>PISX010000495.1:0-275813 GCA_004024625.1 Mellivora capensis | reverse complement strand
AATATATATATATATATATATATATATATAAAATGCATCTATCAATGGGCTGCTTCCAGTTTCCCTACTGTAAATAAATCTGCAGTAAACATAGGGGTGGTTGTATATTTTTTAATTAGTGTTTTTGTTTTGTTTTCTTTGGGTAAATAGTAGTGGAATTACTGGGTCAAGCTAATTCTATTTTTAATTTTTTGAGGAACCTCCATACTGTTTTCCACAGTGGCTGCACCAGTTTGCATTCCCACCAACAGTGCATGAGGGTTCCTCTTTCTCCACATCCTTGCCAACACTTGTTTCCTGTGTTTTTTAATTCAGCCATTCTGACAGGTGAGGTGACATCTCATTGTGATTTTGATTTGCATTTCCCTGGCGATTAGTGATATTGAGCATCTTTTCATATGTTTGTTAGCAACCTGTATGTCTTCTTTGGAAAAATCATTTGCAAATGCTCTCTCCTATTTAGTAAGTTGTCTTTTTGTTTTGTTGGTGGTTTTCTTCACTGTGCAGACGCTCTTTATTTTAACGGAGTCCCAATAGTTTATTTTTGTGTTTGTTTCCCTTGCCTGAGGAGACATATCTAGAAAAATATTGCTATAGCCAATGTCAGAGAAATTATTACCTGTGCTCTCTTCTCAGATTTTTATGGTTTCAGGTCTCACATATAGGTCCTTAACCCACTTTGAGTTTATTTTTGTATATGGTGTAAGAAAGTGGCCGGTTTCATTCTTTTGCCTGCAGCTGTCCAATTTCCCCAACACCATTTGCTGAAGAGACTGTCTTTTCTCCATTGTATATCCTTGCCTCCTTTCTTATAGATTAATTGGTTATATAATAATCGATTTCTTTCTGTGTTCTCTGTTCTGTTCCATGGATCTATGCGTTTATTCTTGTGCCAGTACCATACTGTTTTAATTAGTACAGCTTTGTAGTAAAACTTGAAATCGGGAATTGTGATTCCTGATTCAGGGTTCTGCAAATTTTAGGATTATTTTTTCTAGTTCTTCAAAAAAAAAAAAGCTGTTGGTATTTTCACAAGGATTGCATTAACTCTGTAGGTTGCTTTAGGTAGAATGGACATTTTAACAATATTTGTTCCCTTAATTTATGAGCATGTATCATTTTTCTGTTTGTTTCTGCCATCCACTCTTTTCATCAGTGTGTTATAGTTTTTGGAGTACAGGTGTTCTACCTTCCTGGTTAACTTCATCCCTAGGTATTTTATCTTTTCTTTTTTTTTTTTTTTGCAAGTGTAAATGGGATTGTTTTCTTAATTTCTCTTTCTGCTACTTCATCATCAGTATTTAGAAATGCACAGGCTTGTATATGTTAACTTTGTATCCTGTGACTTTACTGAATTCATTTATCAGTTTTAGTAGTTTTTTGGTGGCATCTTTAGGATTTTCTATACATAGTATCACATCATCTGCAAAAGTGAACATTTTACTCTTCCTTAACAGTTTAGATGTCTTTTATTACTTTTTCTTTTCTGATGAGTGTAGTTAGGACTTTCAGTACTATGTTGAATAAAAGTGATGAGAGTGAACATCCTTTTCTTGTTCCTGATCTTAAAGGAAAAGCTCTCAGTTTTTCACCATTGAGTCTGATGTTAACTGTGGGATTTTCACACATAGCCATTATTATGTTGAGGTATGTTCCCTCTAAACCTAGTTTGTTGAGAGTTTTTATCACGAATGGATGTTGTATTTTGTCGAATGCTTTTTCTGCATGTATTAAGGTGATCATATGTTTTTTATCCATTCTGTTGTTAATGTGATATATCACATTGATTTGTGAATATTGAACCAAACTTACATCCCAGGAATGAACCCCACTTGATGATGGTGAATGATTTTTTTTAATGTATTGTTAGATTTGGTTTGCTGATATTTTGTTGAGGATTTTTGTGTCTATGTTCATCAGAGATAATAGCCTGGAATTCTTTTTTTTTTTTTTTTTTTTGTATTGTCTTTATCTGATTTGGGTATCAGAATATAGTGTTGGCCTTGTGGAATGAATTTGAGCGCTCTCCTTCCATTTTTATTTTTTGGGTTGGCTTGAGAAGAATAGGTATTAACTCTTCTCTCAGTGTTTGGTAGAACTGATCTGTGAGCCATCTGACCCTGGACTTGTGTTCGTTGGAAGATTTTTTTATTACTGATTCAATTTTGTCACTGGTAATTGGTCTGTTCAAATTTTCTAGTTCTTCCTTATTCAGTTTTGGAAGGTTATGTTTCTAGGAATTTATCCATATTTTTAGGCTGTCCAATTTGTTGGCATATAATTTTTCATAAACGACTTGTGTTTCTGTGGTGTTGGTTTTTATTTCCTCTTCATTTCTGATTTTATTTTTTTGTGTCCTCTCTCTTTTTGGGGGGTAAGTCTGGTTAAAGTTTTATCAATTTTGTTTTATCTTGTCAAAGAACTAACTCCTGGTTTCATTTATGTGTTCTATTGGGCTTTTTTAGTCTCTATTTTTGTTCTAATCTTTATATTTCCTTTCTTCTACTGGCTTTGTTCTTCTCTTACTAGCTCTTGTAGTCTACCACCTTTTTATTATCTATGCCTCAACTCAAGTGCACCTCCTCAAAGAGGCTTTCCTTGACAAGTAAACTTAGCACCCACTCCTTTCCCTATAACCCTCTCTACTAAATTTTATCTGAAATATTTTTTAGTACTTGTCAACAAGTAGTATATACAGCAGAAAATGTTTTTTTGTTTTTATTTTAATTAAAATTATATGCACGTAAATTTGAAAGTCAAACAAGCCCATAAAAATTATTGTGGAACGGAGATTCTCCTACCTAAACTTAATCTTTCTTTGCCTTTCCCAGATAAAACTACTGCTAACTTTTCAGCTGAATCTTGCTATATTTTTCCTTGTTGATTTTTTCCCCCATTTTTAGGTGTTACTTATTAATTTGCCACTATGGAAGATGAATATTTGTTCCTCTTTCAGCTCAAACTCACTCCTACCCCAACACATACACACAAAAACTGTCAGTCCTGCCATCCTTCCAATATGATTTGGGGCATTTGTGTCACTCCTTCTATATGTATGCTCTTTACAGCAGCTGCAGGTAGTATTCTACAATTTCTTTTAATAATTCAATTTCATACCCTCCCCTGATTGCTTAACTCTTCTTTCTGTATGTTCAGATGTATCAACTATTCTATCAATGTTTTCATCTTGAAAACTTTTCTGGTGTTTTCTGACCTCCTCTCATTTGGACAGCCATGCCTGGTCCAGAGCTATCATCCTAGAAATTCTCTTTATTATGAACACTAGTGATTAGATTCTTCTCTTTCCTGTTTGGTTGAATTATTTCATGAAGGAGGTTTGCTCTCAAATTTCTATAGAATGTATCTTCTGTTGCTCCCTGAAAAAAGATATTTTGGAAATAACCTTTTTAAACCTGATATGTGTTCGCTTCTTGGCCTTTTGGCTAAGATCAAGTGTAAACCTGACATTTCTGCAAATATCCTCAACTTGATTTAAATATCTTAAATATTTCTACTTGTTATAGTTTTTTAAGATATAAAATTCTAAGTTGAGAATTTATTTTCCTTAAGAAATTTGACACCATTGTTTTATAACCTTCCAGAAATACAGGTTTCAATTAAGAAGTATGAAGTCATGTGATTTGTTTTGTCTGTGGATATGTTTTTCTCTCTTTGGATACTTTAGGGGCTACCCTTTTGCCAAGGGTTTTGAAACTTCCCAACAATGTCCATTCTTCTTCTTCTTCTTTTTTTTTTTAATCTATTTTGTTGAGTATTCATTGAGCTCTTTCAATCTGAAAACTAATGCCCTTTGGAACATTTTAGAATTATTTATTTAAATTTTACCCTTCATTTTCTCTGCTTTCCTTCTGGAACTCCAGTTATTTGGTTGTTGGACCACCATATTTTTCTTATATTTCTTCATTTTCTTATTGTATTTTCTGTTCTTCTCTCGTATTTTCCATGCCTTTTGCTCTATTGTCTGTAAAACTTCCTCAATTTTATTTTTTCAAAACTTATTGAATTTCTGCTATTCTGCCTTTTATTTTTAAGGGCTCTTTCTTGTTGTTAGATGTTTTTCTCTTTAAAAAAAAAAAATCATTCTTGTTACTTTCCTATCTTGTTTACTATCTTATTTCTCTGTAGATGTTAATGAGATTTTTTTGTTTTTGTTTTTCTAGCTTTTGCCTGACCTCTGTTTCCTCAAGTTGCTTTTCTCTGTTCATTTTGTTTCTACATTTCTTGCAAGAGGGTTTCCTCAGACACAGATAACCCTTGACTATTGGCTCATATGTACAAGTGAAGTACCTTAGAATTGACTATTGTCTGGGGACTCATAGGCCATGGTTTTTAGAGTAGGGAAGTTGGGCTGGGTCTTTTCTTTGAGAGACCTCCACGTGTAAGTATCTAAAGTCTTTCCTCTTGGGCTAGTTAGAATTCTTAGTGAAGACTCTTCTTCTCTACTACCTGGATAACCTAGATAGAGCTGCCATTATTCTAGGAATTAGAATAGAGAAAGGTCTGGTGGAAGGAAACAGGGGCAGTTGTCCCAGAATTCAATGTGTCCCAGCATTCAGGATTCTGCAAACAGAATCCACCAGTTTTTGGTTTGGTGCCCCTCCCTGAACATATTGTTTGTCTAACTATGTGGAGTGGCATCTAAGAGTGATTCTAACTGCTTCTTACACTGGTCTGTCCTCCTTTTTTTGTATTTCTTTTTATTTCTACTTCCAAAAGTACCTAGTACCACCAATTCCTGAGATGTCAGGGGCTTTCTTGGTGTAAATTGAATTGCTTTTCAGCTTTCCTCCCTGCCAACTTTGGATGCGGCTTTCTCGGATCTGCTAAGCCAGTTACTAATGGTCTGTGTTTTTACCTTTTTTTTTTTTTTTTCTTACCATTTTCTTGATAACTGCCCTCTTCTTTCTTTGGGATTTATGCTTTAAAAAAATCCATTTAAAAAAATCCACTTACTGTTGTTTTAGTGGGGTTTGTAGAAAAAAGCAAAAATAAATGTGTATGTCCAATTGGTTGTCTTTTATTTACATACTTTTATGCACACATGACAAGTGAGAATTCTGTCTGCTCATTTACTGCTTCATCTCCTAGGGCCCACAGTACCTGGAACATACTAGATACATGATAAATATTTGCGAAGTGACTGATGGGCTGACAGATCCACTAACTAACTTGGTTAGTTAAATTTCTGCATAGCCTCCAAGCTGCAGAATATTGAAATGATGAGGTTGTGGCTGTTTCTATAATGAAGTATTTCTGAAACATGAGGATGTAGGGTTTCTTTAAAGATATTTTCATTCTATTGTGTATCCCCTTAAACTATTTTATTAATTTTCCTGCATTTTTCCTTTAAGAATTCAAAAAGGAAATATCAAGTGCTTTGGAGTAAAGAGTTCTTTGGAAGGAATATGATAGGTAAAACTAAATATGCCGATGATGGCTTCTTTTTAAATGAAGCTTAACTTTTTATTTCATTTTCTTGTCCCACTTTCATAGACCATGTGGGTACAGTGATTTCAGGTCTCTTCTAATTTATTGATTTCCTTAGAATTTGGTTATTTCCTGTTGTCAGGATGGTAAATTCCTGGCACAGTTTCAATTATTCAATCTGGTTCTATAAAGTGTTTTAAATATGTTTTGAACATGAGAATGAGATTAACTCCCCTATGATGATAATGTCCTAGCTGGTACCCTTTAGAGTTTCCAATGGAAGACAAATACAACAATGTGTAAGGAATATAAAAACATAGAAGCAAAAGAAATTCAGGGAAATAATTTTTCTTTCACCAACCAGGGTCCTGTTCTGTCAAGTAGCCAAATGTGCATGCATTAATTAATTTACATAACATTTACTGAGCACCTACCATGTGTACTAAGCTGTGCTAATGTTAGAAACTCTCCATGTCCTGACTGGGCACTCATTCTACACTTGCTTAATTAAACTGATTTGAAAATCAGTCTTCTGTTGCTATTTTACTATATATGAGAGCTTTACCTTTGCAGTAAACATTTTCTTAAAAAAAAGATTTTATTTATCTATTTGAGAGAAAAGGAGCCCATGAGCTGGGGGGAGGGGCAAAGGGAGAGGGAGAAGCAGACTCCCCAATGCTGGGCTCCATCCCAGGAGTCTGGGATCATGACCTGAGCTGAAGGCAGATGCTTAACAACTGAGCCACCCAGGTGCCCCAATTCTTGCATCCACTTTATAGGTAGCCTGTTACAGATTATAAATAGAGAGTCTTTGTATTGTGATAACAAAGGGCATAGAGAAAACCTATGCTAAGGCCAGCTTTAGAACTTGACCCTCTATTGCATATTTTTTTAGTCTAATGATTATAGGTAAATTTTGGTAGTTCCACAAATTTAAGGAAAAGGACAGCATTTAAACTTTGAACAGTGATAGACACAAAATCCAAAAGTACACAAAGATGTGGTATATGCTGCTTCAAGAATGTCTTAATGTGAAATATCTCCTTATTTTTTATTTTTATTTTTTCAAAATAAGCCATTCATTGGTTGGGAATAGTCATGATTTTAGAAAACTGTAAATAAAGATCTTAGTGATGTGGGTCGTCCTTTTAAATGGTCTTTGATTTTTAGTCATGAAAACATTTATTTGTGGTGAGTTAGGACTTTTATATATTTTTTTCATTTTTATATTTATCAAATGAAATGCCTCCCAAAAGAGACATATATACCAGTGAGGGTACTGTAAATTTAAAACATATAAAATCTGCATGTCTAAAAACATGATATTTTTCCTTTAGAATTTCTAAGTCATCAACACTCGTTCTTTTAAAAAAAAGCCCAGATCCTTGAACTGGTTTTCTGATTATTGTCTTGAGTAACTTATTGTTTTTCGCTTTGTTTTTGTTCTGTGCCTCCTTTGCCTTCTCCTTACCCCTCTCATCCACTCTCTGCTGGTGAGGAAGATCCGTGCTCTCAGGCAAGAGCAGGAAGGAAAGCGAACAGCTCTCCCAGGAGGCCAGAGCTAATGGGAGTTTTGTGGATCTTTCAGCAGAGCTTGTCAATGATAACCGTGCAATAGAGGTCTCCCCTACTGGCTCTCTGACCTCTTGGTAAACTAGTTGTTGTTCCTTGTATTGATTAAACAAACGAGCCACCAGTCTATAACTCCCTATCAACCGGGGTATTGTTTTTTAAGAATCATACGTATTTAAAATACCCTAATTCAGAAAACCCCAGATCTTGACTTTGTTTTACTCTGTAATTCAGGTAAACCAGATCTCTGATGATGTTAAAACTGAGTCCTTGAAAGAAACTGTGGACGCTCTCAGACTTCCATTTTTTTTTTTTTGGAAAGAATATGAGCTACAGATTTTTAAAAATCAGTATAATGCTCCCAATATTAAACCTTCTGAAGTAAGAATTCTGATTATTTATGAACATCTAAAGACTAGAAAACTTTCATCTTTATTTCCATTTTGGTCCTGAAAAGGTGCCCTCTTTGAGTGTTCAAAGTGGAGCTGTTGTTTTCCTTAGCAAATAATGCAAAATCTGTTTTTCCCTAACTCGACAGCATTCTAAAGCAAAACTCAAGGACCCAAGGCAACTTGATCGCCTGCAGGTATGAATCTTTACAGTAGAGAGAAACTTCCAGATTGTATACCTATTGACATTGCTTCATAAAAACATCTAGAAAAAGGGTTCTTCTGGTTGTGTTTCCAATAGCAGTGTGATTGCCGCACACCGTGGATTAGGTTACCGATCCTTTGAATTCTGACCTTCTGTCTAAAACAGCTTGAGAGGTTACTCTTTTTTTTCCGATTTGGGAGACTGGAGGGGAAAAAAGTTAATGCTGCTTGAAGGAGGAAAAAAATTCTCTAGGTTATTAAGTTTGGGTTTTTTATTTTGTCCCTTCCTGGCAATTCCTTTGTAATAATAAGAGAGCTTCTTGATTCTGGATACTTAAACTATCCCTCCAAATGCATAAGGACACTTGGAGTACATTTTGAATGTAATTATTTCCTCATGAACGAATCAAGTGTTTATGATGTAATAGCTATTAAGATCAAAGCATATCACGTTGGATAACTGAAATTAAGAATACAAAAGGGAAGAAATGGGTAGAACTGTAAAACAAGTTGTCCATATAATTTGCTTGTGGTAGACTCAGACCCTTAGTGTCTCTTTTTTATTGTGAAGAAAAAATTGGGGGTATTTATAATCCTTATTTTATAAAGATAACTCACCTTTTTTTGATAAATAATGAGAAAAAATATATCTCTGATTTGACCATTTCAGGTTTAAGGATTCATTACATTTTTTTCCCCTATTGATCATTTAATGTATTTTTTATTCTTGAACCTGCACACTAACTTACAGTATATGTCTGTGAATAATCATATATTGTATAGTGATTGTGCCTATTCTATAGTGAATATACCTTTTCAATATATATCATTTCAACATGTTACACAACTTTCTGGATTTATTAACTTTAGTGGGTGTCCTCTTGCTCCAAAAGGAAGATACAGCCAGGACACATTGATGTTCTAGTGCTCCATTCTACTGTTTAGTGGTAACTTTGATTGTGTCAGAAAAAAGAGGCACATTCTTGAACAAATAGTTAGGGGGAGGGGACATATTTTTTAGAACACAGGATTTCTACAGATAAGTTGTCATGTAAATGAAGAATGTATGTAAAACGCCTTGCACAGTGCCTGGCATGTAGTAAGCACCCAATAAATATGAATTTCCTTCCCTGTTCCATGAGATAGTCATCATTTCTGAAGAATTTAAAAACTGTAAACTCAGCTGTCATGAAACCTGGAAAACACAAAATAAATTTCCAGATCCTCTTACAAGTATTGGGAGGTGCTGACAAGACTGGTTTTGTCCATGGCTTTGAGAATAAAAAGTTTGAAGAGGAGACAAATCTAGGTTTTCCAGGTTATCTCACGTCAACAGAAATCCATTTTAAAGTGTGAGAAAGCAAAAGAGCTTATGGCTGAGATTAAGCATAGGTTTCCAAGACAATTATTTACATATTTTTGGCAGAAGGGAGAAAAAGTAACTACACTTGCCATTTTGGAAAATCCGTTGCTTTTAAAATAGAAAATCTGGCATCTGTCATATTTTTTTAAGATAAAGTACCTCTATCATCCCATTCTGTTTTCTTAAAAATCTACCACTGCCTTTGTTATCGTTATTTGTTTTGATAAGTGCTCCTCAAAGTTTCTATTAGAATAATAATTTTGTAAAAAAATATCCTATAGGCAGTCATTACTACATATGAGTTTCTCACCCTACCTCAATAAACGTTATTATTCATATGTAATAACCAATGTACTTATTAGAGGGCCAGGAAATAGATTATATTTCCAAATTGTGTTGGTATAAAGACTATAATATTTATTAAAATAATTTTCCATAGTACAGTGAATAGCTAGTAATTGCCTCCTGAAATTTACTGTTAAGAGCTATTCATGTTGGAGTTTGAATGGAAAACATTTAGCAAAATACTGGTAGACATTCAGTTTGGCAGACTTAATATCATTCTTAAAATAAATAGAGGATGTTTTCCTTGGTTGTGTTTCAGCAAAGGCTACTGGGAGCAGGGCCCTCATTGTAGGTCTCGTGCCAGTGGGGAAAGAGGAGGTCATGAAAGTGACCACTCCAAATGCCAGCAGGGATCTTAATGTCAGCCATCCACTGCTTCAATTGTTCCATAAAAAAGCCAGAAATGTAATGCCATGGCATGAACCATGAGAAGAGAGATCCTTTGGAAGCAGGGGAACCAGAAGTACAATATTTTGGAATACTCTACCTGCCATTCCACTTCAAACCGTGAGAATCACAAAATGTTGATCTTATTGATCAGATATTGCTGATTTTACCGATGTGGAAGAAAGAATAATTAGGCTTTTGCTTTTGAAGAGAAAATGCTGTCTTTTACATGCTAATTATGTTTTTGAAACTTACTATACCATTATTTATGAGCAATAATCTGCTAAGAATGGTAGAAACAGAGGTAAGAGATGGTTGACATTAGGCCAAGTAATAGTGTGCATCCTTAATTGTAAAATTATTAAAAGGTACCCACAAATAGAAAAGAAATAACTTCTGAGTACATTTTTTATTGAGAACTCCACAATTACTCACAATCTTTATTATTGTTACTGGAAGGAATAAAGGAAAGGAACATTTGCATTTAATCATTTGTTTTCTGTGTTCATTTCTTATATTTTATTTGATTAATCAACTGTTTACTTATGTAGTGTTAAAAAAGTTCAAAGTTACCTTTTCGATTGTTCTAATAAATTCCTTATATCTGCCCTAGACTTTTTCTTTTTAATTTATGGACATTTGTTTATTGTTGTAATCATGCCTTTATTTTAAAATTCTGTTAATTGGAAAGCACTAACAACTTCTCTCAAAATTGCAGACTTCTCTATAACCAGGCACATATCTAGGCAACAGTTTGTTCTATAAGATAAAACCTGTTTGGAGATACAACGGATGAAACACACTGTCTCTTGACAGTATTCAAACACTTTGTTTCAGTTGCCTATTTCAAGTGTTTTCTTTATCCTGATAAAATTATATATTTGTTTTTTGCTTTAGTGAAAAGGCATATTAGAAATCTCTATACTCCTATTCATATGTGCTGAAATTTCTTTAGGAAATACCAGGAAGTAGTGCTTTCTACTATTACCTGTCTTTACTTCTGGTAAATTTTCAGCAAATGTTTCTAATTGCTGTTGTAATGTGTATAACTTGATTTAAGGGACACCTTTGTTCTTAAAATACATGGATAAGTTTTATAATTATAGTTAGTGAAAATTTAGAAATAGGAAGTTAGTAGTATACTACAAACTGGATCCTATTAGCAATGGCTTACATATTGGCTACTTATCAGAGAATAACTTATTTTTGGTGTAAGTTGTATGGTGATTATTGCATATCTGATAATCAGGAGTAGTAACCAGACAAAATTTATGGATAAGCATGTGATTGTTTTTAATCCATCTAATTTTGCTTTAGGAAAAGGAAACCATTTAGAATTGGTGTATATGCACATGGATATTTCTTTTAGCCAATGACTAAGCTCTTTGTTACATAATTATAAAGCATGACCTGAATCATATTAGTGGTCATATTACCTTCATCATGCTTTTCATAATTTTCCCCATAATTACATGCATCATTTCTTTAATGGTATCTTGTTTGGTTATATAAATAAAAATAATTGAATTTCAATATAAAAACTAATGTAATATGATAAATTTGATTATAATGTAGGCAAGTAATTTATATATAAAAGTCAGATACTTTACATGATATTCCTGCTGTTCTAACTTCATAGAGTTTGTATCTCCTGGATTTGCAAATACAATCTCTCATGGATCAGAAAAGTAATATTTTAGTCTTTCGTTTCTAGAATAAGTTTCAAACTATGGGAAGCATGGGTACAATAGCTTAACATAGGGTTTCAAACAGGGTTGAACCAACCAGCACCTCAGATTCTTATTTTATGAATCTTAGACATAAATATGATAGCAAAAGCAGTTACTACGTGGGTGCCTGACATCACAGATTAAAGTAATGTAACATTACCTTACATTTCACAGCACTAGAAACCTCCATTATGCGCTGTATTTTATTTTCTGCATATATACTTTAGTATATTGAATAACTGATACTTCTGTTTGAGAAAGTGCTGTAGGTGGTAATGTAATTCTATTTCTGCTGCATATATGAACAGATCCAATAGCAATCAACTGATTTTTGACCCAGCTTCCCAAATATGGCAGATGACTAACCCATGATTCCTTGCTGGTACCATACAAAATGAAATCCTAGGTGAGTTTGCAGTTTAAGCTGACTCTTAGGTTTGACAAAGCTTTCTCTTCTGAGGAATTTAGATTGGCATCCTTTCAGGAGGGAGAGAGGGAGAAAGTCCATACTGAATTTTGTTCATTAGAAGGTTTTTGTTTTGGTTGCATGGGAATGGTGCTTTCATTTCCAAATTAGCAAAGAAAAGGTAAGACTGTGTGTGTCGGTTTTATTAGTTCATGATCTGGAAAGGTATCATAAAATCATAAGAATTTACTGTGATTTTTAAAATGTTCTTTCATACCAAAGCAAGAGCCTTTAAAAAAAAAAGATGCTTTTTATTATGAATAAAATGATCAAATACATAGAATAATATTTTCAGTAATGGTGAAATAGTTTGAAAGAAAATCCAATGGGTTTAAGGATTTTAATTTAGAGTACAAGACTGGTTATGGTAAGTGAGTAGTATCAAAAAAATTTGTCTTTGAACTTTGGTATGGAGCTGGCAAATTAAAATATATATATTATAGGCACATTAGTGATACCTTCCTTAAGTATTTGAAATCAATATAATGGTTGTCATCTAGCTAATAACCGCAGTTATTATTTGCCTAAAACATGATAGTAAGTAAGCATTTTAAACTGAAGCTGTAATTTCGTCCTAATATGAATAGCTCGACTCTCTAGATAAGTGTTATGGATTACATATAGATTGTGAATTTAGTTAAAAAATTTTTAAGAGAACAAAGTGTAAAGAAAAAGTTCTAGATAAAATAAATCTTTTCCCAAAAATGACTGTAAAATATTAACACTGAAATATTATCTGGTTCATATCCCCCCCCCAAAATTGTTCCTGTAAAACTAGGTATTCTAGAAATCACTGCAGAATCATCATCCGGGCTTTCATTGTTAAACTGATAATAGTTTACGCGTGTGCTTGTCTTCTCTCTTTTCCTACTTAATATATAAATGGCCATATTCTCTCTCTCTCTCTCTCTTTTTATTTTTCCCAGACGTGCTAGTTGGTACATTCGGGGAAAAAAAAAAATGAAAAGAGTTGACTCCCCAAGTTTCAGGGCCTGAAAAAAGTTTTGGAAAAGTATAAAAGATAACGTGTAACTACTCCCCAAAGCTCGTAATTGGTAGCTGCTGTAGCAGATGCGTGTTGACAGTGTCTCAGAGAACTTATCCTCACAGCTGTTTATTCAGATAGCATGGGGCGCGTTCATTTACATAATAAATTTTTTTTTTAAAGCAGCAAGGTTGAGTCAGACGGAGCAGGGCTCCTTTCAATTGTTGCATTTAAACCAATAAGGTTAGAACAAGAGAATAGCTGTGGTTTGCGTTGCAAAAACAAAAAAAGCCCCGAGGCTCCACGGGCAGACCTACAAGGCTGCGCAAACAAATCGAGGGATGAGATTCTGCTGTTTCTTTGTCTAGGGTTCTCAGATGCTATCTGCCGCTGCTGTTTGGTGGGGAAAGAGCGCAGGGCTCAAAGCGGTTCCTAAACAGAACGGTAGGAGCTGATGGCTCCGAGTTTGGGGCGAGGTAGAAACTCTCCAGTGCCACTTCCGACTTTAAGCCTTCCTGTTGCCGTCCACTGTGGCGGTTTGCTTTCTGGGGAACGCGTTTTCGCTCAGTCGCTCCGCAGCCCGAGCCTGCAGCAGCGGCCAGGCGGCTGTCCCCGAGGCCGGGCTTCCCCCTCCCGAGGCGCCCCGCTCTCCGCAGCGCCGGGCTCCGCTGCGAGCTCCTAAAAGCCCTCACGCGTCCTTACCCAGGAGCCAAACTGCATAAGGAATGGAGGTCTGCTAAACCAGAAAATTCGAAGGAGCCCATTAAACTGGTGGATGCAGCGGATGTAAGCGCTGTAAGTACGAGCTGACTGTTTGAAAAATTGTAGCGACTGACAACAGCTGTCCTGTGGGCAGAGCCCAAGATAACAGGAGCGCTTTTAGTATTGTTTGGATTTGTTTTAAAAATAAAAACATTAGGGCACGGGCACGCTTATGACACTTTGTACGTAGTGCTTGACCAGCCACAGGGTGCCGTCATAAAAGTATAGTTCTTAACTCCCAAATTAGCTGAGCGATTAGTATCATTAAGAGATAATTACAAATTAACTGTTAGCAATTACTGTTGTTGTGATCGATATAAATATAACACGGCTATATTCTTGTAGGGAGATTCCTTCATATCTCTCTTGAATTGCTGCACAAACCTCCAATATTGTTGTGATATTGAATAAAGTAATAAAGGCGTATAAATAATTGCACTGCAACACAGATAACTTTTCCTCTGCACCTTTGGTTGATGGGAGAAAATGAGGAAGGAATTAACATTTTGAAAGGACAACAGGTAACAAAAATCAATTGATACCGCTTTTTAAGGGAGGAAATCCTTTGGCTTCAGTAAACAAATTTCCCAAACATTATATTAAACAGATTTATCTTCTAGAGGTGAAATAATAAACATTTGCTAAATTAATATACTTTTCAATTATTGACACTTTATATGACTTGAATGGACCTGGAAGTTTAAAAACAAGATTCTTAAACTTTTGAATGACCATTTAAAGTATTTGTCATTAAAAATCAGTATATTGCTAACGACTCATGGGCTTATATTTCTTGGGAGGAGTTTTTGAACACATTTAAGTAGCTTTTGCAGGAATTCAATAAATTCAGACCTGTCATTGAATTTAGACAAGTGTTTTTATGTTGCATTTCTTAAAATGACAAGGGGTACAAAAAGTCAGCAATTAAGCCCAAAGTGTAGTTTTATGGGATTGGGTTTTTTGTTTTTTTTTTCTTTTTTTAATGTGTCTTTCAGAGTAGGTTTTGTTTTAGGCTTCTGTGAGTTTTTTTGCCACCGTTTGGAGGTTTGAGGACATGTATTCATGAATAGTCATGCTTTTTTGCATTATCAAATATTTGATACTTGACTTTCTTGCTGCTTGAGTTCTCTTAAGGCCCAGAATGTTCAGTAAATGAGCAAACAGCCATGGGTTTTCAATCCTGAAAATTCTTCGCGGTGACAGACAGAGAAGCCTAATTGAGCCACTGTTCAGTTTTAGAGTGCCAAAAGGAAGTCAACTGCTATGTGAGTTTCTTAGACATGATAAATGATTTTCTCAAAAGAAAATTTCCATTTGAATGCGAAAACTCAGAATACATTGGGAAAAGCAGAAACACTTGCAGCGAGAATAAAATCCCTTCCATTTAATCAGATAGCAAAAGTATTTCATTCAACATTTTGAATGAATGCTAATTTTGAAAACAAATCTTTTAGAACTATAGTGGCACCAGTGTTGTTTAAATGCTTGTTTTTTCATGGGGACTCGATTTTTGTCATTTTCTTCAAACGAGGAAGTTTGAAATACAGCATCTTACATTGAAATCAGTAATAGTATTGGAGCATTCGTTTTAGAGAGTCTTTGATAAAGAAGGAAATAAGTGTTAGCATTTAAAAGACCTCTACCTCTTCCTAGAACTTCATTTCGATTCTAGGTTCAGGTTTTTATTACAGCATTGACACCATAGTAAGAATACTGGTTGAGGAAAATTTTAGCAGAAATATATTCTAATTAAAAAGCAGATTTATGCCTAAGGCTCAGTGTTATCAAATACATTCTGATTAGAAAATTGCCATTGTCTTTCAAATTTGGGAGTCCTCACGTTGATCTGTGGTTGGGCAAAACCAGCTTGCCTGCCAACTCTATTTATTTAGATAAGTTCAGTACTTTCACTTTGAAAATTTCTTTTTAGTTTTGAGGGGAAAAAAGTTTTAAATTATAGTCATTTTATAAAAATTGCTTCTAGCAAGCAAAAGAGCCTATGGAAAACCCATAATTTAGACAAGTACCTACATTTTATTTGCTCTGTGCTGCTGAGATTTAGAATCTCTTTCCATTTACAGTTTACTTTTCACAGAACATTATTAACTTTTTGGCTTCATACATGATCTTCTGTCAGA
Source organism: Mellivora capensis (assembly GCA_004024625.1). Lineage (NCBI taxonomy): Eukaryota > Metazoa > Chordata > Mammalia > Carnivora > Mustelidae > Mellivora > Mellivora capensis. The sequence continues at coordinate 260,024 of PISX010000495.1, read as the reverse complement.
TGCTTTTGATTTGTAATTTAGCAAAGTATAATAAACAGTGCAAAAGTCATGAATTTTGCTCGGCATCCTGAGCTCTGTGGTAGGGAAAATGTGATAAAATGTGTACCTTAAGTCTTGTTTGATGATCTCTCAAAGCAAGTTTGCCTTCTGGAAATAATTTCTGGGGTTGAAGAGCATGGTATTAACAGATTTAATGTGGCTATTCAATGGATTGGCGAAGTACTATGTGAGGTTTAACAAAATGAGAGAGACAAATTGAACATCAACAAAAGTTCCATCTGTGAAGAATTAGAAATTTAATTAGAAAAAAGGCAAACTTAAAAGACCTCATTAACTAATCAGAAGTCAAAGTTACTAGTTTAGAATTCTTGAATTTAAATTCTACGAAGTTTTGCTATCTTTTTTTTTTTTTCTCTTTGTATTTTTGCAATTCTCAGTATGCTGCTGTGGGTATTCTATACAAAGAGTTTTAAAAAGCATTAAAATGAAGTGACTCCATTGTAATAGAAGATGACTATTTGTGATGTTATGGGAAATATTTTTGTACTCATAGGAACATTTGAATTAAAAATACCAGATTAGAAGAAGACAAGAAACATATTAAGTTTATGGATGTGAAGCAGAAAATGTGAGCTCACTGAATGTCTAATAGCATTTTTCTGAAAACCATGAACTAATTTTTCTCTTTTTGAATGGGAATATACCTAGTTAATGATTTTTGAAACACCTTTTACTTTTAGACCTTTAAAACACAGAAACTTCCAAAGATAGTGTCAAACATAAGAGAAAATCAGCACCAATCAGAAATAGGTGTTCTTTTCAGATAAGTCATTACTAAGAGTATGTTTCCTTACTGGACTGTAATCTTGTACTACACATAAAAAACTAAAAGCATGTGAAGTGTAGCATTTTGTAAACTGTAACTAATTTTGCTCACATCTGTGTCTAATTGTTGTCTGCATTCGCATTCTTGAGAGTAGATTTATTTTTCCTGGACCACGATGTGGATTCAGCTGACCAGCCTAAGTGAGGATTAGTTGTTTTAAAGTTATTTTGATTAAAGAGTCATTTTTAAATACAGTAACACACAACACATGGTTTAAATAATCCTTGAGACACAAAAGAATATATCTGAAGTATACTTAATGAAATGAAGATCATGGATATGGGCTTTCAAAAATTGTAGTGTATTAAAGTACAGTAGAGATTGAGGCCAGCGTTAAAAAAAAAAGTTGTTGTGCAAATGCATTTTTTTTAGTGAGAAAATGTGTTAGAATAATTCTTATTTTTTTAAGCCTTATTTTGGAGTTTGAAGACCTTATTTTGAAGTTCATTTTTAAGTTTGACTTTGAGGTTTAATAAATGATCGGCTAAGCCACAAATATAAGTATAATCAAACTTTCAAAGTATACAATGAAACTAAAATTATATTTCCAACATTATACTATCTAGCCAATGTTAAAATAGGAATGCATTTTAACGTTTAACAGAAAGTGTGTTTTACATACTCTTTCCCATAATTGGGCCAAGAGAGTTCTTAAAACTGAGTTAGTTCTCACCTATAATTTATTCCAGGTGTATAAAAGCAGGAAAAGGGGGGAAAAAGGAAATTTATCCTTGAGGTAGATTGCTGTAGTTTCTAAAGGAAAACATTTAATCTTGCGTGAGAACATTAAGCAAAAACTGCGGACGCCTGCTATTACAAAATGACATATCTACAGGCATTAAAATTGCATTTTCACTTAATACTCAGGCGTCTCTTAATTATTTTTCGTCCTGCACATATTCTAGAAACACAGACCTAGAAATTTCACAGAGCCTTACACCAAGATATTTAGACTCTAACAATGCGCTGTTCTTGCCAGAAAGGTAGAATTTCTTAATTTCATAAATCATAATTAAAAAATAACAGGACTCCATAGCAGATACTCGGTTGGATCACTTTGATGCCATTTGAGATGCTTCGGTTCTCATCTTTGTTCTGGAGCCCTAATTGATGTCAGTTCAGGTTGAATGAAAATGCACATCAAAGATTTGGAGTTCTGAGCCATTTTAAGCATTTTTCAGAATGCTCTTTCCTGGGAGGCGTTAGCCTGAGCTTGCAAACCAGCAGCCCACCCTCACCTGAGCTTCTCACCTGCTGGTAGTTTGCGCTGCCTCTGGAGGAAGGGCAGGGACTAGCAAAGCCTGCACTTTAACTTAGTTGATTCTGGAGACAAAAGACACCAAAACGCTGGCTAACTGGGACATTGACTTGATTATTAAGCCATCCATTCTCTTTGTTGGTTTGAATGACAGAAAATTAAGCGGAAAGCTAACTGCTTTTTCTGTTTCAGAAGGCAGTGGCAAATAAGCATTCACTGATTTTTTTTTTTTCTCAAATTTGCATGAGTAAATGAGCACATCGCTCAATGATGTGATTTGGGGGTCTGAAAACTTGCCTTTGCCAATTCTGGTCAGTCCAGCATCGCCCGAAAGTCGCCCAGAAGCCGTTTCAGTAAATGTTAAATGGCAAATAGTAAATATAGGAGAAAACCATCATGATAAGGATAAGAAACTGTCAGAAGTCAAAAGGGTGGGCGGGAACTCTGTTTCAGCTGGTGATAGCCCAAGATGAAAGATCTTCTGAGGATGCTGGAGGATTAATTCTTGAACTGCTGTGAAACACACTCATTTTGCTAATAGCTATTTTTTTTCCCCCCAAGCACCTTTTCCAAGCTGCCTGGGCAAGGCTGCTTTGCATGTTGATTGGGGGAGGGGTAATCCCGTTTGCAGCTGTCATAGGCCAGTGATGAATCACTATCCCGTCATTTGGCTGCCTTCCCCCCTGACAAGGGGAGGAGGAGGGTAGACCTGCAGGAGGAAACAACAGTGGAGACCTCAACTTAAAGACAATATGCCTTTCACTGCTGCAGTATCCTCCTTTTTCTCTTTTGGTTAAAAGAGAGCATTGTCGTTTTCAGCCATGTGCTCTGTATAATTAAGAGCTGACAGTGAAGCAGAGTTAACAACAGCTTCTAATTTCTTACCCCTGATCACAGGTGCAAACATCTCAAACCAGTTCAGATGTTGCTGTTTCCTCAAGTTGCAGGTAAGGATATTTGACATTTTTGGAGATTACCTTTCTGTGACCCATATCTATTTTTGTCTAGTATTTCTTCATTATTTCTATTAATAGCAACAGCCTCTGTTGGAAATTACTTAACAATTTTGTGTGTGTGTGCGCTTGTAAAAAAAAATTTTAAGTATGTAGAAAGGGAATAGGAGCCTGGGTTTGAAAATGATTATGGGCTATAGTTTCTGGTGTTAGGTAAACTGTGAATGTGTAATGTGAATTAGGAGAGAAAAGTTGGATTGTAAGCCATTTCTAGTTTGGATTTAGAAGATTTGGGAAAGTAAAAACTCACTTTAGAAGTTACATGGTTCATATTAAGCTGTTTTAAAAGCTATTTACAGTAAGTTGAAGTGCAGCCTTTAAATTAAAATAACTAGCTTTTATTGATCTGGTTGGGGGAGCAGAAACAGTTTTCACTTCAGTGGAACATTAATACCTTTTTTTTTTTTTTTAAGAAAAACACAAGTTTAAAATAAAGCGAATGGGCCTTAGATTAAAAAAAAATTGCAGAAGGGTATCTAGGTGTGTTTTGAGTCCCTTGAAATAAGCCCCCTCCTTTCTATTAATAGAATATTAAATATAAATGGCTAATCCTGCAACTATGACCATGAGGAGTGGTTTCTATACTATAACCTTACCGAATAACTACTGAGCCTGAGAGCTTTGATGGGGGAGGATTTAAATGTTTTTATAAAACGGTAAGAATGCAAAATTGCAGCACTGAAGTAGAATTGTTGTTTCCCTGAGTAAGTGACAGCTGAGGTATTCCAAGTGCTAATGCTCGCAGGACTCACTGTATGTTGGGTTTATCCCTTTTCAATTGGGCACGCTGTATGTAATCCACAAAGCAAACAAGTGAGCCGACATCATAATGTTTTAATGCTGCATTTGTTTCAAGGGAAACAGAGGAACAATTAAGCAGTTTGCCAGAGTAAACACATGCATCAGGACTATCTCTTTCCCTGTCACTACACTATAAGCTTCAAGTGTTTTATTTGGTTTGGAGACCCATTAAATTACAATTGGGTGGTAAATTGTAAGAGAGTACCTACTGCTAATTTATTAGATGGAACAGATTCCATAGAAAAGTGATTTTTTTTCCTATTATACCCATTTACGTATTTATCTTTTACAAAAATAATGCTTTTTTTTTTAATAGAAAAAAGTATGATTGCATTTTTTTTCCTTTGAAAATTAAAATAGGTGCAGTTGTCTCATTGTGATTTGATGAGCTGGGTAAGAAAAAAAAAGATTTTCAAAGTGCCATGTGAATGTTTGGTTGGATATGTAAGGCAAATGACACCTTTGAGCACCCCATGTTATGAAAGCATGACTGAAGTTAAAATGTAAGATGAACTATCTGGAGTCTAAGAAAATAGATACAAAGGGACTTTTGTGTGCATGGGTTTCAGAGGTGTCAAGTCGTTAGCACATTAAATAGTAGTGTTATGAATTTGGTACATCTGTCACACGGAAGGCTTCTTGTCTTTAGGTCTATGGAAATGCAGGATCTAACCAGCCCGCATAGCCGTCTGAGTGGTAGTAGTGAACCCCCCAGTGGTCCCAAACTCGATAACTCTCATAGAAATAGTAATTCCATGACTCCCAATGGCACCGAAGGTGAGTGTCTGCCTTCTCCCTGTTTACCTTGCACCTTGTTTCTTTGTCAGTATATGCTTTGTTATTAGGTGGTTATGATTTCAGTTGTCAAACCCATGAAGCTACTGTTCTAGTTCCCCTTTACGTAATTTGACTTGTGAATCGGTATTCATCCTCAGGAGGTGCAGAGGACTAAATTATTATAACACAGGCTGGTTTTATTTGGCACAAGTGCGTATGTATGTATCTATACATATGATACGCATGTGTGCACAACATTTCTAACCTTAGACTGTTTTTTAGTTCCTTGTTGATCATTCTCCAGAGCACAGAATCAATTTGCATTGTTTTACTCTTTGAGCAATGAAAATTTGGAAATATTTCCTTTATTTTACTTTCCTTCTTGTTAATAAATACAGTAAAATTTGCTTAACTGTAACATTGGACTGGATTGTTTCTAAATACCAATAAAATTGTGTGCCTGATGTTCTTGTGGCATGACCATGAAAATATAAATAAGTAAAAGAAAACAAACTCGTTTACAAATATACAGCTTTATTTGGGAGATACATGAAATTTATTTACTTTCTTAAAGATTAAATAGTACACATTAAACATAGTACTGTTACTATTATCTTGTATAATGATACATATGAATATGTAAATTTTATGCAGATATCTATTTTAGTCCATATACTCCTAAATCTAAACATGTAAGCAAGGCTATCCCTATGTATTGTTAGCTGTTATGCACATTTCTTTAGGTACTAAATGTAATTTTAGGACTTCAGCATATGGAAAGATATGTTACATATTATATTGTATTTATTTCTAATTTAGCCTATTGAAAAATTTCTTCACAGATACTTGTGCTTACTCCTTACTAAGCCTCAGAGCATAAGTTTCACTAGAAGTTCAAGGAATTATCCATGTTAGACTCCTATCCATAAACAAAACCCTTAACCATCATTTTCCAATCACCATGGTGATTTTTTATCACAGTTCTTAAAAAATAAACAAAACTAAATGCCATATAATTGTTTGGTGCGATATTTCAATGTGTACTGATGAGGCCTTTTGAAATTAGTAATATTATGAAATTTCTGATAATAGGAAAAATATGAAGTAAGTTGTTTCTGAAATTAGACATCTTCATTTTTATACTGACAGTGATTATTTTTAACATGTAAACAGTCTGTTTTTACTCTTTGAGTAACTACATTCATTACCAGTGTTTATGAAAAATGGTCACTCTCATTTTCTACCAAAGTAGAAACTTTGCTGATCTAGCAAAAAAAAAAAAAAAAAAAAAAAAAAATCTCTGGATAAGGTGGCTTCTCATATGAAACTCTTTCCATTTTGATAGGTGATCAAAAAGAAATTGGAATGGTTTTTAGGAAAGCAGTTCTGGTATCTAAGTAGATTTTATAGAGCCAATAAAAAAAATCAAGGAGTCCTTTATTCTCTCCTTTGGAATCTGGCTTCAGGTAGAAGCCTGGCTGCTGCCCTGTGTTGGGGGCGTGTGCAGCTCCCTAGGCTGATGGGCCTCACGCCAGTGTTCTCACGCAGGTAGCTGCTGACAGGAGGGTCGGAGGGGACCATGGGTGCAAACATTCTGTAGTCATTCTCCTCACTGAAGTCCAAAGAAGAAAATCATTTAAAGGAACTTAAAAATAAAGAAGACTGGTTAAATCATTTTTGCACTAAGCATACATTTTGCATGGAACCATAATATATAGGAGTAGCAGTAATTATAAAATAATAATAGTTGATTTATGTATGAAGAAATGAAATGGGGATAAGGTAGTTTCATTCTGTCATCATTTTCTGGCAAATCGTCTCCTACAGAATAAGAAGAACGTAATATTGAAACAGACTGTGTTGGGGACTGCCCCCTAGGAAGGCCTTGTGTGAATGATGTGTGGCTTGTTTTTTAAAGGCATGTGGAGTGGTTGGATTATTTCTAAAAGTTTACATTAATGGCTTGTTGTCGGGTCCATATTCAAGAATATGTATCTTATACAATTTTTGCATAACCAAAATAGTTCAAAAGAATACAATATTTTAGATAACTGTGGAATCTGCTTAGCCAAGCAATCTGGCAAATAGTTAGAAACTACTTACTTATCATAAAAAAATGATCTCAGGTCTTGGGAATTGATTTTTCAGACAAATACAATTACTCATCTCGCTTTGCTCGTAGCCATCATTCCTGGGTGTAATTTGCAAGGGTTATGGTAGAGAGGGAAGTTAGAAGATATCAATATAAATTATCCAAAGGGTAAAGGGAAATTTGGTCAAGACGTTGGGGATACCCAGTTTTATTTTAGTACATAGTTTAGAAATATGGATCCAAATTTCCTTCATGATCCACATTACATGCCTTTTTAGATGCAAATTATATAAGAAAGTTCTGGGTTATTAAGTTTGTGAGTCAATTCATCATGCTGCTCACGTGTTCCATAATGTGTTTATTTCACTGCCCTCAGTCACCACTAGAGGAGTGAAGCTTAAAATTAGTGAACTTACAGTGTCTGGCAAGCATACGTGGGATATAGTCATTATAGATTTTCCTCGTACTTCTTCGAAAATCTTATTGATTTCGAAACCAGCACTGTTCACCCATGAATTAGAATGCAAAACAAGAAATTCATTAAAATTTAGGAGCATGTCTGAAGTAGCCATCATCTCCCCTAACTCCATAACAAGTATCTCTAGCTATATATGCCGTGATTTATATATTTTTTTAAAGATTTTATTTATTTATTTGACAGAGAGAGAGATCACAAGTAGGCAGAGAGGCAGGCAGAGAGAAAGAGGGGGAAAGCAGGCTCCCTGCTGAGCAGAGAGCCCAATGCAGGGCTCGAACCCAGGACCCTGAGATCATGACCTGAGCCCAAGGCAGAGGCTTAACCCACTGAGCCACCCAGGTGCTCCGCCATGATTTATATTTAGTTGACTCCACTTCAGCTTCGTCGAAATGAGCTTCCTTAACCAGGTCAACAAAACTTCCATTTAGTTTACACAGTTGTTGGCTTTGCCTGCATTTCTATAGGTTCTCTTCTCTCTCTCTCAGCCATTTTTTTACTTCCTGCCACCACTTGTCCCTATAATGAGGCTAAGAAAACATGAAAATCTCCTGTATCAAAAACCATAACTTCATCTGAAGAACAAACAAGAAGGGAATGGAATGGAGAGGCGGAGAATATTAAGTTTCTTCTTAAGTCTGCTGCCAAATTATCATAAGACTCAATGTTTGTAGGTTCTGTATTCACAGACTAGTGCCCTATTTTCATGGTTCATCTAAGGGATAAAGACAGAAAGACCCTGAGCTCCAGTCTCCAATGCTGTGCTTTTTTATTTCCTAGATGAAATGTTCTTCTAGAATAGTTGTTTGAATGTTTCATATTTCAAAAATTTCAGCCACTCGTATTTTATATTCTAGTCCAACCTCTCTGTGAATCGTTATTGTAGTTAACTGTTGGTTTCACACACTTTATAAATTCTTTGAGATAGAAAGCATAGATAGGTAAAAATACAAAATAGTAGCATACATGAATGTTTGTGTTGCAATGAAAAAAGCACTGGTTGAAGTGATATGTTTCCAAATGAATTAATATTTTAGTTACTATTAAACACTTAAGGCTTGCTTTGGAGGAGACTAATGGGTAGTTATGAAAACACCAATTATGGCTTTCTTTTAACTGTTTGGCCTATTTTGAGGGGAGGTAGTTAGTCTTCCAAGACAGGATAGAATAGAAACTTCTTATTAGAGAGATTGTAAAATCATAATTCTTAAGACCTATGCTTCTTGCTGGTGTTGCTTCCCTAGATCCATATTAAAGCGCCGAATCTGAGAGGATTTCTATTGTGTGGATTTATGTTCAAGCCTCTATTTGGTCGAGTATTATGTCTGTGTTAAGTGTGAGAAGTAGTTGGGAAACCTTCCTACGGAAGGACTCGGTGTTATAGCAGTGAAAGGATTTTTATTTACGTACCTGATTAAGGCCTTGTTTGAAAAGCAGTGATTCTTTCCATCTTTGTTTTTTTCTGGTTGTCTTATGTCTATGGGAGCCTAAGATTGGTCAGTTCATATATTGCTCGTTTGAGTGTTTGTTTTTGGTTGTCTGGGGATGAGGAGTGGGTGTGAGCAGAGAGGTGTGAGCAAGTGGAACTAAGAGCTCTAATTCTACATTTTCTCTATTGTAAATATAGATCCAAACTCAGAAGCTTAAACTTGTCTTACAGCACATGAATTTGCATTTAAGTGACATAAAACCAGATGTAGTTAGAATCCTCACTACAAATAGAGTTTCAGGAATTCTGATGGTAATTCAAATAGTAATTTTGAATTGGTATATCAGATTTCCAAGATGATAAGAGATAGAATCTTGAATTAGGTGGCTAAGTTTTCTGCGTTTTAAAATTTATTTAATTTTGTATTGCATATTTTAAGATGATAGGTTAATTCAATTTTACAAATTTATATTATCAGAAGCTATTTTAAACTTGTTTTATCATTTCTACAAAGCTTAGGACACTAACAAATTATCTGAATTTGTTTTTCTCACTGTAATGTGAATTTAGTAAAATATAGTTATATCCAACTAGAGTATTTTTGAGAAAACCTTATTTATATGAAATATGTAAAGTGGAGTGAATGTGTATAAAATTATGGTTTGAGGCTGCTTTTTAAAGGCTATATTTGTATATTTGTGGTCAAATATTCTGTTGTCAATACAAACATCTAATTTTATTATTGTTTACATTCTGCACATGATTTACTTTCTGGAAGATTAGGGGACATTGTGAGTAAAAGCATTTCTAACTGACATCTTTTAAGTTTGCCTGTAGCCACATAATTGGTCTCTTATAAATTGTTCTTAAGCAAAAATAAAGGAAATATTTTTCAGATTTGATATTTGCCTATATATTGTGTATAAGAAGAGTTTCCACATGCCTGTTACTAATTAATAATGGCTAATGTTTATAAATAACTTATTGTTAGTCATAATGCTGACCATTCTCCATGATTTATTTCATTAATTGTCAGAAAATTCCTGACCTACCAGCGTAATGGTTAAGAGGCTGCATCTGAATCCCAGCTCCACTATTTACTAGCTGTGTTAGCTTCCGTTACACTCAGTCTCTTCATCTGTAAAATGAGGATAACAGCAGAACTTATCCCAGGCTGGCTGTGAGGAGGATAAGTAAAACCAGGAGCACACTTGGAATTTACTAAGTGCTCTTACTAACTCCTATACCATGTCTAGAAAATAGGCAGTTCTACAGTACTATTGCTGTTTTTCACACACCGAAAATTGAGTCTTAGAAACTTCAATGCCAAGTTTAAAGGCACAGACTTTGTAATTGGTACCACTAATATCTGGTTTAGTATTTGAGTCAAGTTCTGTCTGAGTACAGAGCCTGGGTTTTAAAATCACCATATTTGGGGCACCTGGGTGGCTCAGTCAGTTAAGCATCTGCCTTCAGCTCGGGTCATGATCCCAGGGTCCTGGGTTTGAGCCCCATATCTGGCTCCCCATTCAGTGGCGGTTCTGCTTCTCCTTCTGTCTCTTTCCTCCCACTTGTGTTCTGTCTCTCTCAAATAAAATCTTTAAAAAAAATCACCGTATTCATCTTTGGAGAGAATATGTGATTCCCATCACCTAACAATATCTTTTCTGATACTTTTATACTAAACACTGGTGCCTTCACTGACACATGGATGCCTTCGTAACTGGAGAACACCATTCCCTAGCAAACGCCAGAGCTGTAAAAGGACCTATGGCAGAGGTTTTGATGATGAAATGACTTCATTATGAGGACACGTCCCCAGAGCAGTTATACTCTGGTCTTTAAGTTCTCATGTGCATGAGCTTATGAGATTTCTTCCTGGTGTCACCGTGCATAACATATTGTATCAATAGGTTGAGTTTTAAGGGATTGTCTCTTGGTAGTTTTTGAAGCCTTAGACTTAATTATAATTCCATCAGCCATCTCTCTCTGTTAGGCTTCTCTGGGATCAAATGGAGATGGGAAGTCCTCTCTGCTTTTCATTTTAATAGTCATTATTATATGCACATTTGGATTGGAGCAGTGTTACTGTGAAATTTAAAAAAGCAGTTCTAGTTTTGCTACTGCTCAGGTTCACAATTTTCTATGTCAGAAAGTATGGGTGGGTGGGTGATAAATTTGGTCACATTTCCCTTGACTTAGAGAACCAGGTTGTATGGCCCAAGTAGAAGTCAGAGAAGCAGCTTCTGTAGCATTTTTGGGGGGCCCCATAGAAACAGCAGTTCCCAAAGCCAGGGTTGGGGAGCATGAGTGCTGTTGTCTAGGAGCGGCAAGTTGCTGTGCAGACAGTGTGAGTGGAGGGAAACGAACAGGAGGTGGAGGAAGTGAATTCCGAGGATAAAGGGGTCGTGGGTATGCGTCGGGTGCAGGTGGGCAGATACACTAGAATTTATTATAAATAGCTTTCGTAGTAAGAATAGGATCTCCAGTGCTTATTGCCTGAAACTAGGCACACAGTTTCTGGAGAACCAGAGCCAGGCTTGTAGATAAACTCATGACTCTCTGGAAACCATCTGCACCTAACTCCCAGTGCCTACTAGTTCAGAGAATCCCATTTCTCTGACCTCCCTTCCCTAGCTGGGCCAGAAGTTTGGTATGATCAGAAATCTCTATCTCCTTTAGAACGTCCTGTCTTCTGGGAAGCATTTCTGGTTCCCTCCAGGGAGATGTGTGAAACTTTAGTGAGTGCTAGTATTTGGCTAATTCTTAATCCTTCACTCACGGATTCTTTGCCTTAAGTAATTCCTAATTTGTTATGATGGCCAAGGACACCCAGGAGTGAGCTGTGTATAGATAAAGAGGTGTGTCTCTGTGTGTCCACTTTGCTGACTTGGAGTAAAGTCCAAGAGTGACTCATTTTCTGTTTTTGGCTCCAAATATACAATATAATAGGAAAAAATACATAATTACAAATTTTTCATTCTTTGGGTAGGCAAAGTTATCTGACACATTGCTGTCTTCAGCTACTGCTAAATAATCAAGGATTTGTGCTGAGGACTTATGTTAAGTTTTAGGACCCCTTTTACAAGTGAAATCTTATGTTTACAGTAATTTGTTGATTTGGCTGGCTTTTAAAATTTCACTTCGTAGGGGCGCCTGGGTGGCTCAGTGGGTTAAGCCTCTGCCTTCAGCTCAGGTCATGATCTCAGGGTCCTAGGATCGAGCCCCGCATCAGGCTCTCTGCTCAGCAGGGAGCCTGCTTCCTCCTCTCTCTCTGCCTGCCTCTCTGCCTACTGGTGATCTCTCTCTGTCAAATAAATAAAATATTAAAAAATAAATAAATAAAATTTCACTTCGTGCCTACAATATCTCATTATACCAAAAAAAGGTAGATGAACTCTACCAAACACATCCCAAGGTGATATGTTTCTGTACGCCCTTTAAGGTAAATTGGAAACTTTTCTTTTACATACAATGAATCAAAATCTAAAATGCTTACCTATTTTATCATTGCCTCTGTTACTGTTCAGGGCAATTGTGAGTGGAAAGAATACTTATTAACAAGCTAAGGGCTATGAAATGAATCGACTAAGTTCTTACTGTTTATGGAGCACATCGTTCTACCCTCTGCATACCGTATTTCATCCACATTTTATGTACCTCATTTTAAAGAGTTTAAACAGCATAGTAACTGTTTTGGAGAAGAGATTCTCATGTGAGAATGATTTCGAAACCCAAATTCTTTACACTCTAAACGTGGATTCCCCCATAGCCAAATAACTTGGTTCTTACTGACATAATTTATCTGCCTTAAGAAATTTTTATGTTACCCTGTCTAAGCATATGCTTCAGTGAAGGAAGTACAACATCTGTTTGTATGTGTGTTTTGCTTAGTAGAGTCTCTAGGTTCCCTAAAGGCAAGGATAGACCTGTTCACTACTGTGTCCTCAGCGTCTAGCGGAAGTCTTGGCAGCGATTAAGCAGTCAACAATTATTTGTTGAATGAATGCCCCAGATGACTAAGCAAATAATGCAGGTGAGTGATTACAAGAGAAGAGAACCATTCATTTCATTTAAAGGCACTAACAGATCCAGTGAGTAAAGTCTGTTTTTAAAATTTTGAAAAGGATGATTTCACAGACCAATTTAGATTATCGTTATATAGGTCATCCTTCCAGAGAACATCCACCGTCAACGTGGCTGCTAATTTTGAATTTGATCTATATAACTGACTTGCATTTGACCTGTACTAATTAATTAATTTACTCATGGAAACTGCTCCTATTGGACGTAATAGTATTTAGGAATAATGAAGCAACTTCCCCATAGTCCAAGAAATGACTTATAAGGATTGGGTGGTTAGTACACTTAAGTTTAGTATCCTTACAAGATGGTAAGGACTCATGATTGGAGGTGAACATTCTAAAAGACGAAAAATTTCAAGAATAAGGATATGTACATACTATAGTAAAAAAAGTCTGTATGTATCTATAAAAATCGAATATATATCACACTATATATTCAGCATGGCATTGTTCATTCAAGGAATAAGTGGTGATTTGTGTCTAGAAATTTACCAGATATCAAATTGCCAAGGAGAAGTTTACAGTCTACTGTAATTTGTAGACCTATAATCAGATGACCACTATATTTTATAACAAGGGCTATATTATGCAGAGAGGTGGGGACCTGATTTTGACTGGGGTGATGGAGGATGGTTTCTGCACACAGGTAATACTTAAATTGGGTCTTGAAAAAGAAGTGGAAAAACACTGGGTGTCAAGCCAGGAAGGAAGAAAGAACGTGAATTGCAGAGCTGTGGCAAAGATAACCCTAATCTTGGGGGTATTGTGTGTGTGTGAGAGAGAGTGAGTGATGTTTGGAGAGGGACATGTGCAGAGTCAAAAACATGTGCAGTTGGGCTAAGACATTGGCCCAAAGCAGATGAGGAAACCTTATGTACGAAGTTCAGGAGTTTGGATTCAATCCCATGCGAGCTGAACAACCTAGAGGCTCACAACCAGGAGAGTGAGATGGTAGAGTCTATGTTTCAAAAATTGACTCCAGTGGTCCTCTGCAGCTGTATTCAAGGGATGTTGGGTGGTGAGAAAAGATTCCAGGTGAAAAGCTATGAGGACATTTTTGTCTGAAGTCATGTACTTAACTTACACATTATTTGAGTACAAATTTACATCCGATGCTTGCCTTAAAGAAAGTGGAGATGGCATAATATTAAAAATATAGAAAGGCAGTATTGTGTGATGGGGAGAATGTGGATTTTGCAGTCAGACTAATCCTGGCTAAAAAAAAAAAAAAATGCAGGTTAGCAATTTACTAACAATGTAACATGTGGGTTTTGAGAGGGGCTCTGCCATACACCAGTTAGCTAGTGTGGTGCTGAATGATTACTTAACTCTTCTGCCTCTGCTTCCTGGTCTGTAAAATGAAGATAAAAATAGCACCTACCTGTAGGGTTGCAAGGATGGCTACATGAATTGGTATAAAGCACTTTGAAAACAATGTGACTCCTAGGAAGTGATTAATAGTCATTGGTTATTATTATTACCAGGATCATCATCCTCTCTGATCTCTGAACCTTGTTTTTTTCTCCATTATGAAATGGAGGTTGCAGTGTTATCGTGGTATTATGGCAATGTCTATTTAAGATCCTGAGCATCGAGGTGCCTGGGTGATGCAGTCAGTGGAGCGTCTGACTGTTGGTTTCAGCTCAGGTCGTGATCTGGGACAGAGCCTTGCGTTGAGCTCCGTGCTCCCCAGGGAGTCTGGCTGAAGATTCTCTCTTCTCCCTCCCTGTCCTTCTCCTCCTGCTCCTTTTCTCTCTCAAATAAGTCTTAAAAGAAAAAAAGAAGTAAAATAAAATACTAAGCATACTACCTAGCATCTACTACACACTCAAAAAACAGAAGCTGTTATTAAGTAGTTAGAAATATTATATTTTAAAAATCTGCTGGGACTGACTACTGTGTCTCCATGGGAGGAAGAGGGTATTTTCTCCTCCTCTGAGGTCCTTCACACTGTCTAATGGCTGTTACAGGTACCCTGAGTACCTGGGCTGCTCAGCAAGTACTTGCTCAGTTAATACATAATAAGGGTAGGGTACTGGCTATTCCTGCAAATTGGTGAAGAATGGGAAAACATGGGGGAAAAGCATGATCTGAGATGTAAATTTGGTAGGTTGATTATGTTTTAGGCAAGTAAACCATTTTTCCAGATTGATATGATTGAGGTTCTGAGTCCGAGCCAGCTCATCTGCTTCCAATCTTCAAACACTAGTTTATTTTACCATCCGCTAATTTGCAACATACACTGATACAGTTTTATTCAGTGCCCTGGTATTCTGGGACTTTTCCTATGGCTGTTCGGTTTGCTGATTGTTCAGATTTCCATCAGAGCAATGATTAAGGATGATAAAGCCCTAGTTAGAAAATGTTTGAGTTTTCACTTTTTAGAGTTTTCATGGAAGATGGCAATCAAAAAAAAAAAAAAAATTGAAACTAGCTATGTGACCTTAGGCTAGTTTTTAGATACCTTTAAGCTGCAGTTTCCTCATCTTTTAAAATGTGACTGTTGTAACAAATATTTCGTAAATTCACCATGAGGAACAAAGGAACTACAGCTTATAAATTACTTAACACAATGCTCAACATTATAGTAGGTGCTCAATAAACATAAACTTCTATTTAAATTATTCCTTTTCCATTCTAAAATTCTAATTAAATATTACCTATGTCATAAATTGAGAATATTACTACCTTAATTTTTAATATTAGAGCAACCTTTTCATACCATTGTGTCATGCTTCCATTATTATAACAAACTAGTTATATCAAAATAGTTAGATCCCACTTTGAAATTGAAACTGTAGGTATCTGTTAAAAGTCATTAAATGGCACATTTAAAGTTTGTATATTGAGTTATGTATACATCTTAATTAACAGAAAGGAGAATCAGAAACACACATGAACTCTAGTTAATGATGTAAATGGTGAAGTGTTGAGGGACTATATATTGTCTATGCAACTTATTTTGAAATGCATAAAAAATAAGACGGTTTTGTAAGGAGTAGATAGGGAAAAGTAAATATAGTAATGTTAATTATGAGATTTAGGTGGTTGGTTTATGGCTATTCACCATATACTTTTTTTTTTAAGATTTTTATTTATTTGATAGAGTGAGTGAGCGAGAGAACATGAGCAGGGGGAAGAGCAGGGGAAGAGGGAGAAGCAGACTTCCTGCCCAGCAGGGAGCAGGAGGACATGGAGTTAGATCCTGGGATCCTGGGACAGATGCTTGGCTGACTAAGCCACCCAGGTACCCCTTAACTTTTCTATATGTATGAAAAATGTTATAATAAAATATTGGTGAGAAAAGTGAACCTACAATACTTAACATGTCTTAGGAAACATTAACAAAAACCAATATTTATTGTTTTGTTTTGTTTTGTCTTATTTTTGTACAAAGAACTATTCCAGAATCTATCAGTAATACAGATAAGGAAATCACAGTCTGGTTGGGGGAGACAAGTCTTTTTGAAAATTGAGACCAAATTTAAAGCTCCCACTTAATGTCAGTTCAGTTATGAAGGTGGAATTTTCCATGTGTGGCTGAGAGATCCCTGGGAGCTGTAGAGCTAGTATTGAGTTCTGCCAATGCTTTTGTGCAAAAAGCTTTGTCTGTAGGATGAGGAAATTAACAGGCCATATGTATGGTTAACTCTTTTTCACAGGGGGACATTCTGTTATCTTCATTAAAATACACGTTCTCATGTCTGAAAATTCACAGTAGGTTTTTTGTCATTAGGCACTTTCTCAATCAGCAGATGCAAAGTAGTCTGTCATTCGTGTTCGGAAATATTTCAGTGTTAGAAAGAGGGCTTCATTCTCAAGAAGGTTAGAAGCCACTGATCCAAACAAAAGTGCTCTCAGTTTGGAAAAAGAGCTCTTCAGCTTGCTGAGGTCTGGCCGGGCTTCAAGAAGAAGATGGAATCTGAGCTGAGTGTTGGGAAATGGGTAGAATTTGAATAGGTTGAGAAGAGATGGAATGCATTGGAAATGAGGGACCAATCTGAACAAAGGTAGGATAGTTTGGGAGACTGTGAGGAGACTAGTGTAGCTTAAGAAGGAATTGATAGTAGATAAGGGTGGAAGGACAGCTGGAGCCAAACTGTGGAGGACTCTGAGTATTAGACTCAGGAATTTGGACTTCATCCTGGAGCCAGTAGAGAACCATGGAATACTTTGAGCAAGGGCTTGATAGGGTGAAAGTGTTTTAGGTATTAATCTGCAGCAATTTCAAGGAGAGCCTGGACTGGGGGAGAGGAGAATAGTCCTACAGAGGCTCATGTCGTCTGCCCAGATTTTATGGGTCAGGGATCTGAGCTCAAGTGACAAGGAGGAGAGTCTCAGGAAGGGAAAGTGAAGTCTCAAGAGACCTTTCAAAGGAGCCGTCATCATTTACCATGCAGCATTTCTTTTACTAAAAAGGGTCAACTCTGCAGAAGCCAGTGCACGGTGCTGCTCCAGTAGACTGCACGTGCTACATGTCTGTGAATAACAGGTTCTGAAATTGATCATTCTTACGGGCCCTGTATACACTCAGGTTCTAAGTGTAGTCTCTACATGTTGCTTGGTTTTTCATAGGGTTGTATAAGGTGTGATATTTTGAAAAACTGATATTTTTCTACCCTCTTTTAGGCAAAAGAGCATGGGTGGCTCGAACTATAAAATTTTGGAAGGATAATAATCCTATGCCAGAGCCAACATGCACTTATTAAGGAATGCCTCGTTTTCCAAATGGGAACTACCCAAAGCAACACATTTGCTTCATGGACATACACATTTTTAGATAAGAAATGGTTAAGTGGCTGCTTACAATATTTATTAATTTAATACTATGTCTTTAAAAGGTGTCACATAAAATGTATAAATTTAGGAATATTGCTGTTTTCCACTTTATTTCATGTAATCATTTTATTCATTCTTCATTTTGTTCATTCTCTTCACGTAGGCATTTGGTATCCCTTGATGCCACTTCCATCATTTGACACAATTTTCAAAAACCTACATTTGCACTTCTGCCTCAGGTTTGAGAATGAGTACTCATTAAATCCATGAGTGATATTGCCATTGAATCCAAACAGTAACATAATATTATGGTGGTTATGCTTTTATTTTGTCCCACAAGTTTGTATTTGTTATCTAAACAACATAGTCTTGTGCAGTGTAGCTTTTAAAAGTTCTTTTTAAGGTCTGTATATTAGCAGTAGCTAATATTTGCCTTTGAATGCTTATGCCCCATGCATTATTATTATTATTTTTTAAAGATTTTATTTATTTATTTGACAGAGATAGCACAAGTAGGCAGAGCAGCAGGCAGAGGGAAAAGGAGAAGCAGGCTCTCCACTGAGAAAGGAGCCTGATCTGGGACTTGATCCCAGGACCCTGGGATCATGACCTGAGCTGAAGGCAGCTGCCTAACCAACTGAGCCACCCTGGAGCCCTTCCCATGCATTATTATTAAAGCCATGTAATTTACCTCACTTTTGAAGGATCCAGGCCCGTTCCTTTTAACAAATATTCCAATGATAGACACTATTTTATGTTAATGTGTCTTCTCTGTTATTTTGTTCAAAATAATGTAACAACGTGTCTTAGGAGAGAGGCTTTACAAGAACCTGCACATAAATTGCTGATGATAATTTGGGACGAATAAAATGTCATCTTACTTTTGAGCATATATAGTATTATTGTTAATTGCTCTGTTCAGTGTGCCTAGCAGTATAAAGTAAGATGTAAGTCAGTTGTACATTTTTACCTTTACTTATTTTCTCAATGAATATTGAGTTTCAACTATGTGTCAGGTGTTTTGCTAAGTTCCGTAGGGATCTAAAAGGAAGTAGTTCCTACCGTAAAGAAATTTATAATGTATTAAAATGGATAAGACTGAAATGTAAAATGAGGTAGAATAGGATGTATTTTCTAAAGGAGGTACAAACTCAGATTTAGTACCTCAAGAAAAGGAAAATCAGTCCGGAGGAGTAGATCAAGCAAGACTTAGCAAAGCAGTTGCAACTTTGATTGAACCTTGAAGGAACTGTGGGATTTAGTCAGATGGAAGTTTTGTTAAAGGGAAAGGCATTAGAAAACCATGGGTTTGGGGATGTATTAAGCATCTCAGTAGGCCAGTTTGGTTTAAATGTTGAATATATAGTCATGTGTCATGATCTGCAAAATGGGATAATAGTTTCACAAAGAAAAGTTAGGACAATTAGATGTGACCATGTATTTTGTAATACTTTTGTGTTCTTGTAAGTTACTAGTTATACAAATAGGAAGTAAAGCAAAAACAAACAAACATCTTGGTGTTAGAGTGTATAAGGGGGCTTAAAAACATGATCAAGGGATGTAACTTGATAGCTTAATTCAGGAGAACATGGAGAGCTGAAAACCTCAGAGCAACGAGTGACTCACTCAAATCTAAGCTATGGAGAGAGATCAGCATCTGCTTAAAGTAGAACGACCAATTGCCAACTTTTACAAGAGAAGAGATATAAAGTAATTGGGATAGTGGCTGTGAAGTTAGAAAGAAGATGGTTGGGAAAGATTACAGTGGTAGAAATTGTAGACCTGGCAGTAGGGTGTGAGGAGAGGGGAACTGGGAGAACATGGGGCGAAAAGGAAACTTTCCGTCTAAGTGACATGACCATTACAGAGGAATAAAATGAAGATTTTATGTTTGAGTAGGTTGAGTTCCACACTGATCCAGGCAAGAGCCTTGTGTAAGTGGGGTATAGGGATTGATTCCCGTGAAAAAGATGCGCTGGTCGATAGAGATTTGGGAGTCCTCATGTGAAGATGATTTTTTAAACCTCTGGCAAGGAAAGACTAGAGAAACATTCAGACAGATAAGAATAGCATGGAATTAAAAAAACACAGAATAAGCAGAGCGAAGAAAATCCAGAGAAGGAGATAGATCTAAGGGGGAGGGAGGAAATGTTGCCATGTTGTATTGGTCAATGATAAGAGAATCAGAAGAAGGCCCATTCTATAAAAGAATTAAGGAAAACCAGGACTGGGAAAAGTATGATGTGGGCAATTAGGAAAGTCCTTTCAGTACAATAGCAGCTATAAAGGGATGATGGAAAAGACTAAAGAGAGAATAGATGTTCTAGATTTCAAGGCAAATTTTTAGGAAACACGGTGATGAAAGAAGGGAGGAAAGTATCATGGTTGAAGGAAGACTTAAAAATTTAGGGAAACCTCTTTAAATTAGCGAATACATGACACAAAATGTTACAGTGAGTTTCAGGTGTACAACATAGTGATTTGACAAGTCTCCACGTTACGCTGTGCTCACCACAGGTGTTGCTACCATCTGTCACCACACAGCATGATTACAGTACCATTGACTGTATTCCCTATTCTGGGCTTTTTATTCCTTTGACTCATTTATTCCACAACAGGAAGCCTTTATTACCTAATTAACTTCATTCATTTTGTACATGCCCCTACCTCACTCCCCTCTGGCAGCCATCAATTTGTTCTCTGCATTTATAGGTCTGTTTCAGCTTTTTGTTTGTTTGTTCCTTTGTTTTTTTTTTTCTTCAGATTCATATAAGTGAAATCATATGGTATTTGTCTTTCTATGTCTGACTTATTTCACTTAGCATAATGCTCTGAGTCCATCCATGTCGTCGCAAATGGCAAGATCTCAGCTTTTTTTTTAATGGCTGAGTAATGTGTGTGTGTGTGTTGTCCCGCAAGTTTATATTATCTATGCAGCATAGTCTTATGTGGTATAGCTTTTAAAAGGGTTCTTTTAAGGCTTATTTATAGCAGTAGCTAATATTTGCCTTAGAGCAGTTATGCCCCATGCATTATTATTCAAATCCATGTAATTTACCTCTCTTTTGAAGGCTCCAAGAAGGGTCCTCTTTTAATAAACAGAATTCTAATGGTAGACACGATTTTATGTTAATGTGTCTTCTCCAGAGACTACTTTGTTCAGAACAACGTAACCATATGTGTCCTGTAAAAGAGAAACTTTACAAGAACCTGCACATGAGTAAATATGTGATATGTTAGATATGTATGTATGTATACATGTATATATATGTCTGTATATACACATATCACATCTCCTGTATTCATCTATCCATGGACACTTGGGTTGCTTCCATATCTTGACTATTATAAATAATGCTGCAATAATCACAAAGTACCATATATCTTTTCAAATTGGTGTTTTTGTTTCCTTTGCATAAATACCCACATGTGGAATTACTGGACCATATGGTATTTCTACTTTTAATTTTTTGAGTAACGCCCATACTGTTTTCCACAGTGGCTACACCAATTTACATCCCTACGAACAATGCATGGGGGTTCCCTTTTTCTCCATATCCTTGCCAACACTTGTTATTTGTCTTTGATTCTAGCCATTCTGAGAGGCACAAGGTGATACCTGAGACCTGTCTTTGTCAGTAGAAAGGAAGTAGCCTCTTGAGATGGAATTATTGAGGATTCTGGGAGATCAAATAATGAAGTTTTGTTGCAAAGGAGGTATGGCAGTGGCACCAAGAATAAAGGTTTAAGAGGTCAAATCGCATTACAGGAAAGGAAACCTCCATTGAGATTAACCAGTAGGAAATTGGGAGATGTTGCAAGAAGATCATTGAAAGATTTAATGTAGCTTCAACATTCTTTATAAGATAGTTGGTTAGGGCATGCACTAAAGAGAATGGGGAATGAGGTGAGGATTGGGGCTTGAGGAAAGTGGAAAAGACTCCATAGAAACTGTCTCAGGCACAAAAAATGGAAAAGGGAGATTGTCGAGTAACAAGATGACTCACAAGAACATGGAAAGCATAAACCTAACAAATTTGGTCAGCATGCATATTGTGGCCTCCTCTCCCATGCTCAACCATCCAGAATAGCAGTTGAAGAGTGAACAGAAAGGGCTTGCCAATGCTAGGATTAGAGCTGGCAACAGAGATGCTTGGAAAAACAAGATTACCCGGGACTCTAAGGTGGAAGCTCTGGGTTGCAGACAGGGCCAGTGAAGTTGGAAAGACACAATGTTCTGAGGAGCAACTCCAGTATAAGTGAGCGAATGAAAGAAGTAAAAGGTGGCATTTCTTGGAGGTCATACAATTCTAGGCAGTGGTGTAGCTGAATCATTTAATAGCCAAAAGGGAATGAAGGCAAATCTCCTTAAAATATAAGAGATGAAGGGATCAGAGGTTAGTAGAGGTGTAATGAACTGGGTTTTTGATGCTCTCGATCATTATAATGGGAAACAAAATAGAAAGGAATACCAAGTGTATGCCAAGTAAGATAAGCTATGCTATTACAGTGTGGGAAAAAAAAAGTTACAAAATTAGCTTAGATATTGCTGGGGGAGGATCTGCTGTTTGTCTGGGCTCATGTCTTCACTGTGTACTCCTGGGCAGATTCTTCATAACACAAAGGCTGCCTCCTACTCCAGCAGGCAAAGCTATCCTTTGGTAGTGAACTCCCTTTACTTGCTCTCTTAATTTATGGTAAAAAATTAACCAAATGGATTTAACATGTGACTCCTCTAATCAACCCACCATCTTTCTGGGGACCATTTATATAGCCACAACATTCAAAGTATAACCAGAAGTTGCTTGACGAGCACAATCATGCTGTAATGGGTTCGTTGGATGATCTTGATAACAATATCCCCAAGCTCCAATGGTCTGATAGATGTCTCCACTTAAATTCATGCTCAAGGAATACCAACTTATCTTCTCCATGAGCCAGTTACAGTATATTCCCCCTAAACAGTACTAGAGAGAGAAGCCCATGTTTTCTTCCAGAAACCTCGATGTCCATTGCCATGTACATCATGATCCTTCTGCTAGCCCGTTTCTTTAGATACTGTCTACACGATTGTAGTGACAGAAGTACAGTAGTACTCCCTTATCTGCAGTTTTGCTTTCCTTGGTTCTACCAACTGTTGTCTAGAAGTAGACAATCCTTCTGACCTATCATTAGAAGGTCACTAATGGCCTAACACTATGTCACATGCCTACATCCTTTTCCTCACTTCACCTCATCCTGTAGGCATTTGATCATCTTGCATCATCAGAAGGAGGGTGAGTTCAGTAAAATAAAAAATTTTGAGAGACCATATTCACATAACTTTTATTACAGTATATTATAATTTTTCTATTGTTACTCTTACTGTGCCTAATTTATAAATTAAACTTTATCATAGGTTCATACATATAGGAAAAAGCATAGTATGTGTAAGATTTGGTGCTATCCATGCTTTTGGCATCCACTAGGGGACTTGGAACATAGCCTCCGCAGAGGAAGGGGGGATTACCGTGTAAGTTTTCTTATATAATCACAATTCTACATTCTTAAGTTACATTCAAGTTATCTTGATTTGATTTTGGCCATCCTGAGTAAAATGGCCTCATGTTGGATCTTAGGTAAGTCGCTTGACTTTATCTTTTTAATTTACTTTCCGAAGGATAAGCTTAACTTTAAAATTTATAATAGATTTTATCCCATAAAACTTTGATTTCTCTTAATTGATGATACAATTACTATAAAAGTAGGGCCTTTGGACTGGGTTAATGATTTGTGAACCACTGGACAGTGCTCCGTGATTTCTAAGCATTTCTCTTTTTCTTATCCTTGCATGAGTAGGTTATCCCCATTTAACAGATGAGGAAGCTGAGACACATAGAAATTGAGTAACTTTTCCAGGTTTGTACTGTGAATAGCAAAGCTAGATTGAAACTCAGTTGATAATTCTGAAGCTGGTGCTTTTAACAATCTGTATTTGCTATTACTCCCTGGTACTACTCCCCAGGAGAAAGGCATTCAGTGTAGCAGATTCCTGCCACTACTAATGATGATGATAAATACAGTTTCTGCTCCTACTTTATACCAGGTACTTTGTATACATTTTTATGGATCCTTCCTGCATTCCTGTAATCTAGCTAATCATTTAAAAAATTTTGTAAGTGAGATAATTAAGGTTGGAGATCAAATAACTTTTATAAAGGCATATAGCAGATAATTGGAGTCCTGACTCCGGAACCAAGGCTCCAAGGTATTGATGGATGGGAGTTTGTGGCCCCCCTGAAGAGTAGCAGGTTACCCTGTATAGTGTGGGCCTACAGTACATGGCTGAGCAAAAGAGGTTGGGTGAGGGTTGTGGAGACTGAAGAGGCAAAGGAGAGTATCTGAATATTTTTAGAGAGGAGTAGGTTCTTAAAGTATCAGATGGAAGATTGAAGACTTGGAATGGTAAAGAGAGACTCTTGAGTGAGGGCAGAAGAGAATAAAAGTTCTGTTTTCTAATAGACTGAAATCCTGCAATGAGAGAAAAAGTACAGTGGAGATAAAAGAATTGTATACTTATTTATTTGTTTATTTTTAAAGATTTATTTACTTATCTTAGAACAAGTGAAAGAAAGAGCATGTGCACAAATGTTTGGAGGGTCAGAGGGAGAGGGAGAGAATCCTCAAGCAGACTCCCTGCTGAGTCTTAAGCCTGACTTGGGGCTTGATCCCAGGACTCTGAGATCATGACCTGAACAGAAACCAAGAGTCGGCTGCTTAACTGAGCCACCTAAGGACCCTGAGAAATGTGTAGTTATTTAGAAGAGAATAGATGCTTCAAAGATTTTCCTTTTCAGATAGGTGGCTTAGATGGGATCATTGTTCTCAGATATAACAGTACCTTAAATCTCTAAGACTGGGGAAAAAAAAATTCAGGATGTGGTGTTTTAAACTCAAAGCTTTGGAGAGGTGCTCTATGACATCATCTATAGCATATTTATAAATGTGATAGTGCTTGTGAGGATTGGTAGTTTGGTGGGTAGAGATTAGTCTTGTCTTTAACTTTCTGGTGGGTGTATGTTTGGCAACAACAGGGGAAGTGGTCCCTTCTCATCTGGCTTTCACTCAAACTATTTTACATCACAATAAATCTCCAGGCTCTTTACCATCAGGTCTCTGGTGATCAAAGTATTCAATTCCAGTACCTGATAAAAATCATGAATATCCTGGTAGTTATTTTATGTATATTGTCTTCAACAGAGTCTTTTAAAAAATTGGATTCATTAGGAAATGGAATCTTTATTCCTTAGAGAATAGATAGGTATATTTGAACAATGGCAAAAGGCAATGTGCTTGGGGCCTAAAAGAAAAAGTATCCTCTTTCTTTCCTTCCTATTTTTTAATGGAATTTCAAGTATAATTGAATATGTCTCCTGGGACTGGAAGCTATATTTGATCAAGCTAATAATATGGAGAATAGCTAGGGTAAGGCTTTGGAGTACAAGAGTAGGAGTGGTTTTGGCATAGTTAAGCTTTCACCAAGTAATTTTATAGTCCAATCTACAGAATCATAGATCTTAGATTTGGCAAAGACTTAGAAGTAACCCGGGCTAACATCTTGTACACTAGGAAATTTCTTCTTCACCATTTTCTCAGGCAAGTGGACGTGGAGCTTCTACTTGAGATCTTCCTTTGAGTGCACTAGCCTGGAAGTGTTAACACTCTAGAGGAGGGTGTGGACTGCTGGGGTTTTACTTCCTTCTACATCCACAGCGTGTGGCACTGGGCCTCAGTTTCCTTGCTCTGCTGTAGAATAGTGCTAATTATTGGGCAGTGCTAAGTATTGTAATTTCTTCAAACCTTGGATTTGAAAACATCCAAAATCATTTTCTATTTCTGCCACTTGTGATGTTGGGCAATTTTCGTAATACCTTTGGTTTCCATTTTTGCATGTGAAACAAGAAGGCAGTACCCAACCAACTAAGGAGTTTGTGAGTTATGCTCTGAGACCTACTTGGAGAATTATTTAAAAGAATTAATCAGAATATCTGTAGTCTGACAATAGTAGGCACTTTACATGACCTCTTCTCCTTGGGCCTGGTTCTCATCTTTGATCGCTATATGGTATTTGATTCTGAGTTCAGATCCTTGTGGTAATCTGACCAGTACAGAGTGTAAAATAGAGCTATTGCCTTATAGGCACAGGGCACTGTATGAGTTCCTTCAGGAAGGCTAGATAGGATGTGGATAACTGGGTAGGATACTTTGGAGCTGTTCACCAGAGGACCTGCTTTCCACAAGCTATGGCAGTGTAATGATTATGAAGAGCAAGGTCATTAGATTGCCTGAAGGTGTGAAGAGAAAAGGGAAATACAGGCTTATGTCAGAATTTATTAGCATCAACTAAGACTTCTAAAAACAGTTACACTATTGTTTGGTCTCTGTTAAAACAATCAGTTGGAGTGATTCCCAGTAAGCTCACTGGCTTTATTTTTCAACTTTGTTTAGAAGCAGTCTAAATAATTAATTTTTTGGAAGTGACTATCTGCTGCAACTATTTATAATGTCTGTTTGAAAACTCATTATGCATTAGTAGACAATTCATGGGTCAAGGAGGGTGAATATTCTTTGCTTGATGTTTGTAAGAGATTGGCAATGTTGAGAGAAGGAAAAAGCTGCATTTTCTCCATCATTCTTTCCCGTTTCAGAATGTATGTACTCATGAGAATCCACCCCAAATATTCTCTTGGTGTAGGACCTTGTTTTGGAAAACATGTTACTGATTTTTAAGTAGCCTCTGAGGTATTACTGCATTTTTTCCTGAAACCCCATTAGTGGGAATGTATAACATCTACAAAGTGGGCCACAAATTCCAATGATAGCACCTCACCAGTTGTTTCTAAGGAAAGCAATAATGCTATCTCTTCATTAAAACAAAACAAAACAAAAAACTAAATCTAGGGAAAAAGGCAAATGTTCTGTGGTCTGGCTTATTTGCTTAATAGGGTGAATAATACCATCACTATATCAATGGGTTGGGTTGCTATCATGAACCTACAACATAAATCTAAACTTTTTATTGTATAGCCACAAAGGAATTTACTAAAGATCAAAATGTTTTCCACAAACTATCTGCCGTTTGTTTTATTTTGGAATGAAATAGTTACTTTCTGCCTCATTTACACTTAGTGTGGTTTTGTACTAAGTGTACATCAGATATTGACATGTTGGTAGCCAGGTTTGGCTGAGTGGTAATAATTACCCATTAAACTGAGCACTCTGTTCTTTAGCCATATTGGATAACCAAGAGAGTGTGTGTTTGTGTGCGTGTATGGATGTGTGGGTGTGTGCACACACACATGCATGTCTGTGTCTGTGCCTGTCCTTAACCATGGTGAAAACCTACCAGCATTATTTCCTTCTCCAAGTCTTTTTATTCTGCCCTTTGGGCTCTGTTTGGCTAAATGGCTGCATAACCAAGGAGACACTCTCACATCCTCATCATGTAAATTTTAAGAGATAAATTATTTGTAAATAAGCAATTCAATTAATATGCAAGTTAATGAGTTTAACTACTTTTAAAGTGTTTCTTTCAAAGGATAGCTTGTTATAATGGGTTGTTTCCTTAGGGATTAAGTAGTTAATGTGTATGTTTTTAAAAAAATTCTATTATAAGTATTAATCTGAATTACATTCAAATACTAAAAGACTGGTTTTTAAAATGATTTTCTTGTAACTATTTTGAATATAACTACCATGCCTTTACAAATAACTATTAATTGGATATATCATATATGTTGTTTATTTTTGTAGTTAAAACAGAGCCAATGAGCAGCAGTGAAATAGTTTCAACAACAGCAGACGGGTCTTTAGACAATTTCTCAGGTTCAGGTAAGGAATAAATATTAGATTTTCACATTAATACAAAACATAGTTTTTCTTAGTTTATATATGCAAGTGTATCTCTATGTGTATATGTATATGTATATTTGCATGTGTGTATGTAGTATAAAATTGTAAATAGCTTTACTCAGAGTCCTGTACCTGCAATTCTCTTGGTTTTTATCCAGTGTTACAAAGTATTTGCTGAAAATGTTGATATCCTATAAAGGAGATAAAATCAAAAGGAGTTTTGTTTTTCTTATTTCTTTCTACTAAATTATCTTTCTTATGTTTATGACTCCTGCCCTTCTTCCCTCATTTGTATGATTTTTTCTAATTATGCAAGTTTAGGTAGGCAAAATTTGGCTTCTGCTAACTCTTTAAGCAGATTTAATCAAACCATCCTCCTAAGTAACAGTCATGTCAACTATAGCTCTATATTAGACTTTATAAAGCAGCTTTCAGTCTTTAAGTTCATTTTTATCTCTTTCACATTAACAAAGTTTGCCTCCAACAAACAAAATATCCAAGTTTCGTGTCTTTGTTAATGAAATTACTGTTAAGAAAGTCATTGTGGTAATAAAGTAATGGTGAGGTTGTGATTATATATTTGCCAAATTACCCAGCTTGGACTATTTCAATAAAAAAATATTTCTATCATATGTAATTCTTAAAATTTTTAACCTTTTTTTTTTATCCTCTGCTGTGTTTATCAAACCTCTTGAATGGAAATGCTATACTTCACGAAAGTTTGTAATTGATTTACTCCAGCTCTCAGGGTCTCTTATTTAATACACACCACAACTAAAAGGAATTATACATGTTATATAACATGAAATATGAATGCCTAACTTTTATACTAATGATACCAGATGGAAACAATAAGGAAATAACAAAAGGGTGTTATATCCATGAGTTCTTTTATAAAACACTTACTAGAATTTGACTTACGCCAGAGAATGTGCTTGCTGCTATTACAGATGAATGGATACATGAGAATGGCCCTGGTTTGGGGCTTAGTAGGGTGAGTAAATGACCAGACCATCATATTATGGTTTGCTCCTTCCAGAGGGAAGGCCAAGGGTCCCCAAGAAGGGGTCCCCCGGGAAGGGACCCAAAAGAGACTGGGTTGGGATGGGAGATCAGGAAAGGTTTCCTGGAGGAGATGCCTGCTCTCAGCATTAAAATATGAGTAGGAATAAAGCATACCTAGACCTGGGGAAGGAGAAGTTGGACAGATACAGCATTCCATGGGAGCAGACCAGGACACAGAGGCATGGAATTTGGAATTGCCAATGGTTCAGCGTTCCTGGTGTGCACAGCGTGAGTGGTGATGGCATGCCGGACACGGTCAGGATAGAGTGTAAAGAGGCATTTGTGTTCCACATGATGTTTGCATTGTATCCCGAGTACAGTGGGAGGCATCAGAGGAAAGGAGTTGCATTATCGTATTCACATACAGAATCCTGACTGTAGCAGGAGGGAGGGGGCTGGAGAACTGAAGTAGAGGGATCAGGTACAGTATCTTCATATTAGTTTGGGCAAGAAATCATGATGACCTGAGATAAGATGCTGGCAATGTTATGGAAAGATGGTGGATTAAGGTGTATTTGCAAAGTCGAATTTATGGCATAGTAACCAATGAGTACAGGGGGTTTGTGAGGCAGAGAGACAGGTTAAGGTGATGGAAAGCAAGAGGAGCATGACTGAGAGGGAAAGGCATGTTGAATGGTAGGTAACATCTACTTGAAGATGTTGAAGCTCAGGAATGATCTGGAATGGAAATTTTGGAAGTGTGTAGGGGAGTTGAAGGTAGTGGACTACAGCACAGTTGAAGACAGAATCCAGGAAAAACGAATATAGAGAGACAGGGCATAAAATTAAAACACAGGTTTTTAAGTGGAAAAGAAGGAGGAGAGTTGAGTTGGGAGTGAAGGCAGGAAGAGTTTCACGGAAATGTTGTCTGTAGGATAGATTGGTATACAGCTGTTAAAAATAGCTTGGGAAAAATTAAATGGCCTGAGCAAATGTTAACTATATTAAGTAAAAAGCAGGTTACAAAGAGTAATATGCTCAGTATAACCCATGGGTTTTCAAACGTTTATGTGTATGCATATGTGTCTTTGTGTATGTGTATAAAAATTAATGGTGGCTTTCTCTGGATAATGGAATATAATTTGAATTTTATTCCTTCTGCCTTTTTTCAAAAATATTTCACAGTGTATTTGTGTAACAGTCATATGTTTAAAAAGTAGTAATTTTGAAGTGCAAGTTTAAAGTCACATACTGAAAAGAGGTAAGTTTAAGTATCTCTAGATAATAGTACTGCTTCGCTATTTTCCTGATACTGAAAACCTGTAGTAAAGGCATTCCTTGTTCTTAATAGTAAACGTAAAGGGACATCTTAGCTGCAGTTCCAGAAAGAGTGAACTATACGTGGGTAAGCATATACACATCTATAGGGAAAAAGAGAATAGAGAATAAAGCTAATATTTTAAGATGTTAGCATTTAGAGGATTGTGGTTAAGGATATCTGGGAAGTTTTTCTGCTATCTTTGCAACTTTTCTGCAGTAGCAAGTTACGTCAAAATAAAATCTAAATGAGAAACATCAGTGGATTTAGCCTACAGCAATTTCAGTGGGTGGTGCTTTACTCTCCCTCATGCCCACTTGCCCATATGCCCCATTTCTGTTGTCTTCAATACATTTCTGAGCAGATACATGAGTTCATAAAGTGCAGTGAGTAAATGGATGATTTCACCAATAAAGGAGGAGAAAAATGTCTTTCAAGCACGTAAGTGGTGAAAGGAGAAGAGCAGGTAGTCCATTAGAAAGCGGGAGGTAGGGTTGAGGATGACATTTAGAAGGTCAGGGTGGTTTTGGCTGCCAACACAAATTTTATAGAGGTAGGGGTTAAAGGTATAGAGAAAATGGTGATAATTGATGCAGGGAGGTCCCTGCTGGGACAGCAATGGCTTAAATCCAAAACAGAAGTGGATCGCCTTAGAAAAGGAATCACTTTCCCACACAAACACCAGGAATGACGGGATGGGAATTAATGCAGATGAGTTTGAAGTGGAGGAGGAGTCAGTATGTTAAGGGAATTCCTGCCTGATTCCTCTGTTCAAATCTTCCTGTAGCTCCCACATAGCTCTCATATTTCTGGGTAAATGCTAAGTCCTTGCAATAGCCACAAGCCCCATCGGACCTATTGCCTCCCTCCCACTAGTCCTTCAGCATCCCAGACATGTTCCCAGTCAGGACTTTTGCAGTGGCAGTCCCGCTGCCTGGAGCACCTCTCTGTATACGTGCCTGACTCCCTCTCCACCTTCCAGTCTGTGCTCTCATCTCCCCTTCTCTAAGAAGCACCCTCAGCCCCCATCTCGACCACCCTACTCAGTGTTGCAAAACTCTCACTGTAGGCTTTCAGCCTCTCTGACGTGCTAAATACAACCTTGCCTCTCCCCCAATAACACAGCCTTTTACAATCCATATCATTTACTCGTGTATTGGGTTTATGTTTGGTGTTTCACACTCACCAAAATGTAAGCTTGTGATGGTAGAAATTTGTTTTGTTCATTTGTATCCTTGACACCTGAAAGAGGTGCATATTAGGCACTTAGATACTTGCTAGATGAATGAATGAATGAATGAAGGCTTCTACTATTTCCTCTGAAGCAACTCAAAGTGAGGATAGTGCTAGGCTTATGAGCTGGAAGAGATGGAGAAGATTGAAATAGATGTCATGAGGAGTTGGGAAGCCTGAGGTTGCTTGGAACACAAAGGAAGGCTGGCAGTAGAGTCAGAGTCCACATAAGGGTAGAACTATGAATGTGGAGCCTTTATCATAGAGCAGTTTTTTTCTACAAGTGTTTTGCTACCCAGGTCAAAAGATATTTTTCTTTTTGTGTGTATGTGTGTGTGTATGTGTTATTTCTTTTTTTTTTTTTAATTTAATTTTTTTCAGTGTTTCAAAATTCATTGTTTATGCACCACACCCAGTGCTCCATGCAATACACACCCTCCATAATACCCATTACCAGGCTCCTCCAGCCCCCTACCACCCTTCTTGATCCAGGGTTAAGGATTTTGCAGGTCAGGCATGGAAGAATATGGAAGTAAGAGAATTGAGGGTATTGATAAAAGAAGAGTTTAAAATACGATTCATATAACCTCCTGGGATAAGTATTTTAAAAAAAAGGTAAGGGATAACAAATTGAGAGAAGATAAGGATGTCAGGGGTCCTGCATCTATGATAAGTTTGGAGAACAGATTAGATGGGAATAAGGGAAAGAAAATTCTGGCAGAAGAGGATGTTCTTTCCTTAGTCTCAGAACTCACTGAGGCCTCTACCCCATGCTTCTGTAGTTAGTCCTCCATACGTCCCTTCCTCAGCCTTCATCACTACTTTTAAAGTTTCTTTTCATTGTCTTTCCTCCTGCTAAACCATAGCACTATGAGAATAGAGATTTTGTTTAGCTTGTTCACACTTATCCCAGTGGCCATCGTGGAATTAAGCACGTGGATGCTGGTCAGTAAATGTTGGTTCAGTAAACAAATGAATTGGTTGATGCTGTTGTGGTACAAGACTGTGGAATGTGGGGGCGGGGGGGAAGAGAGGTCCACAATGTGGTCTTGAGCTTGATGGTTGGAGTAGAAGGCCAGAGTTGAGGCCTAGACAGAAGGAGAGAAGGGTTGGACCCATAACCCAAGATAACATTGGGACTTGTTAGGGAACAGAGTTAAATATAAAGGTTTTGATAAATGCAAGGCAGCGTGTAGGAGGTGGGTTATTCGTGAAATGTTAAAGAATTGTCATAGACCTTAGAGAAGGAAGGGTTTTATGGGAGAGAAAAAAACCAACAACAGCAATTTGGAAGAAGCAGCAATAGGGTTATGTTTTTCAGGTCTCCGTAGTATCTGGAATCTGAGAGTGTGAGTAGGCTCTACTTGAAAAAGACATGCAGGAGAAGCAGGTCCTTGGAAAAAGGCTTAGCTGAAGGTGAAAGGATCGTTTGGTGAAGAGACTGGAGCTATAGGGGATCTTGTTTTCCGTAGATTGACTCTCCGTGTTGCACAGTGGAGAGGGATAGAGTGAGCTGGGGAATCAGGTCCAGGTATAGGAAAAATAAAGCTTTTCTCTTAATATTTTTGTTCCTTCTTTCTTTCTGTCTTTCCTTGAGTTAAGATGTAAAAACCATGGCCAGGATTTAGGGTTTATAAGGGAACGAGAAACCAATCTCCAAGCATTTGATTCCGAAATGGTCCTCACTTCTGTAGTCACTATTGCTACTTCTCCATGATGGCTTAAAAATTCACATCCCAACCATTCTGGGTGTCTCAAGGAAATAGGCAGCAAGAATAAAGAGGAAACAGAGCTGTTCTGACACTAGTAGTAGCTGTCTCCTCCTCTATGGAATGTGAGGCTCTTAAAGCATTAAGGAGGCAATGAGACTCCCTCTTTTCCAGGGAAATCACCAGGTTTGGGGAGACTAGAGGAAAGCAGCTGATTTTCAAAGGCATGTTGCTGAACTGAAAATTGCAAGGTTGTTTATTTTTAAAATTTAATGTTCTGCCCGTTTATTGTTTACAAATGAAAAGTAATATTTTAATGATCTAAATGTTAAGAATAATTGGGATTGAAAATAATGTGTTTAGCAATTGCAAACTGTCTTTGCCTTCTGTTCCTTCCATTTCCACAAAGCTTATTATTAACTTATTACAGGAGGTGCCAGTTGATAATATTGATCACACAATGTTGATGTCTGGGGGTATTTGAAAATTGAAATAAGGGGGTGCCTGGGTGGCTCAGTGGGTTAAAGCCTCTGCCTTTGGCTCAGGTCATGATCTCAGGGTCCTGGGATCGAGCCCCACATTGGGCTCTCTGCTCAGCAGGGAGCCTGCTTCCCCCCTCTCTTCCTGTCTGCCTGTCTGCCTACTTGTGATCTCTCTCTCTCTGTCAAATAAATGGACAAAATCTTTTTAAAAAAAGAGAGAAAAAAGAAAATTAGAAATAGGAACAGGAATGCTTCTAGAGGAGAAAAAAAAATATCGTGTCTGATGAATAGGGCTTCTTTTAATTGTTCCTAAAAAGATGTAACTTTGAGGTCTGACCCATTCAACAGTTCTGCATAGAGCACTTACTATTTGTGAGGTAGTGTTCTAGGCAGTGGGAATAGAGCAGTTATGAAGAAGATGAGGTCCCTGCCTCATGGAGCTTTCATTCTGTGGGAGAGACAGATAATAAAGAGGTAAGTGGTAGTGTAAGTAACTAGGCTACAAAAAACCCCACAAAACCCCCCCAAAACCCAAAGCAGCTCAAGTAATACAGTGAAGAGTGGATGGGGGTCTCCTGTAGAGGGAAGACGACCTCTCTGAGGGGAAATCATATGAGCAGGGATCTTAGTGAACTGAGGGAATAAGTTTGGGTTTATTTATGCAAGTGTTTATTTTTAAGTTTGGGTTCATTTAAATATAACAGAAGGATAATGGGGCTTGGAGTTGGAAGCAGTTGTGACATGATCTGTTTTTCTTTTGAGAGATCATCACTTGTGTGGAAAATGCTTCATGGGAGAAGAGGAGAGAGGAGGGTAAATAGAAACAGACCAATGTTGCCCTGGCTCAGGAGAGAGAAGACTGTGTTAGCTCATGTCCTTCTTAGAAGAGCCACTGAGGCAGGACTAAATGTGTTAGGATTCCACTAGGAGAAAGGAGTGGAGAAGATTGGGAAGGAGAGCCAGGTCGGGGGTGTCCTGACAGCCATCCTCTGGTGGCCACCACTGTGGCAATTGGAACAGAGGGGTAAAGGAGAGCAGTGAGGTATAGGACATATTTTGAAAGGAGAGCTGCCCGAATTTATGAAAAAATGGAAAGAGAAGAGTCAAAATGTTTTCTTTTTTAAAATTTTGTTTATTCGACAGAGATCACAAGTAGGCAGAGTGGCAGGTAGAGAGAATGGGGGAAGCAGGCTCCCCACTGAGCAGAGAGCCTGATGCTGGGTTTGATCCCAGGACCCTGAGATCATGACCTGAGCCACTCAGGTGCCCCATGAGTCAAAACATTTAATCTTTGGACCAGCTTATCCAGCTGAGTGATGTTGACATTCATAGGATGCAAGTAGTAAACTGAAGACCTACTATTTTGGGGATTTCTATTGACTTTCTCAGTAGATCCGCAAGCTTGGGTCCCCCCCTCCCTCCCTACAACAAGATTTTGGGAACTTCTTTAGCTTCTATGTTAGAAGTAAGAGAAAGAATGGAATAATAGGAAACAAATGTGCTAAAACAGAGAGAGGGGTATTAGTTGCCCATATGTCCCCAAAGCATAATTTGGAATTTACTATGCCAAAATAACCATCTTATTTACCTTGATGAATGACAAATGATCTGGGTTTATTCTGGTTATTCTGATCTCATGAAGTGAAAATTAATCTGAATTCCTAAATTATTACTTAAAAAGTTAAAGGTGTTTTAGGCAATTAGGAGGAGAAGTACTTGAGCTATGAGATGGAAGATTCTTGACTTTAGGCCACACAAAATTGTAGGAGTTGGGTTTAGGGAAATCCCAAAAGATACAGCTTATTTTATGGCATTAAATAATCATTTTAGGGGCACGTGGTTAGGTAATTAGTAGCAAGATACTTGGGCAGCATTACAGGCTCTTACTCACATGTATCTTATAAGGAATACTATTCACTCCTAATTATATTGCCAAAGAGCTAAATCAGGTTTATTATATATGTTTATATATGACTTAAAATAATTTAACCATCCTTCATATCATCAGGGTTTAAAAAAAATGTGCTTTGCTAATGACCTAAATCTCATACTGTAATCAAACAAATTTTGTTTATTGATACTTACCACATACCAGGCCCTCTCAGGTGCGTGGAAATAAAGGTAAACAAGAGGTCCTGGGCCCCAGAAGCTCATGATTAGCAGAGGAAACTAACATCTCTACATTACACATGCTAACAATAATGCAGTGTGGTTAAGTGCTACATTGCCAATGTTTACAGCACCCCAAGAAAGTACAAAGAAGGAAGACATTATCCTAAAGAGAAAATGATGTTTCAGTCCCAGCAGAGGAGCAAGTGTTTGTCAAGCGGGGGAAAGAAGGCCTCACAAGGCAGAGGGTATGGTAGGAAGAGCCACGAGCCAAACACGAAAATGCACGACTCGGACAGGCCATCCTCAAGCCCAAGGAGGCTACAGGTTACGAAACCCAGGGGAGGGTGGATGCCTCCATTTCCTTGTGTATTCTGCCAAGGAATTTGGAATTCTTCCTAGGCATAATGTGAGCACAGTTGAGACATGGCGAGTTGGAGAATGGACTTGAAGTTTCTGTTGAAGGAAGATCACTTTGGTGGCTGTGGCAGGAGTGTGTGGAGGGTGACGAGGGGCCTACAGGGAACCAGACTGAGGCTAATGAGAACCTGAGTCAGGACCTGGGTGTGGGTATGGAGTATTCAGGACAGCTCGACAGGCAATATTTGGAGTCAGGATGGGTGACTCGACACTCATGACATAGAAGAGGGGAAAGGAGATGATTTTGAGGGTGTTAGTTTTTATGTAGCAGGTCAGGAGCTAGTATGTTTGAGGGAAAGAGTCGGGAAGACATGGGTTCAAATACCAGCTTTCCCATTTGTTTGCTTGAATGTGTTCATTTTTATGCCCCAGATGTACAATGGGAGCAAAGAATCCTGCTTTTAAGTATTTTGCTGGACAGATGATGATGCTGTCCATTGAGTAGAATTAAAAATGCAGAAGGGAGGGCAAATTTGGGGGCAAAAATCATGGGACTCTGGAGATCTGAGCTAATTAACATTCCCCATTGCACTGTTCACTTTGTCAATGATCCCATTTAGTCCTCAAATGATCCTGGGAGGGGCAGGTGGTGTTCTTGCCAATATACAGGGGAACACAACAAGGCTTAGCGGGGTTAGGCAACTTGACCAAGATAACCGAGAAGTTGGAAACTCAGTGTCAGCCGAAATTAAATTCTGACTCCAGAACCAGTGCTTAGTTACCACACTCAGCAGCCTCCCAGGTATCTTTCTTTAATGTGTACACACCTAAACTATGCATTTGCTCTTAAGGCATCATGGAGCTCCCCTTACCCTCTGTAACAACTCCGATATGCACCATTCTGTTATTCTGTTTGTTTGTAAAAAAAAAAAAACCAACAAAACAAACAAAAAAACCCCAAAAAAAACAAACAAACAAAAACAAAAAAAAACTGAGTATAACCTGTGAAGTTGAGTTTATGATGTTTTCATGGGTCCCAACCCACAACTTGAAAACAAAACAAAACAAAAAAACAGGGATAGAGCTGGAAAAGCATGAAAGGGATTTCTGTGGCTTCCATCATTGCGTTGCACTGGGTTTTTGTTCTGGTTTTATTTATTTATTTTTTTAACTTATTTTTAACTGTGATTGTCCAGGGAAAGTATTAGTCCTCCCCGGCTACTCTGCTGGGTAAATCTCCTTTGCCCTTGGCCTCTTTCCAGGCTTAGCAAAGCGGAGCAGGAAAGGTTGTCATCGTGGATGACCTGGGCAAGTGGTAGCCCTTGTTGTCCAAGTATTCTCTCACTAATCCCTCCCTTCTATAAATTGCAATATTTAAGTAATCCCTTCACGGCTGTCTGTGTGTCGACCTCCCCACATGGGACAGAGAGAACCTGTCTTTGCATGTTTGCATCTGCGGCATCTTGCCTGATGCCTGGGACAGAGCAGTGACTCAGTGTGGGCCCGCGGATGGGGGCGGGGGGCACCACCCGAGTTGGCCTGCCTTCGCTTTAATGCAGACCCTGGCTCTGCCAAACTGAGAGCCACATGGCGGACGTCTGGCAGCTTGCGTGTAAGAGTTGTGCTCATCTTGAGCTACTCTGCTGTCCTGGGTTAGGCCTCCCTGCTTTACACGGAGAGAAT
The DNA here is from genome assembly GCA_004024625.1 of Mellivora capensis. NCBI lineage: Eukaryota > Metazoa > Chordata > Mammalia > Carnivora > Mustelidae > Mellivora > Mellivora capensis. The sequence goes on along the minus strand of PISX010000495.1, from coordinate 222,639 downwards.
TATTCATTGATTACAGTTCTGGTCCAAGTCTATCACTCTTCTCCCAAACACAAATGGAGAATTAAATCTGAGAAATATAAATGTACTGATGTGACATCATGAAAAATGTATACAACTTTGAGTGCATGGAACCTTATGGAAGGATTTTAATACACAGTATAGTTACTGAATAATAGAGCCTGTGACCACCAGGATTATTAGTGGAAGAAAAGATAAACATATTATATCTTATAATTGTACCCAAAGAATATGCTTCTCAGCTAGAGGTAGAGGATAGGTAGAGGATAGGAAGAGTCTGTGGTAGGGGGGGATATATATAGATAGATAGATAGATATTACCATATCTTTTTAATATGTTTTACATATATTATACGTAATACATAGAAACATGTGTGTGTATATAAATATATATACTGTGTGTATATATAAAAATATTAAGTGTAAATGTGTGTAATATATGCACATGAAAGAGATAGCTCCTATTTACAATAATAAAACTGAGAACTACCATTTTAATGCCTTATGTTCACAAAAATGGATTTTTGCTCTAGTTCAGAATCAATGTAAAAGAATGTTTGATAGAGTTTAGTGCATTTTCTGAGACCTACTGAATAAAGTCCATGTGATTATAAAGAGATGAACTTCTGCTTGAATGCTTGAATAACATCTTTAAATTAAAAAAAAAAACTTTTTTATGGAATTAACTGAAGTTGAGCACATATAACTGAAGGGCACAGGAACACCGCCTCAGTGCAAGAAAAAACAGGCTTAGTTGCAACCTGAGAAATTTAAGAGCGCTATAGGAATGCATTTTTACTAAAAAATGTTGCTAAAGCAGTACAGGCAAATGAGGCTTGGCCCTATTTGTACTCACCTGAGAGCAGATTAGGCAGGGGGAGGGGAGTTGGGAGGTGGGCGGGGTAGTACTCTGTAATCCATTCTGGGGTGTGTGTGTTCCAAGCACACACAATAGGCTAGGGACCTTTGGGTCCCGCCCAGCCCTGCAGACTCACACTCCTCCTCTTTGAGCAGGTCCTTCCGAACAGTAGCCGGGACACCTTGTTCTCCTAAACTGCCTCTGCCGGGTATTTCAGATAACAGGGACTACTTTCTAAGAGTTAGTTTAACATTCGAACCCCTTAATCAGTTCTCATAGGTCGTTCAATATATTTTAACTTTCTCTTAGGTTGAGCATAGGAAAGTGCCATTTTTTCCCCCAGGCCGAATATCTGCAATTTCATATGGTCTCTACCTGTAGTTCAAAAATAGACCGATGCTTTAGATGTATTTTGTATTTTGCTGTGATTATCGTGCATTTCTTTTTTTTCAGCAATTGGGAGCAGTAGCTTCAGCCCAAGACCAACTCACCAGTTCTCCCCACCACAGATTTATCCTTCCAAGTAAGATGTATTTTCTCTTAATAAGTGACTTTGAGTAACCTTTACCTTATTTCAAGTCATGTATTGTGCCCACATGTTACGTCTTAATTTAAACTAAAGCTCATTTCCTAGGGACTTCAGTGTGTTTACACAGATTTATTTGGAGCATCACCTAGAAGAGACACTGAAGCATCTCCGTGCTTTGTATATTATATTCGAAAGTTATACTTAAGGAGATAGTCTTTAACTGCGATTTGTAATATGGTTGTTAATCAGTTACCTTGCATGTTTCCATCTAATGCATGGGCTTTCTATTTTCTGTCATTTCTGACAAATAGCAGACCATACCCACATATTCTCCCTACCCCTTCCTCACAAACTATGGCTGCATATGGGCAAACACAGTTTACCACAGGAATGCAACAAGCGACAGCGTACGCCACCTACCCACAGCCAGGACAGCCTTACGGAATTTCCTCATATGGTGAGTAATCCTGTTAGCTCAGTAGCGGGATGGAATGGGCAGGCCTGTGTGTGCGCGCACGTTTCACAGGAGTGGTATCCAAAGACTGTCATCTGGAGCCACTTTAGAGAGTGTTACCCCCTTCTGTGTCTGAATTCTTCATACACTTGTTTTGAATGAGCCTTGTAAGAAGTGGTGGCTCCTTATCTTGAGGTCAGCGGTGGCAACTAGATTGCACGGGTCATAAGCCCTCTTGCTCTCATTTTTTTCCATTTATAGCCCGACTTTTAATTCGCCACTTGAGCACTTGGTTCTGGAATCCAAAGTATTTTGGTGCATATTTGCGATAAACCTTCAGTGAATGGAGTCTTTGGGGGTAAAGATTCATTTCCTATTTCTCAGATGCCTACCTATGATTAGGGAAGTACAAACAACTCAACAAGCCCTTGCTCTGAACTGAACGGTGGCAGTGCTTTCAGATTTCAGCAGGATCAGCCATTAGGAAAAGTGATCTATATATCCCAGCTTGGGCTGCACTTGAAAGAGGCCAAGCAGGAGACTTGGAAAGCTCACATCCCTATTTGTTCCTTCCCACCTGGAGATTATCTTTATCTCGGTGTAATTTAACTCAGTTGTTAAGGATCAATACCTGTAAGTTAAAAATAAATCCAGTAAAACCCCAAAGTTTAATTTTAAGAAATCCTAGAATTTCATGATTCAGTTGAATTACAATTATAATTTTAAGCAAATTGCACTTTGAATAGAAAAAAATATGAATTATTAACATTCCCTTAAGGAAAAATAAAATCGAGTGATCAAGAAAAAGTACATGAGAGTTTGGGGGGAAGGACAGGTAGAATAAGTAATTCTGTGTTTATAGCAGTATATTGAAAGAAATAAGCATTTAAACATTTCATTAATAATTGAAAGGCAAATTACTTTATTCCTTTTTATTCTCTAGCTCCATCCCAACCAATCAACTATATATAAATTTCTTAGAAAATATATGTAAATTAAAATATAAATTATATATGACTTCACTCTCGATAGTTTCACTTCAAAACTACCCAGAACAGAGAGTTCTCTAGGTAGGTATTTTTAAGCCAGTTTTTAGAAACAACCATAAAACGGACTTGCTAGAATTCTTTTATTTCCATAACTTTTACTCAAGATTTTTGAAAATAATATCAGATACAGATCAAATTTATCTGTAGTTTACTTTTAAACAGTTCTTGCCTTAAAAGAGGAAAAAGGATCTCTGATAGGAATTGCATACCTTCAACTCAATAATGTGAGTTGAGGCGGTCCCTAATTTATATTCTCAAAATGGATTGATAAGCTGATTACTTGAAGTGTAAATGTAGCTTCCCGCCCAAACAGTACTAAACAGTACTAAACGACTGTAGCTTTACCAGTGCTGCCCCAGGAAGCTGCCATTCATTCAAGTCACGGCCTGGGCTTTCATTCACACAGCTCCTCTCTTGTTCTTTCTTCTCCCCATGGAGTCATGGTAGGGCGCTCTGCCCCTTTCTTGCCTGTGGTCTAGGACTGTTCCCATTCTGAACCATTAGTAGATGTCCTTGTTGTCTGCAATAAGTGTTCCAGGAGAGGAAAATGAGCAGAGGTTCTGAGATTCCCATCACAACTAGTAGAGGGTGGGCATTTTAATGTGATAGGTCAGGAGATGGTTAAGAGCATGGCACTTTGGTCAAGGGCTTTGGCCTCAGGGCTGTCTGTGCTTAGAAATCTGTCTGAGTCCTTAGTATTTTCCCCAATCACTTTCTTCTCTTTCTGGGCCTGGAGTACAGAGAGATGCTCCCAGGGCTTCTGGCCAGGCATTCTAGTTTCCTTGGGCCAGTGCTTTGAAAAATATGACCACCTTCTTCCCTCTGCTTGCTTGTGAAGGAGGAACACATACATTCAGGTTTTTAACGGCTGGTAATCAAGGTCCAGATGGTCTAAGAAGACTCTCTCCAAGGATTTGTGCCCCCTACTTTTTACTTAGACCCTGTAAGAAAAGATAAGCAAATCTTCTCATGGTGTGAACAGTAGATCCGGTGGGAAAGCAGAACTCTACTATTCTCTGGATCTATGTGGAGCTTAGCAGTAAGATGAGTTCGCAGGCTTGTGAGTGGACGCCTTCGGAAAGGGTGCAGATAAGGGTGTTTTCTGCCTCTTCCCGCTCTTCCTTATCTGTTTTTATCACAAAGATTGAACCTCCAGGCTAAAACCAAAGGTGGTACCAGGGAAGACTAAAAGCAGATTAATAGCATCTCAAATGGAAGGAGAGAAGGGGAAATCCCTGTTGGTGACAAGGAAAGGAAGGGAGTTTCTAGAGCCATCAAACCACCTGCCTTATGCAGGTGTTTTTCCAGGGACCATTTATAAGTACAGGTTATTCATTGGTTTGGGATTGCATGCACATGGAAAAAAAAAAAAAAACACCAAACACATTTTTTAAAAAAATGTTAAGGTTATGTTAAGACTTAAATGTTAAGGTCGTTATGAGGTTATTTAGAGATACTCCAGGAATTGTAATAGGCTCTCTCGGCCAAGAGTCAGATTCTTCCACCGCCTTAGGAAAGTTACCTAACTTCATTCTACTGATGAAATGCCCCTAAAATGGAAATAAACAGTGAGACTACTGTGTATTCTAGATCCCAAAGATAGCATTTATCTTAAGTGCAAAGTAAAATTATTCAAACATGTGAATTCGCTTGGCAGAAATTTTTCTCCCTTCCTTCTGTGGAAATTAAGGACACTTGTGAACTTTCATGACTGTCTTTAATTATAATCCAGGGCCGAGCCCTACACAGCCCAACTGCCAACCCCAAATTCTGAAATTCGGATGTCAGCCTGGTGCTTTGGGAAGTAGTTGAGGGCCATAAACACATTATTTTTATATTATCATGAGAAAGAAAAGTGAACTTTAGGCTACACTTAAAACAGTAAAATTGGAATAAATTCTTGAAACTACAAGGACAAAAAGGGATCTCCTGGTCAGCTTCACTTGTTTATAAAACACTGTGCAACACGTCATGATTAGGTTTTTTAATATTCTCCTTTCTTTGTGCTTCCTTTCTGGTAGGATCTGGGTATTTGGGAGAAGGTTTTCCCCCTGGCTTGCTTACTTCTGTGCCCATTCTGACTTCAAAATGAGTTGTGTGCTAACATTAACTTTGGGCAGAAAGAGTAAGGAAAAGACAGGAGGGAAAAATGCTGTAAGGCAAGAGACTAATCTCTTTTCAGGAAAGAGAATTTGGACACTAATCAATATAGTGACTTTTAGAATAATCTAGTTAAAGTTTAATTAAGGCCATCTCTTGACTATAAGAGATGCTCTTTTAATCTCTTATAAAACAAAACTACATATGTTTTGTTACATACGATAGCATAGAAGTTAAAATTTATAGAAAATGTAAACCAGAGAAACAGGAAAGGACAATGTGAATAATCAGTCAAATCTGTAATACTCCTCTGTTTTTGTTTTTGGTTTTTTTCAATGGAAGTTCTGCTTTGGGGTATTCTAGTCTATGCCTGCACACCCTTGATAAGTGAGAGGACATTGGGAAGCGTTTGTGACTCAACAGCTGGGGGAGTGTTTTTGTGTATCGACCAGCTTTGGAGACGAACAGATAGATAAGCTATCACTAACTGATTTAGGTGCATTGTGGGCAGGCATCAAGACTGAAGGTGGATTGTCACAGTCTCAGTCGCCGGGACAGACAGGATTTCTCAGCTACGGCACAAGCTTCGGTACCCCTCAACCTGGACAGGCACCATACAGCTACCAGATGCAAGGTCTGTATACACGCTGACTCTTTTCAACAACCCTGGAGTCCGACAGTGACTCTCTAGACTAGAACCCAGGTGTTGGGTGGAAGTAGTAGGTGGGGGCGGAAGGCGGACTGGCCCGAGAGACAAGATAACCTGGTTCTGGTTTGGCTCTTCACTTATTCTCTGGGCCTCCGTTTCCATATTTATGAGATCAAGGGGTTAGATCCAGTCATCTCTGAAGTTCTTTTCAAAAAGCTCTGAAATGCTCCGTGAAGTTGAAGTGTTCTGCGTTGGCCTCTGTCCATTAAAAGAGGAATGACAAACCCAAAGTCAATGACGTGAGAGGCTGGAGAGTGAGAAATGCTCAGACTGTTGGCATTTGGCAGCCTTTCGATAATGCTGTTGTCTTCAGTGTAATTATCGTAGCTGTACAAGTAGACTGTGTGATAGACGTGAACTAGACGACCTACCAATGATGGAGAGATCCAGTCGACAGCCACTCCATGCATCTTGGAGGTACTACTTCTAAGAATCAGTCCCTGGGCTCTAATTCTTAAACTGTGGACAGAACATAATATAAATGCAAGTCAGATAGAAGAAGAGTTGCAGGTTGAACATTGTCAATACTGTTTTCAGGAATACATAGGCAGAAGTGTGATTAGCAGATCATTATCATGCAAATGTGCCTGAAAAATACCTGAAAGTGGGTCTCCTAATTTAAATAGCCTCCTAATTTACTGCAAATCCTTTCAATCACAGTCTACCACTTACTAGTGCCACTAATTGAATTAATTCTCTTATCACTGCTTTTTGACTGAAGGTGTTCTTTTTGTATTTTTATCTTTTTAATATCCTTAATCTTATTTTTCATTGCATTAAAATAGTTACTGCAGGTAAATTAGAAAACAGAATAAAAAATAATTAAAGATCTCATATTTATTATTACTTTGATACATGTTCTTCTAGATAGGCAGTATGGGACCTTATTGTATAATAGGGTATTGCAACCTGTTATTTTCAGTAACGATAGATTATGAATACATTGTAAACATCTTTCCACATCAATAATTCTATCTACAGCATCATTTTAATGACTGTGCAGTTTCATAGGTATATCTTATGTAACTACTCTCCCTTTTATTAGACATCTAGAGCAATACCATGAGTGTTTACATTATTTTTTTTTTTAAAGATTTTGTTTATTTATTTGACAGAGATCACAAGTAGGAAGAGAGGCAGGCAGAGAGAGAGGGAAGCAGGCTCCCTGCTGAACAGAGAGCCCGATGTGGGACTCGATTCCAGGACCCTGAGATCATGACCTGAGCTGAAGGCAGCGGCTTAACCCACTGAGCCACCTAGGCGCCCCGAGTGTTTACATTCTTAATTACTTCCTTTGAATGAATTTAACTGTGAATTGCTAAGCAAACTGCTTTAGACTCTTTTAAAGATTTGTTAATATATTTACACAAGGAAGGGCTACATATTAGCATGAACACATTGAATAATATGTTTTTAAAAAGGGCCATTTGAGCAGGTACAAGATTTTATTGTTTACATATATGCATTTTTTAATTGAGAAGATAAATCATTTTTTCTTTTCATGGCAATATTCATCTTTGTCTTATTTCATTTATTAAGATTCTTAAACTTTTGTAATGTTTTATAGATAGATCTCTAGCTTATCATTTTTAAGTGGTTATTTTTTTTCCCTGTTCAGTAAACTAAAATTTTATGGGACCAGTTCCATTAATCTTTTCATATTTGGTTTTGCCTTTGGTATAAAAATACCTGAATTATACAGGCATCAGCCGGCTCAGTTGGTTAGGTGTCCAGCTCTTGATTTCGGCTTGGGTCATAATCTCAGTGGTGAGATCGAGCCCTGCTTTGCACTGTATACTAGGTGTGGAGCCTGCTTAAGATTTTTTCTCTCTTGGGGCGCCTGGGTGGCTCAGTGGGTTAAAGCCTCTGTTTTCGGCTCAGGTCATGATCCCAGGGTCCTGGGATCAAGCCCCACATCGGGCTCTCTACTCCACAGAGAGTCCGCTTCCTTCTCTCTCTCCCTGCCTGCTTCTCTTGCCTGCTTGTGGTCTCTGTCTGTCAAATAAATAAATAAAATCTTTAAAGAAAAAAAAATTGCTCAAAAAAAAAAAGATTTTTTCTCTCTTGCTCTCTGCCCCTCCCCCATCCCTCTCTTATACTCTCTCTTAAAGAAAACCTGAGTTATAAAATTTGATATATTTGGTGGCTATAAAATAAAAACCATCTTACAACAGATAGTATGTGTTATTAGAGGGCTGTTACTGGATCTCTGATTCCAGAACTTTAAAGCTGCCTAGGAAAGAATTAGGTTTCTGCATGTACAACTCAACTGAATATCAGTTGAGTAAAGGGATAAAAGGAAAAGTGATGAAAAGACTTTCTTAATGCATGTAATAGTCCTAAGCCTTGTAATGAAACAAATCGTAAGACAAACAAGGTCTGTTTGCTGGTAGAGCTTTCACTTGTGAAAGACAGAGTCTCCTGAGCGCTATGAGAGAGGTACATAGGGCACCCTGGTAGGTCCTATTCTCTACTGAGCATCCAGGTCTCCTCGAGGAGAAGGTCTTTGGGTCCTGAAGGTGAGAAGGAAACAGGTGAAGCACGGGAGAGTGAGAGCTACCTCAATGTGTGTGATTCCTGGGCCCACGCCCATCTTCAGCCTCTTGGCTACCCATCCACAATGAGAAAAGTACAGAAATTTCAAGTTAAGTGTTTAGAAACTTATATAGTAGGTCAATAGTAAAACTCATGTTGGTTAAATCAAATAATAATTTCAAGAAATGGGACTTATACTCTTTTTTCATCTTCTTCTTTTGTAATACATTACTATTGTATTTTGCTGACTTGTCAGTCCTGGAAGGACTGGGGAAAAAACTGGTCTTGTATCTCAGAGACTTTGAGAAATAATGCACTTGAAATTTATTTTTATTCTTTGTCTCCTCTCAGATTGAAAGCTTATGCAGCAGAAACAATTCCTAAGGGGACTAACCAGCTATCAGAGTATAAGCATAGTGTTAGAATAGAGAGAAGTCTAGAAATGGAGGAGAAAAGACAGTTTGGAGAAGGAAAAACTATTTATGTTAATGAAGTAAGGACACATGCAGCATGAAATATAGCATTGCTTCTCTACTCATAGATTTCATTGCATCTGGGCATATTGGATATTGCATTAAAACGTTTTTGTGTTTTTGTGCAGCCGTTGGTTAGATGGTCTTTCCAATGGAATTTCAGAACCCATTTTCCATGCTTAAGATATTATTTTATATGGGTATTTCTATAATGGCACTTGACTCAATTTTAGATTATTAGATATAATACGACTTCCACAGATCAAGCCAGATAATTATATGCTATTAACTTGAAACATGCTAGTGTGATGATGGATAATGATACATAATATGCTATAAACTCCTTATGGCCAGATTTGGATAAATAACATCTGATTAATAATGTATTTCACAAATATTAAATGCATTATGAAAAATGCTTCACTATTATTAAATGATTTTGTATAGCCAGTTGTGGGAGTCCATTGGCCTTTGAGTATCTTCTCAATATATCTTGCTTTAATATAAAAATTTCTATAATGTCTTAAATTATTTTCAAAATTCTCCCAATTCTTTTATCCTTAATGAATAACTGTGATTTTTGTTTATGTCAATCTCATTTTAGAGCTATTAAAAATTCTTAGAATCCTGGAAGAAGCTATATGTATTTTAGTGATTTGGGAGTGTTTTACCTAGCTTTTTCTCCCCAAGATCTTTTCACCTTTAAAATATAAGGTATAATAATTAGTTATTCTACTAGAGATTTAACTACTAGAATTTTACAACACTAGAAGAAATATTCTAGTAATCCAGATGACTCAGACTGAAATGTGGTATGTGTGCTCACTGTATTCTGATTTAAAGAGAATGTACGGTGATCCCTTCTTTGATTCTGGCAGACATGGTAGATCTAGACTAACGGCCCAGTGAAATCTTGCTCTCTGGTTAACAGCGTACGTAGGTTCTAGAGTCAGATTGCCTGTTGAACAACTCTGCTGTTGCTGTCAGTGGGCCTTCAGCACAGCCCCTGACTTCACACCTGCATTTCCTCACCCTCAGGTGGGAATATTATCTATTCCCATAGTGGTGGTATGAGATATAATTGAGATATCCAGATAAATCACTCTGACCAACACAGTAAGGATTGCAATGATTGTTTTCATTGTTACCGCTCTCATTGTGGTGGTGATGTGGTGGTGATTGTCCAGCTTTTTCAAGTAGTTCCAAATTAGGAAGCACTACCTAAATGTTCCTGTTCCCCAAGAGGAAACAAACAGAATATATAAATTTAATATAGACATAGTATACTGAATATATGTATATGTGTATATATACATATACATATATAAATGTTATATATATTATATAATATATATTATATAATATATAATATGTTATATACATTATATAACATATATATGTATGTGTATATATAAGTGTGCGTGTGTGTGTGTATATATATATACATATATATATCTCCAACAAAAAGAATTCCAAGAACCCAGTAACCAGGTAAGCATAGGAAAGAAAAAATCCAGATCTAACTAATGTACTGGCAAAAAGAAAAGTCACTATCAGTAAAAGTCAGGCTGTTTGTACATGAGACAAAAAATAAAGGGAGAGACTGGAAGAAAAAGGAACATGAAGAAGAAACCCAGAAGAGAGAAGACACTGTGTTGGAAAGAGTGGGGACAGACATTGGAAAGTGAAAGCAGTGAGACGCACAGAAGGGCTGCTGGCAAAGATAGGAGCTCAGTTCTGCAGAGGTGGGAGGGAAGGAGGCATGAACCAACTGTTTATGTCTCAATAATTCCTCTATCATCTCTCTACTTTGAGCAAGAAGATTAGCAAAAGAAGAGGCAGCAGCCATAAACAGTAAATTTTTTATTCAGAAATCAAGGTTAAGGGGACACCTGGGTGGCTCAGTCAGTTAAGTGTCTACCTTCGGCTCAGGTCATGATCCCAGGGTCCTGAGATCGAGCCCCACATCAGCTTCCCTGCTCAATGGGAAGCCTGCTTCTCCTGCTGCCTCTACCTGCTGCTCCCCCTGCTTGTGCTCTGTCAAATAAGTAAATAAAATCTTAAAAAAAAAAATCAAGCTTAAGGAAGAAGGTAGAGCCATGACAAACTATACTACCCAGTTGGAAAATTCTAGTTCCCATACATCAAAATAACACTTAATATTTATTCATTATATATACATGTATATATATAAATATATTTATATTCTATATTATATATAACATTATTCAATAATGATTAATGCCAACAACTATTCTAATTATTTTACACTTGTCTCAATCCTTCTGAAAATCCTGAATAATGACTTTAAAGGATAAAAATTTGAAAATGCCAAAGAATGCTCAAAATGGAGAATGGTTTAGAACTGTCAGGCCCTCCTATGTTGTAACTCATTGAAATTATAGTGCCAGTAGGAGAGCCTCTTAGAGAAAACTACAAAAAAAAACCCCAAAATGTAGTTGCTTACAGTGTATACATTCTGAAGTACAGATTTGCTCTTTAACTAACCGAGACATTGCATTACACAACTAGGTATATAAATGTTCAAAAATAACATCTCTAGACAAAAATTTTTCAGATAACTCATTTTTTTAAAGATTTTAATTACTTGTCAGAGGCAGAGAGGGAGAAGGGTGAGCAGTAGGAAGAGGGAGAAGCAGACTCCCTGCTAAGCAAGGAGCCTGATGTGGGACTCGATCCCAGGACCCTGGGATCATGACCTGAGCTGAAGGCAGACACTTAACTGACTGAGCCACCCCAACGTCCCTAGATAATTGATTTCTCAGCACTATTTGTACTTTAACACTTTCACGGTACTTACTGGACAGATTTATTTGGTAATATGTGGATATGTGCCACTGCCAAGCCTTACGAACTACGTCATTCTTGCTTCCATGTTTGGTCTAGGTGATCTTTCTGGATCCTTCCAGCTTCAGCATTTAGCACTTCTGTTATGGTAGGCTTCCATGGATCATGCACATACCAGATTGTAAACCAAACAGGGATTGAATTTTTGTTTTATATGCACTGATGCTAATGACCCTTGATGGTTTTTGGGTTTTTTTGTTTTGTGTTTTTTTGTTTGTTTGTTTGTTTTTGACCCATGATGTTAATAACCTCATGGATTGGGAAATTCGGTCGCCTTTGCTTTTGCTGCAGGACTGCTAGAAAATTCCATTTATCTTTTCTATGTCTCTCTTGTACCTCCAGTGGAGAATTAGAAACTTAAGGTTAGCTGAGGAAAGCAAAACGTTACTGTTTGTAGACAACTGTAGGGTTCACCCTGAGGAAGCGAAAGCCTTGCTTTTAATTTGATACCTTCTTGCTCCCAGGATCAGCTTCAGTATTTCTGGAAGACACTTTGGAATTGTGTGAGGAGGTTTTCCATCACACACCATTGAAAACGTCTGTGCAAATTAGTTACCTGATGGATGAGTATGAATGGACATAGGGTGCCTGGAGACTTTGGGTCAATGATGCAGGTGGTGTAGGGACTGTTTCCAATGCTGCTGGCCAGTCTGAGGGCACTGAGATGGTGAAGCGGGGCTGTTGTGTGTGTGTGTGTGTGTATAGTGGGGGGGAGGGGGAGTATGTATGAATAAGTATGTGTCCATGTAAAAATCCTCCCAGGAGAAACTGCTTCAACGTTTGGCTTACTGACCAATTTCCCAGAATATCTGCTCAGTTTGTCATAAACTAGTTTTATTCACCCTTTTATATACAAAAAGCAATTGGCCTGAAATCAAACTTATTTTTTTTTTTAAACGCACGTTCCAGAGTTGTTGCTTGCATCGCCCTTCCTTTACCCCTGCATTCCATACAATATAGGCTCAGAGTTCTATCTAGCACAGAAAAGAAGAAACTGCATTCATAATTTGGAGGGTGAGTCACATACAGAAAATGACAGTTTGTTTGGCAGTTTATTTAAGGTAAGGAAGTGTAAACATTTTCTCACACACAAAGAACTAAAATCAGACTGGTTCAATGAACTGAACCTCAGCTTTGAGGAAAACCCAGTGTTCCATAATAACTTAGTCCTGTTGATTCTTGATGGTTACAGGCAGTCATCGTCTTTACTCATATTTTCATCTCTGGTATCAGTTATAGAATATGCAAATGTCTGTTAAAGGTGGAGAGGTCAATGCCACAAAGAAGGTTAGAGATTAAGATTCACGAGGACCCTCGCTCTCTCCATTTGGAGAAGTGAATTTGGAATTTAGCAGAATAAAAATCTTGGTTAGTGTATGATCGTGGTTTGTTCAAAGCAGTCTTCCCTTGTGTTCATGCTCGTCAGAGGAGCTGGTTGGGGGCATCACAGAATGAGAGTGAGGGTATCCAGTGCTTTTCTGAGTGTTTTATTGCCCCAGAATGGTAGTTGTGGTGCAGGGCATTCCTGTCATTCTGCACCAGGAAGGTGTCAGGATTGGCCGTGATAGATAGGAGGGGCTACCCAGATACACACGCCTGAAAACCAGGGCTCTGGAAACTTCGCTTTGTTTATTTTCCTTAGGCTTTATTGCTCTCACTTAGAGAAGAAAATAACACAAATTCTGACTGCATCTTTGTATTTTGTGTTGTTCATTCTGTTAAAGAGATCGGGGTTTAAACCCGTGAGGGAGAAAAAAAGGAGGGCAGGGGTTTGTTAAAAGGTATGTGGCAGGGCTCACGATTGTGCAGCTTTCCACACTGCCTTATCTGGGGCTCATTATCCAGTGGAAATGATCTAATAATAACCTAATGAGGGAAACCATCCTGATTTCCTTTGTTCTGCCCGTCCAGGGCTTTTTAAACATATAGCTGAAGTGTTTCCGTGTACGAGTCATTTAGAAGCTCAAAATTGCTTAGTAAAATGTACTTTGAAAGTTTTTCATTGCCCATAGGAATGGTATTTTTCAAAAAGAAAAAAATAGCAAACTCCAAACTGCATGGTTTTAAGGAACCTTTTTTTAGAATCTGCTATGATAAAAGCATTTGAGATTTATACTTTCTGACATGAAAGGACATGTTACAGTTAGAATTGCAGAATCACTCCTGCAGCTTGCACTGGTGTTCAGAATTTCTCCTTAATTTCTTTGCCAGTCCACTCACATTGATATTTTAGTTCATGGCCTTTTTGCATTCTAAGACTTTTTAATGCTTACATTGATTTTTTTAAAGTAATGTTCCATTTTAGCTCTTTTGGCATCTTGTGTTATTTCAACTAAGGGGTATTGAAAATTGTACCAAATTTTGTGGAAATCCAGCTGTCGCCATAAGTCATCAGTGATCAGTACCCAATTTGTTTTTTATAGGGATTGTTAAAGTATATAGAACTAGATCAAGAAAGGTAAATGCAAAGGCTTTCCAGTTCTTATTGCCTAAGTTAAAAATGCTCTTTGGAATATAAAAACTGTCACCGGGATAAAAAGGAAAGCTTGGTCGCTGGAAATCCTTCTTGTAAGAAAGGGGGAAAACTTTGGTGTTAAATAACCCATCTGGCTTTCAGAGGCTTGTCCCCGGGGAGTTGCGCTAACTTCTGCCACATAGATCGCCCCCGATGATGGACATAGCCCATGGCAAAGAGGCCAGGGAAGGAAAGCAAATGGACTTCTGTGAAAATACACGAGGGGCAAATAGCATCCTGCTTGCTGAGGAAGTGCTAGGAAACACTCTCAGACATGGGGAGTACAGACAGGCCCCAGCAGGTCCCAGCATTCTTAGGTTGGCTGGGATTCTGGTTTTTAATGTGAGTCCTTGTTCTCTGTGAAGTAGACCTTTGACCTACATGTTAGCCTTTTCTTTTCCTAAGCGTTTTGAAGTTCTAGTTGGGCAGTATTTTCCAGGTTAAATCACATACGAAACTTCGATACTTTAAATTATGGAGTGTGTCAATATCAACTGTATTCTTAATATGCTAACTTCATAGGGGTTTATTAATCAAGGTTCTGAGAGGTTGGCTTATTTTTAAACTATAGTTGCTTAGTACCTATAGAATGGTGTGGCCCACACAGGACCTTCTAGCAAGACTGTTTCGTGTTTGTCACGGTTGATGAGACCACCACCCTTCTCTGTAGGAACCCCTGACAGTGACAAGAGGAAAGCAAAATCTTTGTGATCCATAGTCTGTGGGCATCTTTATATAATGTGCTTTTCAAATTACTTGCTAGCCTACAGGAGAGTTATAAGGAAGAAGTCTTTTAGAAATGAGATGGTTTGATGGCAAATGTATTCATTAAATTTTTCAGGTGCCTTTGTCTCTACTGTCTGCGATGTTAGTGTAACCAGAAATTAAGACCACTTTTCAGAATATACAATTCACTTTCAGTGTCACTGAATCAGAAAATCTGAACGGTGGGGTATGGCATGGTACAGTGACCTGAAAGTGGAGACAGTGGTCATTCCCTGAGAGTCCTTGTGCACGAAAGAAAGTAGCTTCACCCTGCTTCTTGGCAAAGGAGAAGGATCCCTGCCTCAACTACCTCACCGTCTGATGGTGGAAATAACCAGAGAAAAAATGGGGTGGAAATACCAAAATATAAGTGGACTGTAAAAACAAAGAATATTTTTGCATTCTGAATATGAAATTTCTCATGCAAGCAAGACTCTTAATTTCATTACATACCCACAGGATGCCAATATCTGAGCTAAGAGTAGCCTCTTAGGAGGCCCATGTTTGTGTGGTAAGATCAGTGTTCTATTAGGACACCTGCGTGGTACTTATAGGGATGTGATATCCTTGTACCATCTCTGGGATCCAGTGGTACTAAACACCTAAAACCGGTGAGATTTTATGAGCTGTTCAAAATCCGTGAAGTTTAATCAGTTTAAAATCTTGTTTGATCATTTAAAAAGCAAAACAAAACAGAGGGACCTGGGTGGCTCAGTCCGTTAAGCGGTTGCTTTGGCTCAGGTCATGATCCCAGGATCCTGGAATTGAGCCCCCACATCCGCCTCCCTGCTCAGCGGGGAGTCTGCTTCTTCCTCTACCCCTCCCCCCAACTCATGCTCTCTCTAGTGCTCTCTCTCAAATAAATAAAACTTAAAAAATAAATTTTAAAAATCTTACTTGATTTAAAACTCTGATAGATTTTCTTTTTGGAGATTTAGAAATATTTTAAATCCTTCCAGAAGGGTGTTTATTCAAGCCTGAATTTAATTTTCTTTAATTTAAATCTAAAGTAGTGTCTGTAATCTAGTGCTTAAAGATAAGCCTTTATACACCATCTAGTTTAAGGAAAAAAAAAAACACTAAAGTGTGTGTTCTTTAGATAAAATCTGAGAAATAAGCTGTTATTGATTTGTTTCTCCTTTCCATCTTTTTTTTTCACTGCTGAACAAATAAGGAAATTAAAACATGTTTTTCTCTTGTGATGTCTATTAGCTTTCAAGTTCCCCTTCCAAAGTGCCCATAATTACCACCATCATCACCTTAAAAAAAAAAAAAAAAAAAGTGATTAAGAGTCTTCCTCCAGTCCATACACCCGATTTTTAGGACAGGTATATTATTACTGGGCCCTTTTGTCACTTACCACACTGAACTAAAATTCTCAAGCACCGGTTCTCTCACATGAGCCTAGATAAAACCCTTCAAAGGCATGAATCAGCCATGGCTTATCCGTCTCCATGTGAGGCAGGATAAATACCACATAGGAATCTAAGGAACAAAGGATAGAAGCAAGACTAGCAAAGAGGCAAATTCCATGGCTTCTGTTAGTAAGCTGGATTCCCAGAAAGTGAAATCTGTGCAGAGATGACTTGTCAGGGAAAGCTTATTGGAAAACTAGGACTTGAACCAGGCCTTGAAGGATGATGAGAAACAGACTATTAGAGGGAAGCATGAGAGGACAGGAGCAGGAATGAGTCTGATGTGTTTCCAGGATCCCAGGGATCCCATCCTGAATTAATAGAGCGGACTGTGGATGAAGGAGCTTAGGCAGTATCCACCCCAAACTCTCCTCTCCAAACCCTATGTCCCTTCTCCAGGCCCAGTTTTCTGCACATACACGTCCTTACATGTGTGACAGCTTCCCCCCATCCCCTCCAGCCTCTGATGTTTCCTGTGCCACAATATGTTCCTATTGGCATGTTCAATGTCCAGATTCTTGGGTTTTTCAGTTAAAGAATGCCATGTCTTTTCCTGAACTATTAACCTTTTCTTAAATGATCAAGAAACTTCTTTCATCTACTTTTCATCTCTTCCACTGCTTTTCTAAGAACATTTCACTCTCTGATCTTCTCCTTTGGGTACTTTTCCCTCACCGCATGCCAGGAACACACTACTTGATTTTGTATTTTTTGTTCGTTTGTTTGTTTGTTTTGTGCAGTTGTATTTTCCTTCCCAAACTAACCTGGTACTTTCATTCACTTGAGTAGCTTTGTGTCTTAGAGGTGTTCTGAAAGGAAAAATTATCTCAGTGTTCTTTTCTTTTCCCCTCTCTGCCAAAAAAAAGTGTTGCTATGATTTTTCACAGTAGTGAACTATTTAAGTAGATAAGATTTTTGTCTTAACAACTGGGTAGGAAGTTTCCTCCACTGCCACCCCGCTTGGAGCGTGACTTAATTCCAAACTGTACCAAGAATTATACTGTGCATTACTGGACCTTCACTTGAACCTATCCCTGTCAAACTCCCTAATTAAGAAATAATGAGTTCTAAGAAGGAATTCTTTCTACTTTGGCGAATTTTTGTAACGTTCCGTTATATAAAATACACAGCATTTTATTATACAATATATTTGCTCTTTTATTTACCTAGAAGTGGCTTTTCATGTAAAGTGGTTTGTCTCTAGGAAGGAGAATACTTTTTAATTTTTTTGATAAAGAAATTCTGAATATTAAGCCTAGTTCTCTGACCTAAGGTAAAAGTGAAGACTCATGAATCAAACAGAAACTCGCAGCAGATGGATCCTCAAACAGACAAAGGAGGTCTGTTTTCCTTCCCGCATCTTGCCCTCTGTCCCCCTCCAGCAATCCATGTTCAACCCCGGGGTAGGGCAGCCTTCTCCACAGACTGCGCCTCTCCTGCCAGGGCTGCTCAGGGTAGGAAGTGGGTTTTGCCGTGACACACTGAAACTTTCTCGGGAGCATTGCAGTGGTCTCTTGCCGTTGCTTTGTGGCGCTCTGACCTGGTGAAATTCACTGGGTGGTATGGGCACCAGATCTGCGTGGGATCAGCTGTCGCCTTGGAGCCCTCTCCTCCCTTTACGAGCTCTCGCACAGCTTAAGGACCCAAACTGCCCCCAAACAGTCTCTGTAAAGCTTCCACTCTAGAAATGCTTGGTGAGTGTGATTCCTTTCTTAGAGGAAAAAAGCAAGCCTGTACTGGTTACGTGTTTCTGAAGCGACTACGAAAACACCCGCTGAATTGGTATAAAACACAGTTGCAGGTACTTAAGGTGTTTGATAAACCCGTGGATTTTTAGGTCAAACCCTCCCTCTTCTACCTCAGTGAGATGGTTGGTGATTCCTCTGTCTAATGCGGGGTAGATACGTGCTTTTTAACAGACACCTCCCGACAATTGCCTGGCATTTGGCTGTAGGTTGGATATGCTAAAAAAAATTTTTTTTCCAAAATCTTCTCCAACCCCTCTCCCCCACCACCACCCTGGTCCCAGTTGCTTTGAGAGGTAATCTACTGTGGGGATTAGGAATCTAGCCTCTGAGGCCAGGTGGCCCGGGATACTCTTCATAATCTTTGGTGGCTTGCCCATCTGTAAAGTGAGGTGTAAGTTCTCCTCTCACAGGGCAGTTGGGAGGGCCCAGGGAGCTGTAACATGGAAACTACTGGCTCAGAGCCAGCACTCAGTAAACTTTAAGTGCTATTAGTTATTCTTATGTACATCTATTTTGCTTCTGATGTTTTTCTTCGTCCTGTAGAAAACTAGAGTGAATTTCAGGGTTTCTATAAAGCTATATAGAAAGGGTAAGAGGGTGTGAGAGAGCATTGTGTAGACTCTGAAACAAGACGGAGCTGGGTTCAAATTTCACTTTTACCCCATTAAAGCTGTATGATCTTGACCTAACCCTCTGTTTCCTTATTTGCAAAGTGGGAATATTAGTACTGCCTATGGTATCAAGCTGTTGGGTTTAGATAAAGCATATAACAGAGGAACACACTCCTAGCACATAGTAAGTACTCAGGGACGTTGTCGATCTTTACTGTTACTCTATTTTGTATTCTGGTTATGTTTGTATGGGTTGACTACAAACATCCAATTCTATAAGCTCTAAGATTTCTTTTTAGCCTGTCTAATAGGGAAGGGACTAATGAGTTTAAATGTAATTATTATTTGAGGCTGGCTCAGTTGGTTGTGTCCGACTCTTGACTTAGACTCAGATCATGATCTCAAGGCCCTGAGATCAAGCTCCGCATGGGCTCTGTGCTCAATGGAGAGTTTGCCTCTTCCTCTCCCATCCCCTTTCCCCTGCTTCATGCAAGTGTGCTCTCTCACAAATTAAATCAATCTTTTTAAAGAACATGATGAGTATTTAATTTGTATCAATTTCCTAATTAATTAATACTAATTAGCTTAAAATACTGATGAGTAGTCCTAGATGTATATAAATATATATAAATTTGTGTGCCTATTATATAAATTTATACATTATACACAAATGTACAAATGTAAATATATAAATATATGTTATACATGTAAGTTATATATAAGTTTATATAATATAAATATATAATGTATCTAAGTATATGTAAATTTATATAATACTATGTATACATTACGGAGGGAGGTAGGTAGACAGACCGGAGATTCAGTAATCCAGGCTTAGGAGAAAAGAGAAGAGGGGAATTTGGGGAAGGTGTTTGAGAAGAAAGGTTTCTAGTCCATGCTGAGTTATGAAGTTGATGAGATATTAGTCATGATACAATGGGGAGGAAGTAAGAGGTGCAAAAAGCCGCCTTAAGAGAACCACACGTTGCTTCATTTGTGTGAAGTTAGGCTGGATGTGTATCTGGCTGGGTTGGGTTGAGGTTCCTGGGACGAAACCAGAGAAGTCCGAAAGATAGACTGGAACCAGACCAGGGGCTAATAAATAAGCTCTGGGAAGGAGTTTGAATTTTATCCTGAGGGCAAGAGGAAGCCACTAACAGTTACGTCAAAACAAAACAAAAAAAACCAGGGGAGTGAGAAGATCAGATATGCACATTAGAGAAAATATTCTACCTTTGTGGAAAATGAAGTGGAGGGGGCTGGAAGATGGACAGGAAACCAGTAAAGGAAGCTGTCACAAAAAGCCAGTGCTGGTGGCTTAGACTGAAGGTTAGCCGCCCTCTTTGCCTAAGTTCTACGTGAAGGCAGGTGGTGTGGCCCTACAGATCCAATGCTGGTGGTGAAAAATGAATATTGCCTGAGCCTGAGTCCCTAGTGTGTACCCCTTTCCCTGAAGTAACTTAGACCCTTTTGGAAGTTGCATTAAGTCTCCTAGGCCTCAGGAGTGCCATTAAAGCCTGCTGCAGCGTACTAAATGGAATGGAATCTCGGCCAGCCGTCAGCCAGTAAATGACTATAACTTATGTTGAATTCCAGCTAATGTACAGCCTTAGAAGTAGCATTAAGTCTGGAAAGTCACTTGGGTACCATTTCAAGTACTGAACTGTGATTTACTTGGTCATACCTCAGTGACCTGTATGTGCCAATATAGCTTCCGTAGCGTTTTCTACTTTGTTCCAGGGAATAACTTATGGAATGAAAACACCCATTTTAAAAATATATTTTCTATATCATACTCATTTTCTTGGTGGATAGGGATTGTTGAGGTCAGTATTTATTGTTCAAAAATGTGTAGTATAGATGAAAGTAGCAAGTCATAACCTAGAAATGTGCAGTTTTAAATGAAAGTAACAAGTCATAACCCAAAGTAATGTTTCCTATTAAATGTATATAGTAAAGTTTAAAAAAGTATTGATATTGCACTCTTATCCAAAAGAAATTTAAATTTTATTTTTATAAGGCATGTTGACGTTGTTCAGTGTAAGTTTGCTTTATATATAAAATATAAATATATAAATATTTATATATAAAATATCAATATTGATTAATTATTCACTGATAAATACAGAGTGAGTCACATGCCCATGAGGTCCAGTGCTTGAAAAAAACAAAACCGATGTCATCCTCATAAGTCCTGTGAAGTCCCAAACTATGTCTCCGTCATTCTTTTATCCCCATGTAATTACCACCATGAGTCCAGCACTTAATGTATGTTTAGAAGTTTGTGATTGTCCCATGCTAATGACAGTAATAGGGGAAGCTTGTCTGAAGCCCCAGTTTTCATGGCAGAATAAATATTAGTGTGAGAGCTCTTTGCTTATCTGTGATGGGTGTTATGGGAACTTTGAACAATTGGTATTCCTGAAAGTCACAAAGAAAGAAACCTCAAATATGAGTCTGTGATAACCAAATTTGAAACTATCTTAGGAAATATTTTCCCTTAATAAAAATAACAAAGGCTTGGATCAGGTTTTCAAAGTTCAGAGATGTTTGATAAATAAGTAGGAAAAGAATTTTAGATATGCAAAGAGATTAAGTCCTATTTATCTAGTTTGGGAAAGTAAGGAGAGAGAAAAGATACAAAAATGCAGTGGAGAATTTTAGAAATGTTTACTGAGATAAACAATAACAGCTTCTAACATTGGTGCGCTGTTGTAGATCGGGCAGGATGCTTTCCAAAACATTACCTCATTTGATCTGTTGAAGAACCTTATGAAGTAGAGTTTTCACGGATGGGGAAGTTAGATCTTAGAGTGGTTGGGTGATTTTGTCCAAAGTCCAAACAGCTCATAAGTGATGACTGGAAACCCTGTTTTCTGACTCTTGGGGTAGTACTTAACTGTTGAGTAGCAAATAAGTAATTGGCATGGATTAACTCGTGCATCATACCTGAAAGCATCTGTGAAGAGCTAGTTCACACTGAAGACTTTCTCCTTGAACGGCCAACCCATTCACTGGCCATAAAATTTTAATTAAAAGGTTTTTCTGTTTATAGAAGCAACACAGCTTCTGGGTCGAAAAGTCTGAAATGTGCCTTGGCTTCACGAATATTATGTGACCAATGGCTATGCCCTTCCATAGATAATGTTTCTGAGATTTTTATGCTTTTTAAAAATGTATGCTTTCAAAAATATTCCAGATGAAATCATCAAAACATTTTCCTTGTTTTCATTTTTACTCTAGCAAAATAATGTGAAAAGATTTTCCATGTAATTAAACATCATTATGATACCATTTCAATGAATTCATAATATTCCCTTTCCTGAATAACATGTATTAAGGATTTGGGAATGCTTCCTATGTTATTAAAAACAGCACCGAAGAACATCTTTGCTAATCATCTCTTTGTATAAATCCATGCATTTTTTTCTCACAACAAATGTCGGGCAATAGAATTGCTGGCTAAGTTATTTGATCATTGACCAAAGAGACCAGCCAGAAAGGTTGTACGTAAATTCCCACTTTATAACGTATGAATGCCGTGGTTTACACATTTACCAATCCCTCATATTTTCAAAATCTTTGCTAATACGATCATCAGAAATAGCATATTATTGGGGCACCAGGATGGCTCAGTTGCCTAAGTGTCGGGCTCTTGATTTCACCCTTGGTTTAAAATCTCAGGATCCTGGAATCGAGCCCCGCCTCAAGTTCAGCATTGGGCATGGAGCTTGCTTAAGATTCTTCTTCTCTCTCTCCCTGCCACTCACATGCACACACTCTCTCTCAAAAATAAAATGAAATGGAAGTGTTGCTTTGAATAGATAAACAATAAAAAAATAAAACAAGAGAGGGAACGGAGATTTGCTTTTATGTTTGTATCCTGTCCAGTGACTACTGTTTATTGTTGAACACATGTAGACATTCAGCAAATAGAATTTACCTAGAGAGCACATGTAATACATAAAACATTGATCGTGTTCCTCTTTGGTCCTTGTCTTATCAAATACTTTAAGGGCTGCCATTTATTCTTCTGTATAATGAAATAATCAGCTTTTTCAGCAGGCCATTATAGTGACAAGCACAACTCTGAAAGTATTTGAAAGTAGTTGTAGTTTTTGAGCCTGCAAGAACTTTAAAGATCCTTTGATCAGGTCCCATCATTTTTCATTAAGCATATTTAATGTAAAGCCATGAAAAAATCCTGGTGGTCTATTTCACAAACCAAAATGGAAAGCCCAGTGTCTAATATTTTTTGCACAGATGTATAATTTTGCCTATAATTTTATATGAGTTACTCATGTCCTCAGAAATTTAAATCTCTCTACTCTTTAATGTTTTGCAATATGGTGGAACTAAAATTGTCAACGATTTTAAGAAAATACCATTTTTGTCATGGTAGTGGATTCTGGTTTTGAAGAGAAACCAAATGCATTTGCAATGAATTTCAACTCTGTTATCTAAATAATGATTTCTTGCAGGTACATTATTCTTGCATATTTTTTTCAACCATATTTCTTTTCATTTTGTTCCAGGTAGCAGTTTTACAACATCATCAGGATTATATACAGGAAATAATTCACTCACAAATTCCTCTGGATTTAACAGCTCACAGCAGGTAATTTTAAAAGCCAGTTTAACTTGAGAAATTTTTTTTAAATGCAAGATGATTTTCTTATATAAAGAAAGATCTGTTTATATTCTATTGTGAGTGACATTTTACCTAAGCCTTTTAAAATACACATTTTTTTTCTTTTAAAAATCACTTTAAGAGTTTTCCATGGTGAGCGTTTGGTTTTTGGATTCATTTAATTTTACCTGGTCATGCATCATGGACTAGAAGGCATAGGGAGAGTGTATCTGATCTTATGTCAAATTTGTTTGCAAGTCTGGGCGCTTCGTCTGCGTGTACTTGTGTGCCCCTTTGTGAATTTAGAGAAGACCCAGAAACACAAACATAGTTATACTTTGAAAAGGGAGTAATAAGCAGCAATATCCTCTGATGGATTACTCTTGTGTGGTTTGATTTGGTAGGACTACCCATCTTATCCGAGCTTCGGCCAGGGTCAGTACGCACAGTATTATAATAGCTCCCCGTATCCAGCCCATTATATGACGAGCAGCAACACCAGCCCGACCACGCCGTCCACAAACGCCACTTACCAGCTTCAGGAGCCACCATCCGGCATCACCAGCCAAGCGGTTACAGATCCCGCAGCAGGTAACTATGTGCACTTTATTAATCCTGCAGGCTAGATTTCTGGGGGTTTAAATGCACTTTTCGACAGTCCTATATTCATGCAGTGGTTTCACAGTTTTGGCAAGTTTTGGCGCAGCCTACATGTAAGTCCAACAGCGGGATTGTGGCATTAACTTTATTTATTTTTATTTGCTGAAAAATTTCAGTATAAATTATGTAACTTCAAAAGCCCTTGAAACTGAGATTTTAGTTAGTTAGTTGTAAATATACTCAATTTTCAAGAGAGACGGTGTTTTGGATACGTAATTAGAAATATTGAGCTATAATTATTAACTATAATTATAAATATTTGCCCATGTATGGGATATGAAAATAAATATTACCTCAAATTCAATGTTTATTATCATTAAATATTTAATGTTTCTCCAAAATAAAAAAAAATCAGTTAAATAATGGAAAATCATGATTCCTCTGGCTCACCCTTCCTACTCAGGTCCTACTCTGAATTTCATAACTAGGCATGAGAATTTTCATACTTCTGCACAAACCTCGATAGGCCCTTTCCAGTGAAAATCTCTCCATCTCTGGAAATTTTCCTACCAAGTTTTTGACATTTCTTTCCCTCCTTTAGTTTTTTCTCTGAAACTTAATATTGTTGGCTTAATTTCCTGAATTGGTCTTTACCTATATTTCTTGTATTTTCTCTTGTACGTCTTGTACATCTCTGTCCTATTAAAAATGTAGTCTCTCCTTTCATGGATTATGAAGTGAGCTATTATCCTCAAACAATTGCAGAGTTTGCTTCCTTTTGCATTTTCTTTTTAGAGCGAAAGCCTGCCCTTTGCTACAAGCCAGGTTAAAATGGTCTTCCGCTGAAATACACTTCTATCACAATGCGATCATAGTGTGTTAATTCTAGTTGGTTATTTTAAATCATGAAAATGAATTTTATGGAACAGGTGCTAATTTCAATCTTGACTATAGGTTTGTCTTACAAATATTACCAGATGTCCCCCATAAGAAAAAAAAAATCTCCTTTCGGGTTTTAGTGTTTCACGTTTTTTCTTAACTATAGACGAACACTATTTTGTTCTACAGCAGGAAGTTACATCATTCTTAAACTTGTATTCCAGTGAACTCTAAGTACTATTTCTGCGCAGCTCAATTCTAAACATTCTAATCTTTGATTATTGTAATCTGTTTCCCTTTATTTTTTAAAAACTAGATATGTTTTTTACTCCATTCACATGTGTAAGTACAGTATTCACAGAATCTAGTATACAAGTCCTTTAGATTTAACATCTATATAATTGCTGTCAAAAATTGGATTTATTATAGAAGCTGTTACAGAGTTTTCCTCTCCACTTCGATTAATTTCATACAGCATCATGAGGAAAGAAATGGCTTGTCCCAATCTCAGGGAGATGTCAGTATACATATGAGCCATCTGGGTCATCCCAACTTCTTGAGGACTAAAAGGAGCTTTGAATTAGAATAGCTATGTGAACAAGTGGAGAAACTCTTCAGGATTTGTGGAATAATAGGATGAGAAAAGAAGACCGCAGAGTAATTTTACTTAATTCATCATGACATTTTGATTGGGAAGAGTACAGCACAAAACAAAGTAGTGAAAACTTAATCATTTTTTAAAAAACTAAGGTTGATTAGCTCTTTCTGAAAAATACCAATTTAGTCATATCAGAAAATTTTGTATCTGAAACGTGCCATTATTTTAAGTGAATTTTATTTATCAAAGGGGTACCAAGTAAAGAGTGGGGAGGGCTAGGCACAAAGCCATGTCACATAGGAAACAATGCAAAAGTATGATTTTCAAAATGTGTATATGATTTTTTAAAAAGATTTTACTTATTTAGTTGACGGAGAGACAGCGAGAGAGGGAATGCAAGCAGGGGGAGTGGGAGAGGGAGAAGCAGGTTTCCTGCTGAGCAGGGAGCCCAATGTGGGACTCGATCCCAGGACGCTGGGATCATGACCTGAGCCGAAGGCAAGATGCTTAACAACTGAGCCACCCAGGTGCCCCTCAAAATGTCTATATGATTTTTCATATTAAATTATTTATTTTAGATTTTATTTGAATCAATGCTTAGTGTTTCAGGTACTCATTTCAATTTCAGTGTATGACTACAGAATAAGAATGAATTGAACTGGGGAGAAAATAATATTTTTCAAGTTTCTTTTATTTACCACTTCCCACTAAAATAAATGTATGGATCACCCTTCCTTATGAAGTAGAAGGTTCAGGGAGTTTCCACATTAAAAAGAAATCTAGATTACTTGAGAAATTCAAGGAAGAGTTAGTCTGATTTTAGAGGTTTTGGTTCATTTGTTTATTTACATTTGCAGTATGACTGTGGATTCTGCCTAAGTCTTCTGGTGTTAATTTTCCTTTCTTACTAATTATGTAAGACTGTAGACTGGTCTTTGATGAAAAGGAAGTTTTGAATGATAGAATCCATAAAATCTTTGAAGAATTAGAATGAATGATTTATAGCATATAACCTAATGTTTTTGTCTTATGATAGAAAGAAAAAATGGTTAAAATCATGTCTATTTTGTTGAAATAATTTCAGATGTTTTTCTTTTAATAGTCTATTTAAGGTTTAGTCTTTTAAGTCTTAATACTCTATTAAGGTTTAAGGTCATTATATCCTGCATTGGATAATTAGACTCTACTTATGATCTGGTCTTCTGTGTGGCTACATTTCTGCCTTTCAGTTTCAAGGAATTATGCAGTACAGAATGAATGCACTGTGTATATATGTGGCTTCCTCCCATACTTTATAATATCTGTCCTTGTATTGTTCATGGAATTGTTAGGTCATAATTAATACATAAAGATAATCTTTCAAGGATTTTTCAGGCCATACATATAAGGACTCATTATTTGGTATTATGCATTTTTAAAGTTACGAAGAACAGTTAGCTTTTAAGTCTTATGGTATTAAGCAGTATCACTTATAAACATGTATCTCCTCATGAATCTTAAGTTCAAAAATTATTTTAATGTGTTTATAATTAAATATTGAAAACTATAGTCTCCTTTGGGTAGATATGTGTAATACATTCAAAATAAGATAACTTGAACATGAAAGTTTAATCTTAAAATTTCAATTCATTTTAAAAACTAAAAACAGCTTTTTTATTGAGATATAATTGATATTTAACATTAGATTAGTTTCAGGTGTCAACATGATATGATATTTATACGTACTGTGAAATGTTCACTGCAGTAAGTCCAGTTAACATCCACTAGCATTGTAGTGGCAGATTTTTTCCCTTGTAATGAGAACTTTTAAGATCTACTCTTGGCAATTTAAATCCTTTGCATTCATTTTTAAAAATGATTTTGGGGGCATCGGGGTGGCTCAGTCAGTTAAGTGTCTGACTCTTGATTTCGGTTCCGGTCACGATCTCAGGGTCATGGGATTCAGCCCTGCATCAGGCTCCATGCTCAATGGGGAGTCTGCTTGAGATTCTCCTTCTCCCTTTGTCTCCCCCACCCCAGCCCCCCGCCACCCCGGCTGTCTCACATGTTCTCTTTCAAATACATAAATAAATCTTTATTTTAAAAAATGAGTTTGTTAGTCATGTTTTGACTATCTTAACAAAATAAAATTTACATCTTCTGGTAGAAATATGTAAGTATTCACCTACCTTGAGAAATATGGTGAGGTTTATCTGGTTATTTAGCAACATTGTAATTTACTTATTGGGCTCAAGAAAATCACACCTACCCTTCAACTAGCAATGCTAGCCTCCCCCTGCCCCACTGAAAGCCAAATTGGTTGCTTCTAATTTTGGCAGTTATAAATAAAGCTACTATAAATATTTATGCTCAACTTTTTTTGTATAGACATAAGTTTTCAAATCACTTGGGTGGTAAATAACTAGCTGCATGATCACTGAATTGTATTGTAAGAATATGTTTAGTATTATAGGGAATTGTCAAATTGTCCTCCAAAGTGTGCACCATTTTGTGAACCAATAAGCAACGAATGAGAATCCTATTGTTCACAACCTCGTCAGCATTTGGTGTTGTCAGTATTTCAGATTTTGGCCATTCTAATAGGTATGTAGCAGTATCTAGTTGTTTTAATTTGCATTCCCTTAATGAAATGTTGTGTATGTTTTCATGTGCTTTTTTGCTCTGTATATCTTTGATAAGGTGCCTGTTCAAATCTTGTACCCACTTTTTTTTTTTTTTTTAAAGATTTTGTTTATTTATTTGACAGAGAGAGATCACAAGTAGGCAGAGAGGCAGGCAGAGAGAGAGGTGGGGAAGCAGGCTCCCTGCTGAGCAGAGAGCCCGATGTGGGGCTCAATCCCAGGACCCTGGGATCATGACCTGAGCCGAAGGCAGAGGCTTAACCCACTGAGCCACCCAGGCGCCCCTTGTACCCACTTTTTAATGAGGTTGTTTTCTTATTACTGAGTTTTAAGAGTTCTTGTATATTTTGGATACAAGTCCTTTAACATATAAGTTCTTTCCTCTATTCTATGGCTTGTCTTTTTAATTTCTTAACAGTATCTTTCAAAGAGCTTAAGTTTTTAATTTGAATCAAGTCCATTTCAGGCGTTTTTCTTTTTCATGGAATATGCTTTTGGTTTTGTATCTAGAAACTCATTGTCTAGCCCAAGGTCACCTGTTTTTTTCCCTATGTAATATAAAAGTTTCATAGTTTTACTTTTTCAGTTTAGGTCTCTGATCCTTTTTGAGTTAATTTTTGTGAAAAGTAGAAGTCAGTTTCTAGATTCCTTTTTACTTATTTATTTTTGCATGTGGATGCCCAGTGCTTGTAGTACCATTTGTTGAAAAGCCTATCTTTTGCTCCATTTGCTTTATTACTTTTTTGTCAAAGATCAGTTGGCAAACTTTGTGTGGGTCTATTTCTGGGCTCTCTGTTCTCTTTCATTGATCTATTTGTCTATTCTTTTCCTATTACCACATTATCTTGATTATTGTAACTTTGAATAAGTCTTTTAGATGGGGAGTATCACTCTTCTGACAGTGTTCTTCAATATTGTGTTGGCTATTCTGGGTCTTTTGCCTTTCCATATAAACTTTAGAGTCAGCTTGTCAATATCCATCAAATAACTTACTTAGATTTGGTTTAAAATTGCATTGCATCTATAGATCAAGTTGGAAAGAACCCAAAATATTGAATCTTGACAATATTGAATCTTTCTATCCATGTACATGGAATATCTCTCCATTAATTTACTTTTTCATCAGAGTCCTATAGTTTTCCTCATACAGATTTTATACATATTTTTAGATTTATCTTTCTTTTTGGTGCTAATTAAATCATATAATGTTTTTCATTCAAATTCCAATTGCTCATTGCAGGTATCTAGGAAAGCAGTTGACTTTTGTATATTGTATCCTGCAACTTTGCTATGATCACTTATTAGTTCCAGAAGTTTTTCATGTTGATTCTTTGGTATTTCTTTTTTTACATAAACAGTTATGTCATTTTTAAAAAAAAAAACTTTATTTAATTACTTGACAGAGATCACAGAGAAGCAGGCAGAGAGCCTGATGCAGGGCTCGATCCCTGGACCCTGGGATTATGACCTGAGCCAAAGGCAGAGGCTTTAACCCACTGAGCCACCCAGGCGCCCCCAGTTATGTCATTTTTGAATGAAGACAGATTTATGCCTTTCTTCCTATTCTGAATGAATATCATTTGTTTTCCTTTTCTTATCTTATTGCATCAGCCAGGACTTTCAATACAGTGTTGAGCAGGAGTGGTGAGGAGGCATCCTTGTCTTGTTCCCATGATCTTAGTGAGAAAACTTCTGGTTTCTCACCATTAAGTGTGTTGTTAGCTACATGTTCTTTGTAGATATTTTTTTATCAGCTTGAGGACATTTTCCTCTGCCCCTAGTTTGCTGAGAGTTTGTATCATGAATATGTGTTAGATTGTGTCCGGTGCTTTTTCTGCACTGTTGATATGATCAAATGATTTGTCTTCGTTAGCCTGTTGATATGATGAATTACATTATTTGATTTTCAAATGTGGAACCAGCTTTTCTTACCTAGAATAAATCCCACTTGGTCATGGTGTATGAATCTTTTATACATTGTTGGATTCAGTTTTGCTAATATTTTAAGAATCTTTGCATCTCTGTTCATGAGATATATTGGCCTGGGGTTTTCATTTCTTATAATGTCTTTGTCTGGTTTTGGTATTAGGATAATAGGGACCTCATAGACTAAGTTAGGAAATGTTTTTTCTGCTTCTATTTTCTGGGACAGATTGTAAAAAATTAGTATCATTTATTTCCTAAATATTTGGAAGAATTCACCAGTGAACCCATCTAGGCCTAGTGCTTTCTGTTTTGAAAGATTAATTTTTGATTTAATTTCTTTAATAGATATAAAACTATTCAGATTATCTATTTCTCTCTGTGTGAGTAGATTGTCTTTCAAGGACTGGTTCTTACCATTATAATTGGTGGGCATAGTTATTCATAATGTTCTTTTATTATCCATTTAATGTCTAAGGGATTGTTAGTGATGGCCTTTTCCCTTCTGATATTAATGATTTGTGTCTTCTTTTTTTTTTTTTTTTTCTTTTGCCTTGGTTAGCCTAGCTGGAGATTTATCAATTTTATTGATCTTTTCAGGAGCCAACTTTCCACTTCATTGATTTTTCTTTATAATTTTCCTATTTTCAATTTCATTGACTTCTCTGATTTTTATTATTTCTTCTGCTTTATTTTGATTTAACTTGGTCTTCCTTTTCTAGTTTCCTAAAGCTTAAAGCTTAGATTGTTGGTTTTAAATCTTTCTTCTCTGCTAATACATGCAGTAAGTGCTATCAAGTTCCCTCTAAGTATTGTTTTTGTTGTATCCCACAAAATTTAATATTTCTATTTATTTTTATTTAGGTCAAAATATTTTTATTTCCATTACCATCAAACTCCTCCCCTCTGAAGAGGTATATATTTATAGACGTTTTATTGGAGAAAATATTAGGGTATGAAACTTGGTATCAGTACAGTATGTATTATTTGTGACAGCTGTCCAATTTTTCATATCTTTCCAGTTAAATGGCTTTCTGTTGTTAGAAATGTATTTAGTTTCTGAGAAGAGGAGTATTTCATGGCAAATTCAAATTCCAGTATCTATAAGAGAAAATTTTTATCAGAATCAACTCTTTTTCTTTTTTTATTCAATTCTAAGTCTTGTAAGACAGTATCACAGTTAAACCCATGGTTACATTAAATTTTAAATGATGGGTTTCATTTTAAATTTATTTTAAATTTATTTTTTGAAACAATTCTTTACAAAGTAAATGGTTTTCTTTTACATTCACAAACTTATAGAGATAAAAACGAAAAAGGCATTTTAGGATGTTTTCCTTTTTTGATAGTATCTGAATTCACATAGTATCATCTCTTAGACACTGACATGTGATGAATGCTATTTTCTTATATTAAACTCTAAAAATTTTAAGGCATATTATTAGCAACATAACCAAATACATTTTTTCAAAAAGGTGATAAAAACTATTTAACTACCATTTGAGAATAATTGTCATGAGTTTTCTAAATTGACTTTCTTAGAAAAGTACTTAAGCCATTCGTTAAAAATATTTTTTATTGTATGAATTCTCCTTATATGATCAAAATATGAACTTATTTATAATTCATTTACTTTGCTTAAACAATTTGGCTTGAACACATTTTTGGTCAAAAATCTTAGAACATTTCATAATAATTATGACAGCTATCGTATAATAATACATAGTACAAATGTAATTGATGTTTTTAGAACTTTACATGTAATCTTATAACCATGAGGTGTAGTACTATTTGTCCCCATTTTACAGATGAGGAAAATGAGGTACATAGCTCTTAAGTGCTCAATAAACTATAAGTATTATTGAGTTAATTGAGAACTTTGAGGCCAAATTTTTGTGGAAGGACTAATCACCTATAACATTGTATTTTTGAAATACCACAAAGCCATCAGAGGGAAAAGAGTAAATAAATGGGAAATAAAATATTTTACGCGAATGCAAAATAAAACTAGTTATTTGTTCATTAGGAATGAGTTTTGGTAGGCATGCTATAGAAAAGTCAGGTTTTCAAAGGATTTGTTCATTTGAATTCTTACCAAAAAGGTAGACTGTTGAAATCTACCTTTTCATGCTCTGACTACATGCAGACGATTTACTGGTTAAGGTGATGTACGGGAATCTTGCCAATATTGAATTTCAAGTGACAGAGGAAAAATCAGTATAAGAGGGAATTCAATATGCATGGGAAACCATTTGTTCCCTCTGCTTCTTTGATCCTTGCCAAGGCACACGAAAGTAGAGCAAAGCGCCTGAAAACCGGGAACATTCTTGTGCAAAGTTGCAGGGGAACTCTGAGCTCTCACAGGAATTCAGTGTGACAGGATGAAAAACTAAACTGCCGACCGTCTGCCTTATAAATGCAGGAAGTTTGGGCCACGTCTATATAACCGAACATGCCTACATCTGTCCACTGCAGAAATGATCCTGAGATTTGCAACAGCATGGGTCTCCATTGCTCCGTTTTGCCGAGTGAGCAGTTCTGAAAATGTTTAGGCCATATTTGCTCTTTTTCGCTGATGCCTTGTGGACTTTGGAGAAGTTTCCAATTTGTCCAGCTCAAAAATAAACTCTTTTACTGAAACGGTTTTAACTAACATTCTGGAAACATTTGTCGGCAAAACAAATATTTGTGTCTAAAATAGTCAGGCTGTTAAGATGTGAGAAAACAAAACAGATGTTTGTTTGGGGTGGTTAGGTTTGTTTGTCTTGATGGCATTTGCTTTCTTGCTTGCTTTTTTTTTTTCCCCACCCCAGAGGAAACACAGTGTTAACCCTAATGAGATTATAAAATTCTTGAAAATAAAGTTCATTTTTTGTTTTATATTGGGAGGAAAGTCATAAAAGTGTGTTGCCTTATCTTTGAGTTTTGGACTGTGTTTCCAAAAAGTGAAAAATTCAGTGTTTTAGAATTTTCCCATTTTGTGCCTCATTACTGGTTTGACTAATTTTTCCAGTTTGTTGTCTGGAAGTCAGGATGCTCTATGAAGTCAGTTTTAGTATGCATGGGTTCAAATATGTCATTCTTCTTTTTATACTTAACAAGTGATTTGTGTATAAATACCCCAAATAAGAAAGCATATATCATTGAGCTAGTTAAATTCGTTTACTATCCTTCCCGTTTATTACTTTATCTTCTTTGGTAGCTAATTGATTCGCTGTTTCTGTAAAGCATTAAGCATCCTGTGGGACCAACACAGATCAATGTAATAAGTTTCCTTGTTTAAGTTGGAGGACATCAGAATTTACTGATAAATTTTTTTTCTTTGGAGATGGTTGAGAAAAGAACATACAAAGTTACCTGTGCCTCATTTAATTTGGATTGATTTGTTTAGTGGATAAGTTTTGGGTTGACTTTCATTTATTTTCTGGGGATGGTATAATTTTTTTATGTAGTTTTATTGAAATATTGTTAATACACAAGGTTACATGAGTTTCAGGAGTATAACATAATAAATTGACAGGTCTGTACATTTCGCTGTGCTCCCCACAAATGGAGCTACCATCTGTCACCATACACCACTATCAAAATACCACTGACTATATTCCCTCTGCTGTACCTTTCATCTCTGTGATTTATTTGGATTAATTTATAAGTAAAGATATATATTTTAAAGATTTTATTTATTTGACAGAGATCACAAGTAGGCAGAGAGACAGGCAGAGAGAGAGAGGAGGAAGCAGGCTCCCCGCTGAGCGGAGAGCCCGATGCGGGGCTCGATCCTAGAACCCTGAGATCATGATCTGAGCCGAAGGCAGAGGCTTTAACCCACTGAGCCACCCAGGTGCCCCTGTAAGTAAAGATTGAATTGATGGCTATCATTTTTAGTCCCAGTTTGATAGCCAAAAATTTAAGTTTAGTGAATTTTTACAGTTTACTAAAGAACATATGAAAATGGGACAAAATTATAAAAGTATAGAAGGATTTACAGAGAAGAATAAAATTCCCTTAATCTTTTATAGCCAGTTTTTTTCAGCTGTATTTCCTTGTATATTTTCCAGGGATACATGTTCCTTATATAAACATATACAAAGCACTTGCCCCGGATACTTTTTTTTTTCACATTCAAGTATGTATAGTTTCTGTTATTTTTCTTTTTCCTTAAAGAGAATAGAATACATACTGTTTTGTCCCTTACTTTTTTACTTAACAGTATGCAGAGAAAAATTAATAGGTATTTTTGATATGAATTTTATAAGCAAGTATAATAATAGCTGGGTTTTTTTTGAGTACATACTGTGTGCCAGGCATTTTTCTAAGCACTGTTCATGCATGAACTTAGTTCATTCTCACCCAATTCCAAGAGATAGGTAGTGTTATCATTATCCCCATTTTACAGATGGATAAGCTAAGGAGAGAGGTCCATGGCAGCGTGAGGATTTAACCTCCAGAACCTGACTACAAACTTGAATTCTTAATTAGACAGGCAGGCTGGTTTCAGAAACCACTGTGTCTGAGGTTTCAAATAAGCAAAATAATGGAAATGTAAACAAAGAAGAGGCAGTAATGATCTGGTGTTCATTTTCTTAAATTATTCAAAGAACTCAGCAAAGGCATGTATTAGCAGATATTCAGTTAAACATGTGTTAAATAATTTGAATAGGCTCTATTTGCTTGCAAAATAGTATAGGTCTGAATGAAATTACAGAGAAGTGGTATATAGTATATTTAAAGTATCTTGTAATATTTCCTTTTTTTTTTAAAGATTTTATTTATTTATTTGACAGACAGAGATCACAAGTAGGCAGAGAGCCAGGCAGAGAGAGAGAGAGGAAAGGAAGCAGCCTCCCTGCTGGGCAGAGAGCCCGATGTGGGGCTCCATCCCAGGACCCTGGGATCATGACCTGAGCCGAAGGCAGAGGCTTTAACCCACTGAGCCACCCAGGCGCCCCAATCCTTTTTTTTTTTTTTTTTAAAGATTTTATTTATTTATTTGACAGAGAAAGATCACAAGTAGGCAGAGAGGCGGGCAGAGAGAGAGGGGAAGCAAGCTCCTCACTGAGCAGAGAACCCAATGCGGGGCTTGATCCCAGGACCCTGGGATCATGACCTGAGCCGAAGGCAGAGGCTTTAACCCACTGAGCCACCCAGGCGCCCCATAGTATTTCCTGAATTATAGGATCAGTTTGTAGATATCTTGAATAACCCAACAATCAAATGCATACTTTTCCTGAATGTGCACTCTCCCCACTCTCTCTTTATCCTATTTAATAGTTATCTGTCATGGACTTGCTTAGAGAATAGTTTTTTTTTTTTTTCTTTTAAAGATTTTATTTATTTGACAGACAGAGATCACAAGTAGGCAGAGAGGTAGGCAGAGAGGGAGGAGGAAGCAGGCTCCCTGCCAAGCAGAGAGCCCAATGCGGGGCTCGATCCCAGGACCCTGAGATCATGACCTGAGCCAAAGGCAGAGGCTTTAACCTACTGAGCCACCCAGGCACCCTAGAGAATAGTTTTTCACGACATCTCTACCATCCTCTATCCTTCCCGGAGGATCTGGTTCTCTACATTTCTAAGTTCTTTTTTCTTTTCTGTTTTATTTTCCACTTGCATCTCATGGTGATGAGCAGTAAGTGTAGAGGTGATGCTATTAATTTATCAAGGAAAATGGAAGGCATCCATCTCAAAGTGTAAGTAGATATCTTAATCTAGTACAGTCACCTTCTAACACTTTTGAAA
The DNA here is from genome assembly GCA_004024625.1 of Mellivora capensis. NCBI lineage: Eukaryota > Metazoa > Chordata > Mammalia > Carnivora > Mustelidae > Mellivora > Mellivora capensis. The sequence continues at coordinate 187,004 of PISX010000495.1, read as the reverse complement.
ATATTTATATGACCCCTCCAGAAACTTTATCAGGTATTTCTTCATAAAATTAAAACTGTATTTTCTTCAGTACCAGTGGTTAGGACAGATTTTACTGTTGTTCCCTTTTATGTAAGTGCTGATATTTGAGTATAATTTTCTAATATTTTGCAATGTGTATGTGCAGTATTCACCTGGGTTATTGATTGACTTGATAATCATGTTATTGATTGACATGATGGATTGATTTAGCAATCACGTCTGCCATTGTTTCTGTGGAGAATAGCTTCTGTGTTCCAAAAACTGATTTAAATATATGTAAAGCAGGAGAACCTGAGAGGCTCAGTTGGTTAAGCACCAGCTCTTGATTTCTGCTCAGGTCATGATCTCAGGGTGGTGGCATTGAGCCCCACCTTGGGCTCAACACTAGGGATAAAGTCTGCTTGGGATTCTCTCTTTCCCTCTGCCCCTCCCCATGTACAACCTGCTCTCAAGCACTCTCTCTTTCAAAACAACAACAACAAAACAAAAAATGTAAAACATGGCTGATTTGTAAATTGACAACTCTCTTGTCTCTACAAATCCACCTGAGCAACTTTAGCATGAAGCCATTGGGCAGTAGGGAATTTTAAAGTTAGAAGGGACCTTGCATGTTCTTTTGCTGAAGACCTTCACTTTCCTGATTATGAATAAGGAATCTGGAAATAATGACATCTTTCCAAAGCGGCATCACCCATCATTGCCAGCATCTCTTAATGGCACGCTGGAATGGCAGCCTTGGAAGGCAGCATGATGTGGTGTGGCCTTTCCCCCACTGCTCTGGGCAACACTGCTGTCTGCGAAAGATGGGGACAGAGAGCCCTTAATGAGTTCCCAAGCAGGATCAGTTAGGGAGACAAATTGTTAGGTTTAAAATTATCAGGGTTTTCCTGTACTCGAGGTCTTTCCGGATCCTTTGAACTGCACATAATGGACATGCTTCCCAATCATACTGGTCTGGGAACCAGTCTCCACCCACCCCCACCCCCACAGGGGATACCTGTGAACTTGGGGACCGCACCGCCTCATGGTATAATTAAGAAAAAGGAGTGGTGGCTAAGAATTTGGGGTTGGGCTAACCTGGATTTAAATCCTGGTTCTATTATTTACTCTGGGCAGGTCACTTAGCACTTCAGCGTATCAGTTTTCATTAAATGAGGATAACACTGCTCATGCGTATGGGATGAATGTGAGGATGACGTTATGTAAGTGACCTGCAAGGTGATGGACGCCCACTGGGCCCTCAAGTGTTCATTTGTTCCATGTGTGCATTTAGCAGACATTTATAAAAGCTAAGCTGGGCCAGGCCTTGTGCCTGGCCCAGGGAATATAGAGGGGACAAGAAGGGCAAGATCCCTGGCAATAGGGAGTCAGTGTGTTTTCTTCCCTCTTGAAGGGAAGAAATGTGGCGCATTGTGCATTGTGGTTGTTTCAGACGCTGAAGCCCCCGAAGTGTGGTTGACCAGTTTCCTGTTGACCAGTTTCCCAGTATGACTGGGAGAGGTTGAAACCAGAGGTTGAAACGTGTGAGGACGGATGATAGAAGTTTCTGTGAGGTTGTCCACAGAGTACTGGAGACAATGGCGTATTCCAGGAGTAAGAAATCTCTCTTGATTTAGTTACTAGACCTTGACTGAAGAATTAATTTACCAGGGAGACCACAATCAGTGATGGTGTGAAAGGGAAGTAATGGTTGTAGAATACAGATAGAGAAGTCAGAACAGTTCTCTCACATTAGTTCAAATAATATTTATTAATCTCTGACTTCTGGTTAATCCTATCACTAGTCAACAAGTCTACTTATGTTTAGTTTATTTTACCCAAGTTTCTATGGGAGAGTTCTATAGCTGATAACTTAAAGTTGTTAAGATTCCTTTAAGTGTTCTCCTCTTTGATAAGGTAATATTTACTGAGAATATAATATAATATAATATAATATAATATAATATAATATAATGTAATTTATTCAAGACCTTGCTGAGATTTCTGGGGTTTGTTCATTTGTTTGTTTGTCCAAGACAGCAAAAACTCTCACTTAAAACATCTCCTAGTATAACATTGTCATGGTCACACTCTGTGGCATATAATTTTGAAGGCTTGATAGCCTATTACTTGGTAGGTCTATAAGAATCCCAAGCAGTTTTTTGAGGACTATCGTGAGACTTTCCCTTCGGCTGTGGCCTTCCACATGGGAATCTTCCCTGGTTAGGTCCCTTTATTTTCATAAGAGAATATCGTTTCTATTCTTAACACAGGTAACTTAGTAAAACATATCCATCTCCACTCAACTGAGCAACCAAGAAGAGCTCCACTTCAGGTAACTTGGAGTATAACATCTTACCTCATTGCTTCTTAACACTCAAGGAGATACTTGCTTCTGTCAGCTACCAGAAGGGCACATAAGTCTTCATTCTTCTAGATATTTTCAGTTTTACCCTTAAAATAAGCAAGGTCCCCCACCCCCCACCCCCCCACCCCTGCCCAGCTCTACAATCTAAGTACTGAGTTAGCCCTATGAAGTCTGCTGTGGTTCGCCCGAGAAGTAAGAATCATATAAAACCTGTTGTTTTCCTTTACCATGAGGGTATGTTCCTGGCATCACACTAACATCCTCTCAGTAAGCAGTCTTGGGAGGCATTTCTGTCTTGTCTCTGTGCTAGAAATACCTAGGTTTCTATAGAAAAATTGACGGTCTCATTATATGTACCCCTGAGTCTTAGAATTCTATGTGCCATTGACTGCGGACCTTAGGGCAAGCAGACATGTGCTGACCACTCTGTCTCCTGGTTTTATTTTACTTTTTCCACTTCAGTATTTTTTTTCTAATGTAGTCATTCATTTTTTTAAATTCCCATATAGTTATTGTGTACTTATTTCATGCATTATTTTAAACCCATTCTGGAGACCGGTAAGATATAAATTATCTGGAAAATACAATTAAGAACTAAAATGTTTTATTCAATAAGAATAGGAGTGAGAAAATCGATTTACCCCATCCCCTCCATATTCATGAAGCACTTAGTTTCTAAATTCTCCATTATCACCGTGTTTGTAAATGTCGCCATTTTGGTTAATATGTGCACAAAAACCCACTTCAAGATTCTCATAATTACAGCTTCACAAGAGCACACACCTGCTCATCTTTTCTTCTCTTTGCTCAAAGCCCCAAACTGCCATGTCTAATAGGCTTGTTATGTGTTTCAATCCAGCTAATTTATATAAAAAACATGCTGTGAATTGCAAAATGACTCCCAAATGTAAGAATTCATTTTCTCTACCACTGACATTATTTTCAACTTGTGCAGTTTATTTTCTTTTCCATCCCTGATGACATTTTAAATGTTCTCCCTTTCAGTATTCAAGAATGTTCTTTCTGTGGAGTCTCTTTGCTTTCCAGTTTCCCAGTTAATGTTTTCCCTAAAGCATCTGTTTCAGTACATTTGTTCATCTAATTACCTCCCCTGACTCACTTTTAATATTGATAAAGGTTATCGAGGAAGCACATTTCTCTTGAGACTTATTCCTTAGTCTTGCTATTAAATTTCATTACCCTGTTCCTTAATTGAAGGAAAGGCAGAAAACACAGTTTCTTCTCCTTTCAAATATGAGTCAGGGCTTAAAGATGTTCCTTAACATTCCATTAGGTATTCCTCAAGCAGCTCTTCATTTTAAAGTTGTCTTAGGTTCTGAAGGGATACAGAGAACAGGATGGTTCTTCCCTATCCTCAAGGAGCATCTACGTAATAGCCAAACCTAACAAACATTGTATTTTTAAGAATGCCATGCTAGAAGCAGCAAAGTGCTCTAGAAGAATATAAGAACAGAGATTTCTTATATAAAGTATTTGGAGGAAAAAACTAATGAAAGGAATGAAATTTATCCTCAGCACTGAACGATGTAAATGGGTGAGGGGCAGAGGATAGAGATGGGGTATTTATTCAAGGCTGGAGAAATAGACTCTTTTAAATGGGCTCATCGGTGGTATCCTTTCCATCAGAATAAACACACTACATATAAATTTCACCGAAGAATGAAATCCTTTTTGAGCTGACAGATCACTTCGTGATCATCTTTATGAGTAAGATAACGGAGCCCAGAGAGACGACTTGGAACCATTTATTTCCCACCACAACACTAACATGCTGGATAATTCTATGAATGACAAGTTACCAAGGCTGTTCAGATCCTACTGTCTGAATTTGTAGGTTATGCTGTCTACCACAGTGAAATGTGAACCGCTCAGTTTTTCCATGTTCAGTAAGTTAAGGAGGTTGTGGAAATGGACCAAAGTTTGCAAGATCCATCCCCTCCACAGGTGGGTTATTTCCCAAAAATTGAAAGGGAAGCGGTCACATTTTTGGAGTTTGTACAGGTTCTGTAATCCATGCTGCTAAGCCTCGGTTCTGGGCAGCTCCCTCTCTGACCCCAGATCTCCCCAGGCAGGGGCCCACCTGCGACTTTGCCGTCTCTTTGTCCTCATGGCTGCAAAGCAAGGGTTCTGGCTTGGGGAAGTGACATGCTCTCTGAGAAAAGTCAAGACTGGTTCAGTCAGGTGTGTGAAGCCAGAGAAGGCAAATGGAGTGAGAGAAATAATCTCAGAGTCTAGAAGAAGCCGTGTTCAATCCACCTGTCTACTTGTCAACCCTGATGTGGCCTCTTCCGGTGAAGGGTAAGGTCTACTCTGAGTTCTGCACTGCATAAAATTTTGAGTTCTGCACTGCATAAAAGTTGAGCCCAGAAGATGGAATCAGGAACAAATGCACCCAAGTTCCCCTCCTGTCAGCTCCTCCCAGTATGAGCATGAAGGCACAGGGATAAGTAGTTAACTGTGATACATTCTTTATGAGAATTGTGAAATAAGATTTGCTTGAAGGATTATCCATTATCACGTGCAACTTATGAACCAGGGATGTCCCACATGCTGGGTTCTTAGCTCATTCAACTATAGATGTTTATGGAGCCACTGGTATATTCCAGGCACTGTTCTAGACACAGGGCACTCGGCAGCACACAGACTACAAGTCAATGTAAAATGCCTCTGGTCGTCAGAAGTGCTTGGAAGGATGAAATGGTTTGTAAAATAGATAGAGTTAGGGTAGATACTCTTTCAGAAGCATGGTCTGGCAGGGTGACATTTTAGCTGAGACCCAAAATTACTGAGTAGAGAGCGCCACCTCTGAGTCTGGGGGGCGGGGGGAGTGTGTTCTGGGAGAGTAAACAGCAGTTCCCCAAGCCTGGAGGCAGGACTGTGCTTGGTGGATGGAGCAGCAACAGGAAGGCCAGTGTCACTGGATCACTCTGGGGTGGAGAGTGGGAGGGGCCTGGGATAGGGAGATAAGAAGCCGGATCATAGAAGGCATGGGGGCACAGGGAAGACTTTGGATTTTTTGTTTGTTTTGAATGAGGTGAGAAGTGTTTAAGCATAAAAGTGACATGTTGTCATTATGTTTAAAATAGAATCTGTCTGCTTGTTGGACTGAGAATAAGCAAGGGAAGAAGGGGCATGGTGGTGACACAGGAGATGGTTCCAGTGGCCCAAGAAGAGGGAGCTTGGGCAGGCTCAGATGATAGGGGAGGAGGTGGTGAATGTGGTCAGATTTTAAAGAGATTGGAAAGTAGAGCTTTCAGGATTTCTTGGTGGGTTGAATGTGAAGAGTAATAAGAGAGGAATCATGACACCACAGTTTTGGGCCCAAAGAGCTAAAAAAGGGCATTTGCCACTTATTAATATGATAGAAATGGCAGAAGGAGAAGGTATTGTTGGGGAAATCAGGATTTCTGTTGAGCACGTGTTAAGTTTGTGGTGCCCTGGCTGTTAGAAATCCAGGGGGAGATGGCAAGTAAGTTGTTTGGTGGATAAGTCTGTTGGATAGGAAAACTCAGGACCTAAATTTGTGACTCATCACAAATGCCATTTAAACCTTACATGTCTGCATGAGTTGACCAGGGCAGCGAGCATAAATGTAAAACATGAGAGAGCCAAGCATGGCGCCTGGCCTTGCAAACAAGAATGATTTGTTTCGAAGATTTTTTTTTTTTTTTTAATTTAAAGCTGTCTATAAAGACCTTTTCAAAGGTTTCCAACTTTGTTGCCCTCTTACTGGGAAATGAAAGTAGCTGAGCGAATGTGTGCACGCACACACATTTCGTTGTCTGTGGTATTGCCTTCTGACACAGAGGAATTCAAGCAGGAAGTTTAGGCCACCACTGGAATTTCTCTAGAGGCTTGACAATAGTAGGAATTTCAGTTTTCAGCTCCGAGGGGGTCTGAGTAGAGAGGTTGATTCCAGGCGGCCTTCCCCCTGATGGCCTTACAGGAGAAGAGAATCCATTTTACAAAATGTCGTCAGAGGGCAGAGGCGAGCCTGTCTCAGAGGGTTGGATGTGAGCCTGTGAAGGAATGTTCTTCAGATTCAGTTATTAGAGGTCACTGTTAGTCCAGGACATCTAAGTGCTCAGTGGGAAAGGCCTACCTGCCCCTTTGCCATTGGATCTTTCACCTAAATTTCCTAATTTTCCTGTGTGGTGAACAGCATGGCTTGACAGTGGCTGGGCATTTGAATTTTTCTTAGAAAGACGGCTTAGCTCATCACCCAGTGACCCTGATGTGCTTGCCTGCTGGGGTAACTTGTGATTGTGTCCTCCAGATTCTGTCAACTACAAAGAGCCCTGTGAGAAAGCATCCCCAACCACACACCTAGAGCAGTGCCCAACCTACAGCAGTTTCTTTAGGCTTGGTGCCTGCCTAGAGCCATTCTGCTAGAGACAAGGACACAAAATCACTTCCAAGATATATGCGTCCAGTGTTCCTACCAACCCAAGGAGACTCTGATCTATTTTGCATGCCAAGTTACTGTGTTCATGAGAAAAAAACAGAACCTTGTTTGCATATTCAAAGTAGATATATTTTGATATCATGGTCGCTGGGCTCACTTCCCACCTGGGATAGGGCCTTTAAAAAAGTACATATGAAATTTCTTTTCTATTTATTATGAATTCCCAAAAAAAATAAGCACCTGGTTTTGGACCATTTTCTCCAGTTAGTTTGGCAACATGGTTCACTTATTATTTGTATCATGATGTTAACATTTAAGGTTTGCAGCAGAAGCAATATCACTCGGAGACGTAAGGTGACAGTCACTTACTGGAATCTCATATTAACATACTATTTCCCTAATGAATACAATTATATACTCCCACAAGCCAAATCTGTTTGATAAACGTTTGTTGAAACACCACCATACTTGTTTTTTTTAAATTCAATTATATTTAATTAATTTTTAAAAAGTATTACTAGTTTCAGAGGTAGAGTTCAGTGATTCATCATTTGCATATAACACCCAGTGCTCATTACATCATGTGCCCTCTTTAATGCCCATCACCCAGTTATCCCACCTCCCCTCCAGCAACCCTCAGTTTGTTTCCTATGGTTAAGAATCTCTTATGGTTTGTCTCCCTCTCTGTTTTCATCTTATTTTATTTTTCCTTCCCTTCCTCTATTCTCTACTGTTTTGTTTCTAAAATTCCACATGAGTGAAATCATATAATTGTCTTTTTCTGACTTGTTTCACTTAGATTAACACACTCTAGTTCCATCCACCTTGTTGCAAATGGTAAGATTTCCTTTTTTTTTTTTTTTTTTTTTGGTGGCTAAATAATATTCCATTGTATTTTTTATTCATCTGTCAATGGATGTCTGGGCTCTTTCCATAGTTTGGCTATTGTGGACATTGCTGCTGTAAGCATTGGGGTGCTTGTGCCCTTTCAAATCACTACATTTGTATCTTTAGGGTAAATACCCAGTAGTGCGATTGTTGGGTCATAGGGTAGCTCTATTTTAAACTTTTTGAGGAACCTCCACGCTGTTTTCCAGAGTGGCTGCACCAGCTTGCATTCCCACCAACAATTCCCGTTACCTGACTTGCTAGTTTTAGCCATTCTAACTGGTGTGAGGTGATATCTCATTGTGGTTTTGATTTGTATTTCCCTGATGCTGAGTGACGTTGAGCAATTTTTCACGTGTCTGTGGGCCATTTGTCTGTCTTCTTTTGAGAAATGTCTATTCATGTCCTCTGCCCATTTCTTGACTGGATTATTTGTTCTTTGGATGTTGAATTTGATAATTTCTTAATAGATTTTGGGTACTAACTAACCCTTTATCTGATAAAACATCTGCAAATATCTTCTCCCATTCTGTAGTCTGTGCTTTGGTTTTGTCCACTGTTTCCTATGCTGTGCAAAAAGCCTTTCATCTTGATAAGTCCCAATAGCTCACTTTTGCCTTTGTTTCCCCTGCTTTCGGAGACACCACCACCCTGCTCCTTTATTAATATTTTGTCTGTGGTTGCTTTTCCACTATAACGGCAGAGTTAAGTCACACAAAGCCTAAGGTATTTACTATCTGACCATTAAAAAAAAACAATTGTTGTCTTTTTCATTAGCGTATAGAGACAAAAAAAAAAAAATATATATATATATATATTGTGGGCAAGTCGGCTCCATGCCTCTCTCTGGGTACCTATGTGATCTGTACCTCGCTATCCCACCAGTGGGTTTCACTGCCCTTTCACCTCACGGTGTAGCCATTTGAGAGAGGGTTTCTGGGAAACTTTGAGTATATGTGGTTTCCCTACTTTGCTCATTGATTACAGAACCCATCCTTGGAGTAAGATGCAATCCCATATTTACCTTAAAGTAATCAAACTCAGCTTTATAGAGTAGTTTTTTTGTTTTTGTTTTTTGTTGTTGTTTTTTTTTTAACCTCATCAGAAAACCAATTTTAAAAATTATAAGCAGAAATAAACCCAATGGTGGTTTAGGATTTGTTGGGCTGGTGGTCCCCCTCTGGGAAATGTCAGGGTAATCAGAATAACCTTTCCTCATGGAATCAGAATTAATCTCTCTGCATTCTTTCTCTCAATCTTCCTGATTTTGGCTTGATTCATCCCTTTTGAGAGGATTTTTGCATATACATATGTTGATTTTGAGAGTCTCAAAGTTTGAGGGTGCCACACAGTCAGTTGCTGACATCTTCACACTCAATCTGTGTAACTGTCCATATACTTAAAATGTTGAGTCGCAAACATGACAGTACCTGATTTTAAGAAAGTAAGACACCCTGTTTTTTGTCTGAGTCCCCTATAGCAGCAAATGGAATACAACTATTGATTGCCATGTATCAGGTTCATTCAATTTAGGTAATCTCTATAAGGCTATCCCACAAAGCTCTGTACTTCCTCTTGTAATTGGTATTGTCTTAGCGGAGATTCAGGGTCTAGCCAGAGATAGTAGCTTTCCTGGCCTCAACCCAATTATCATTATATATGTGGCAAGAGCTTCCTGTCCACACAGAGTCTGGTTACTTGATTCTGTTTCGGAGGAGTAGTCTTTCACCTCAGTTAAACTTGGAAACGAGGAAGGAGAGCTTCCATCCTCCCAAAGCTAAGAGAAGTGCGCTTGCAGGAACCCTGTATTCTACTTCCTTTACAACTACAACTGGCATATATAGTCCCAGGAGTGTAAAGTTAGATCAAAAGTTCTCTGCTCCACTTAGAATAAATGTAAATGCTTATCCCTAAATCTTCAAGGAGTCAACCAGGCCAACAGGCTGTGCTTTATATAGTGCAGGACTACATAAAAATAAAAAAACTTCTGTGAAGGAAAACATAATTTAGGGAAATACCAGCATCATTTGAAGATTTGAGGAGCTATCGAGTGGAAAAGTATCTACAAATATGAAAAAGAGGTTAAGACTTTTATATTTATTAGTAAAAGAGTATAAAGAATTGCCAAGGATTTGGATAGTTCATAAAAGAAAGTATAATTTTCAAACCCATATTTGTAAGTATCTCCAATATGTCCTAATTAAAACCACTACTATTCTACACCGAATAAAATAGCAAGGACTTCTTTAAAACAATAATAACCATTATGTGTAACGTTGTGGTCAAATTGACACAATTTAAATTGATACAATCCATTTGAAAACTATTTGGCAATGTGTATAAGAAAGTAGCTAACTTGTCCAGGAATAGCATGAGAAATAAAACCAGATAAGGAATTTGTACTAGGTACAAACCTGTACCTAGTACCTGTACCAAACAAATCCATCAGTAAACCCTGATGGATTCTGATTGTTGGTGTTGCCATGGTAATTTTGTATAGATTAGTCTGAAGGTGACTATGTAAGAGGGAAAGAATAAAAGATAACAGCTAGAAAGATGTGGTAAATATTATATGTCACAGATAATAAAACTTTAAGGCAAAATCATCTAGGCTGTGTCCTCAATTTGACAGACCAGAAGGTTAAAAAACATGGAGGAAAAGTCCCTAAGACTCAAGTAGGAGTTATGAACTCAGCTCAGAGAGAGCCAAGAGGAACTAAATGGAATCTTCTGAGTTCCAGTTCTGTTTTCCTTTGCAATATTGAAGGATTTATTGAAGGATTTATGGAACTCTTCAGTAATACTTACAAATGTAAGAATGTTAATGATCTTATGTAGATTCTAAAATTTTATGATTGAATATGTAAACATTAATGTTTAAATAAGCTTTAAAAACAAATTTCTCATTTTTAAATATTTTGACTAGCTAGTAGGAATAATTAGATAATCTTCATAGACTTAATAGAGCAACAGCCAAACTTGAGAAACATTCATTCTTTCAGTCATCTTTTTTTTTTTTTTTAAATGTGTACTTGGTGCTTTGGACTCTCTCACTGCATTCTCAGAATATAAAATGAACACCCCCAGCTTCTTTCCTCTAAGAGCAGGAGTAATGGACATTTACTCAAAATAACTCAAGTTGTTATCCACTATGGACATAAATGATTGCGAAAATTGTAAACCCTACAACAGAGATAAACATAACTGCAAAACAGTGACTCAGATTTAGATAGAAAATTCATGAAGAACATATGTGAACTTTAGGTGTTCATGGGAATTTCACAGACAGACCAGGGGAGGGGTAGTAAGTATAAAGAAAGAGCATTCTTAAAAAGTGGAATAGCGTGTTCAATGTCATGAAAGAGCATGACATGTTCAGAGAACTCAGAAAATTAGGTGTGACTGTCTGAAGTAGAGAGTATGAAGGGGAGAGAGAAGTTGGACTTGGTGGGTCTTCTCTTTGTTTCAAGGTAGCTAACATAGTAGAGTGCTAGTGTCATGCACCAGTTCTAACTACCTTTATATGTATATTGGTTTTACTTTTCTCATTTATTCTGATTTTACAGATGATGAAACTGACTCATAGAAAAGGTAATTAACTTATCCAAAGTCATACTTCTTGTAAGCAGTGGGATTGTGATTTGAAACATAACAGTTGAGTCTATAGCTCAGTGTCCTAAAATCCTAAAATCTAGACTGTCCTTCCTATTCTACCCCAGGAGTTTGGAGCATTGAAGAGTTTTAAAGCTTACTGTCATGTTGGTGTAGATGGTAATTGAAAGGTTGTGGTAGTAAGCTTGAAAGCCGCCTGTTGCAAGAATCAAGGCAGGGATGATGAGAGCCTGAACTTGGAATAAAAAGTATTCAAAAGGTAAAATCCACAAAACTTAGTCTAGATGATGGAGCTAACAAGTAATTTCTGGCTTGAAAAACGGTAGATGTTGGTACCATTAAGCAGACTCATTAAGAGAGAAGGAGGCTCTTGCATCTGGAGACAGCTTTAGTTGTGGTACCCATGAAGTATTCGGGTAGAGAGGGTTAGTAAACACTGAGGTGTTCAGGTCAACAGATCTGGAGGCTTTAGAATCATCAGCCTGGAAGTTATCATTGAAATCCCTCTTACAAATACTACAAACTGCTGAGAGCTTGTAGTGAGATAAGAGAGCCATAGAGAAAATTCTCCTGTACTGCTGCTCAAGATATACTCCACCAACTGACCACCTATCCACTTTGTTTAGTAATAGTCCATGTAACATGAGGATTTGCTTCAGAATGTAATCAACTGCATCACTGAGCACACTGTGTACTTTAACTTCTGCTTTTAATCTTAGCAAGACTTTTGATGAAGGAAGCATCACATTAATTAACATCCTGATACAAGCTCCTTATTTTGTCCCAGATCAATTTGAGTATCACTAATACAGAAACACTAACATTTAAGCTTTGGGTAGAGGAAGAGGTCTCTAAAGGGACGGAAGTAATAGTGTGAGTGGGAGGATGAGAAGCAAAAGTGGGAGGATGAGAAGTCAGTTACTCTAATGGAAACCAGTTTAGAAGAGCCAGTGGTCAGCACAGTCACAGCAAAGTGCAGACTAAGAACAAAGAAAGACTAAGAACTAAAATATAATTATTGAATTTGGCCATTATAGGGTCTTCAGTAACAACCCCTGTGTACTCGTCTACCTTCTGCTATCTCATTTTTATCCCGCTAGTTCACCACCTGAATACTTCTCAAATCTATACTTTTGCCATGTGTGCCAAAGACCTCATCGACTCTAAATCTCCAAGTACTCTTGGATTCAGTCTTCACTTTAGCTTATCTTTTGGCTGATCAGAAGTTATTGATCACTCTCTCCTTCGGGATATATTCTTTCCTCTACAACACACTAACCTTTGTTTTCTTCCTCATGTCCCACCCATTTTTCTCTGCCTGTCCCTCTACATACCCTCCATGTCTTTAATTATATCCATTTCTTTAATTACATTATGTGTGGTGTCAATTTCCAAACCTAAACCCAGCCCACATTTCTTTCCTCAGCTAGAGAGCAGTCTAGCAGCCTACTGGACATCTTGAATACCATAGATTTTTCAAGTTCAGTACTTTCAAAGTTGAATGTGACTTCTCATCTACACACTTCCCCATAATCCCTTCTTCCTAAATCCCATGGCTTGTGCCTTATACCTTCACCTCCCCTGTTGTTAAACCACTAACATCAGTGTCATCCTTGACTTCCAGCTTTCTCTTCCTTTCCCTCCCAATGACCCTTTGTATCTGTAGCTCTCCCTATCTCCACTACCTACATGGGCCACCAATTGCCCACTGAATTATCCTCCTGGCTGGTCTCTGCTTCTCACTCTTGACTTGCCTCCAGCACCTGCACCATAGTGGAGCTAGAACCATCTATCTAAGTTGGAAATTTGATTTCATCCCTCCATTCTTAAATTCTTTGCCTGCCAATCCAGCCTCATTTCTGTATTCTTTGTAGAATCAGGTCAGATTGAATTTTTTTTTTTTTTTTTAATTCTTTGACATTCTCTCTCCTCTCTTTCTCTCTTGTTTCCTCTTTCTCCACCGTCACACATGCTCATGTCCCTGCCTGGAGAACATTTATATTCCATTTTTTACTGGCAAGTTTGTTTTTCATCTTTAGGACACTTCTATAATCCTGTAAATCTAAGTTATGGGGACTTGCTCTGTGGTCTCCCAGCACTCTACCTTTCTCATGTCATGACCCTTTCTCTATTGTTTTCTAATCTCTTATTTTTGTTCATAAATCAGTGCCTTCCTCTGAATCTTAAGCTCCAAAAAGACCATATCTGTATGGTACATCATCATACTTCAAGCTCTTGGAACAGTGCCTGAAATAGTATGGGCATGCAGTCATTGTTTGTTAAATGAAATAAATGCTCTTCTATTTTCACATTCATTATCTCAGTGGGGGTAAAGTTGAATAATTTGGAAAGGATTTTAATGAAACATGAGATTTCAGTGGATTAGAAGATTAAATTATTTGTTGAGTTGTTTTACACTAATAGAAGGAAGGAGAATAGAGTCAGGAAAACTGGTTAGGAGAGTAGAAGTGTTTATTCCCACCTCATAGAACAAAGAGGAAGAGATTTTTTTTTAAATCTAGCTTGCATCATTTAACTTTTATATTCCTTCTAATAAGTTGAGGCCTATAAGGTGTGTGTGTGTGTGTGTGTGTGTGTTTTAATATTTAGAGGTATCAGATTGTCCATATTTTAGGGCTTTTTTTCCACCTGGAAAAACTTTAGATAAGATAATTAAGAAATCTGGGACGCCTGGGTGGCTCAGTTGGTTAAGATAATTACGAAATCTACCTGTATACTTTGCTCATTGAACTTAGTTTCTTTGGGGATAGGTTTATAGAATTGAGTAATCAATTTAATTTTCATTTTTATTAAAAAAAAGGTGGAATACATTTTTTAAAAGATTTAATTGGGTTTTAACACAGGGATAAAGAAATATACACCAAAAACTAAAGGAATGGGTAATCCATAGGAGAAATCTAGGGTAAGAAAACCTTGGTAAGATGAAACACTTGGAGAAAAAAAATTCACCCTAAACTAGCTGGAAGTCAAAGCAAAAGACATGATATGATACATTGCTTCATATCTTTTAGCTTCTTCTCAAATATGAGCCTCAAAAGGTGGAGAATTCATAACTGAAGATGGGCTTTGCAGTCAAATACTTGAAGTACAAGTCAAATTTAGATGCCAGTTATGCCAGTTGCAAAGTAAATGTTGTTTTGACACTGGTAAAGAAATTGGCATGTGTTCTGTCTCAAATGGTGGCTATCCAAGTTTGCACAGAGATGTAGTTGCAGAATTTTTAAAGAAGAAGGAGGTCAAGACTTTTTCTTCAAAACACAACTTTGAATTCTCTGAGCTCCTTAAAAATATGTATTTCTTCAGAGGTCCTAATTCTCTATAAAACATGGAAGGCAGATGCTTGGCTTCGAACATTTTGAGGAAAGGATGCCACAGTCCTCTGCTTCTGTAAGAAAAGGATCACATGTGGATTTGGAAAATGTTAAACTTTGACCAGCCAGCACTGTATTTTTATAGTTCTACAAGATGGGTTAGCTCAAAAATGCATCCCATGGAACGACATATGCTGACGTAGTGAAAAGTTGTTTTGGACCTTCTGGCCATAATTAACTAACAAGCTTGTACATTACGATCATGGTTCCTGGGTACAAGGACCCCATGACTGGTGTATATGAGGAAGTTTGTGGTCTTGTTTTCTATGGCAGAAGACATGCAAAGGTCTCATCCAAAAGTGATAGGAATCTGTTTGGATTTTAAAGTTAAATTGAAGAAATAGGGCTATTCTATGTGGTTTAGAAGTGGAATTTACTCTGTTGAAGTCCATTCCTATCCACCCAAACTCCTAAGGCTTAAGCCTTAAACTTGGAAGTAATACTGAGACCACATGGTTTGACATATGGCTGGCCTTCTGGATACAGTTAGGGATGATAGTATATTAACAGAGGCTACCAGATATTCAGCTGTTCTCAATACTTTTCTATTTGGTGAAATGTAATATCAACAACATCTCAATAAGAGTTATCATTCCTTATACCACCTTGGGAGATTCCAAACTGTATCTAGAAGAGAAATCTGGCAAAGCATTTGGGGAGGTAGAAATTGTCTAATGCATGGACTGGAAAAAAGAAGAAACTATAACGGGTTTTTATTCATTTTGGAAGCAGGGTAAAAGTGCCCCCACCCCAACTCTATAGTCACCACTACTCAGCTGTTCCTGTAGCTCGTTAGGGGTGGTTCTTTATTTTGTCATTTCTTCTGTGATTTTTCTGAGTTACCCAGGTGAGCAATTTTAATGTGCTCTCTGTTTGGGATTTTTGGTTCAGAGACTAAGATACAGTAAGAATCTGTGATGAGTGCTCTAAAGGTATGGATATTGCTCATATGTCTGTCCTTCCTTATCTTGCCACTCCTTTGTTCTCACATAAAATGAAGGAGAAAAGGAGATTTTGAAATTTTCAAAGAAACATCTGCCTTGGGATTTGGTTTTTTCCTGTCCCAGAGTTGATTTTCCTTTTCTTTCTGTGAACCAGAAGCCTTTCATAGGTGGGAGAGTGGCTGATAAGCCACCTGTGTGAACCTCTCTTGGTATGGCCAGGCTCTGCTTGTGGAATGAAAGAAAAACACATACCTAGAAGTGGGGATGGGTGAGCTTTGTCTCATCATAGAGAACCACAAAGAAAAACTAGGCAGCTTCCTGCAGCCTCCAATCTTGCACTATCAATTTTTTTTTCATTTCTGATCACACATTCTTTCAAAAGAATGGATTCTTGGTATTCAGTATCTCATAAATTATTTATCAATGGAGGTAAACGATAACGAAAGGGAACAGAATGAAATGTGTTTTACTCTTGAAGCTTCCCCCCAAATTTAAACAAGGTTGACCTTGACACCATGGTAATAGAACCAAAAGATGAAAGGCCTTTCTGTATTTCTACAGAATACAGTACAATCCACAGCCCATCAACACCCATTAAAGACTCAGATTCTGATCGATTGCGCCGAAGTTCGGATGGGAAGTCCCGTGGCCGGGGCCGAAGAAACAATAATCCTTCACCTCCCCCGGATTCTGACCTCGAGGTATGTCATTGCCAGTGCCCTGGTAAACAACAAGGTATCTTGGTAGTTAAAGGGTGGTTCTAGACATCTGTAATGTAAATGGCCATCGTCAAGATGTCCAAATGCTTTTGTAACTGCTTTCTTCTCTGTTTCATAAGTAAAGCATTTTTTCTCTTTTCTTTTACTTATAGTTAAAAATAATCATTTATCTTTTCTCTACCATTTTAACTACATGTAAAGCATCTGGTTATTTCTCTTTAGTAAATTATATCCTTTTGCATGAGGAAAATTATACTGTTCTATATCATTGCCATTTTAATTAAGTGTCATACTAAAAAGTCTTACTAAAATCCACTTTGAAAATTAAAGACACACTCCTATATGTTGAGAAAGGAAAATCTGGGATGTTCTAAACTGAAATGGTAGTCATCTTATGAGACCTGTTTTGGTGGAGTTCAAAAGCAGGAGGGATTAAATAAAACCTTGAAGGGTAGATTTCATAGCCTTGAATCCACTGCAATTAATTTCTGCGTTTTGCCCAGTGAAATCTGATGGGGGAAAACATGATTATTTTGGCTTAAAAGATGGAAATTTCCCAGCAGAACCCATGTGTATGAATATATATTAGTATGAGTGGAAAGGGGAAGAAGACAAGTAGGCTTGGGAGGCCTCTGTGGTATCTCGAAGATATTTTTGAAGTGAATTCCTTTAAATCTGATTCCAAATACCCTGAGTGTGTCAAGAGCCTATGTGATGTGTCTGCTTAAGTTGTTAACTATCTGCAGTCTGAGGAAAACCGGGCAGGACTCCTTCATAACCCATCCATGTGATATCAGTCCAAAGGGAACATAAGGTGAATAATTAATGTGAAGTTTTAGGTTTAGTTTTTTAATATTTGGCTTGATGAAAATCAAACATAAGATTCACTATTTTAATGCTTCTTAATAAGCAGAAGAGGTAAGAAAAACGTATGAGTTTTAATTCATTGGCCTCTCTCTGTCTCAAGAAGTTATAAACAGACTAGTTTTAGCTCATTGTTTATTTTTTCAGAAGAGTAAACTAAGAATCTACTTCAGAAGTAGAAAGGACGTATATTATTATTTCTTGCCCATGTTTGTATTGATGTCACTAATGTAATTATTCTCTTATATCTCACCTGATGCTATACTCTGGAGAAAAGCTAGGGGATGCTCTTCGAAACAGTTGCATTTTAAAAACACAGTAAATTCAGATTTTTCTTCTGTCTTCTATTTTAAGAGTGCTTATTTATGTTGAAGTTCACTGAATAACAGGTTTCTCAACCAAGGGAAAGACGTATTATTTGGTTCTTCCTTTAGAGGGTGTTCATCTGGGACTTGGACGAGACAATCATCGTTTTCCATTCCTTGCTCACTGGGTCCTATGCCAACAGATATGGGAGGGTGAGTACCAAGAGACATCAGTTTTTAATTTCTTTAGAATAAATATGCCTGGAACTGAGTTTTTTGTCCAGATGGGAATGTGGTTGAACTTTAAATAATAAATCTAAAGTATGAAAGGGGAGCATCTTAATTTATTGATAAAGTCCAATATAAATGTAAGGCAAAAACATATAAATGAACAAAAGGAGTTTTTTTAGGTCCTTAAAAATGAGAAAAAGTTTATGCAATTAAATTTATTCTGATTTCAGACCCTAATGAATAAAAGTGTTTGGATACTGTTCTAGTATGAAATAATAAAATATATAGAGACATAGAACAAGTTTTGATATTTTATTTGCACTGTTCTTTTATTATTCATAACATATTCAGTGGAGCAAATATTTTACATGTTCTTGTCTTCAGGGATTAGCAGTTTTAGTTTCAAAACACCCATTATGAATGTCTTTATAAATCCCTTTGTCATGAGGCTAAATTACATGAATGGTATGTAAAATTGGGCCTCTGAATGGCAATTGGACAAATACTGTTGTTACAGTACTTACCTTGGTGTGGTATATAAAAAAGAATGTTACAGGGGTGCCTGGGTGGCTCAGTTCTTAGGCATCTGCCTTCAGCTCAGGTCATGATCCCAGGGTCCTAGGATTGAGCCCTGCATCAGGCTCGCTGCTCAGAGGGAAGTCTGCTTCTCCCTCCTCCACTCTCCCTGCTTGTGTTCCTCTCTCACTGTGTCTCTCTCTCTCTCTGAGATGGATGGATGGATGGATGGATAGATAGATAGATAGATAGATAGATAAAAGAGAGGAAGGAGAAAGAAAGAAAGACAAAAAGAAAGAAAGAAAGAATATTAGAGACTACCTTCTATGAGTAGAAGTTCAGCCTCCATGTTCTGCTTTTGGGCTTCTCAAAAACCTTGAAATTCTTTTTGATTTATTCCTTGGTGGTTTCATAAACTTTTCCTACACAAAAACCGTGTTGTTTAAAGTGGTGATAGGTAATTTCTGAAGTTATCCTGTGAATATGGTATTTTTTATTTTTTTAATCTTTAAAGAAATCATTTTACAAGTCTAACATCATTGAAGCTATTGGTTCAGAGCCTTAGGAAGTGAATTCTGTGTCTTGGTGACTCCAGGTGTTTATCACAACTAAATGTTAAAATTGATACCCACAAAACGCATCCTCTCGATACAGATTTTATCCAGGCACCCATTCTTTCAATACATACATATTGAGTGCTGCCATATAGGTATAGTTTGGCAGTGAAAGTTGAGGAATTATCAATTGAGCTTCATAATGCAGCTCCTTATCTTAACCCTGAAGTTACACTTACCCCTCCCCCCCAAAAAAAGGCTGGAAAAAATGCACATTTGTAAGGGCAAATATATTCTGGAATATTCCACCCTTTGAATTTCTATTCAGAAATAAGTTATCTGTAAAGTACAAAATGCCTCATCTTATTGTTAAATTTTCTATGAGGAGACAGTGAACAAAAGTACAGTATGGTTATTATTAAGAAAAAAAAATCCATAGAATCAATCATTCAAAGAAAGTCTCTACTCTGTGGCTAGCACATAATAAGGATTCGATAAATATTAGCTGTGGCATGTTTTGTCTTCCTCCTTCTATGAATACGATTACTAGTATTTTTATGAATACTATTACTAGTATTTTCACAAGACTACTACTTAACAAACTAAGGATTAGTAGCTGAAATATCAATGTATCATTAGTAGGAAGATTCCTGAAGATCTTCTTAACCAAACCATTTTAATGTCCCTACAACTAACTCTTAAGGAAGAGAGCAGTGAAATGAGCATGCATTTAGAACACCAGCATTTGAAAACCATCCAGAAAGTGTTGAATCTTTGAAAGCTTTCTCATTAAGGGCCAGATTGATGCAAAGAGAGCTGTCTAGATCAGGGCTCTGTTCACCACTGAAAGGGGCCAACTTTGGGTGAGGCGGTGAGCATCTCCATGACCTAATGACCTCGTGTCAATCCCAGGCCATAAATCATTGGTTTGTACATGGAATTCACACCTAACCTAGAAACCACTGGGAGCTTAGGGTTTTTCATTCAGACCCTCAACAATATCTAAACAAAGCATTACAAGTACCACAAATTTTATTTTTAAAAGTATCAGCCATCAGTATTTTGAGGTTTCATCAAATAGTATTTTGTTTGTTTAGTTTTCTCATCCTAGAGCATATGATAAAAAGTTTTATCTCCTATAATTTTCAAAACCAAATGTATATATTCTTTAATATGGGTGATCTGAAATATTTAAATGTAAATTAACCATTCATTTATAAGTTGGCAGGGGTTGGGAAGAAAGTAACCCTGGAAGGCATGTTTGGAGAAGGTCTTCCTGAGTATGACTTTGAACCAGAGGTCAGAATAAAAGAGGCTGGTTGATAATGTGACCATCAGGGGAAAGAGAGTTCTAAGCAGAGAAAACAGTGAGCACAGAAGCAGGAAACGGTTTGATGTTAGAGGCAAGTGTGGCTGAGCTCAGTGATGAAGATGCAGAGTCAGGATGTGTGGTGGGATGAGGGCAAGTACAAGGCATGTCAAGAGGGTTAATCTCATTGCACATCCCAGAAGAATTTACTGAAGGACTTCAAGGGAAGACATGACAAGATCTGATTTAGATTTTCAAATTATTTTGGCTGTGTGTGGAGAACAATGTGGGAAAGAGGGCTGGGGAACTGAAAGGAGGTATTAGGGGTGACCTGATGTACTAGCAGTAGAGATGGAGAGAACTCACTGGCTGCTGGATTCTATTGGAAGCAGAAAAAAAGGATTTGTAAAGGACTTGGCTTGTACTGGTGGTCAGTAATAGAGGGGAGTGAAAAAAAAAAATCCCAGGTTTTTGTCCTAAGCAGCTGGGAGGCTAGTTGTGTATTTGTTGAGATGAGGAAGACATCTACTTGGATCAGGCAAGAAGGTGGTTGGAAGGTGAGCCTGGGACATGTGGGAATGGACAGGTTTAGCGTCAGCAGTACACAGCTCTGAATCAGAAGGTCCTCAGACACTCTTAGTATGATTTCATACTAAATGTTTGTGAACACCTCTTTTGCACTGAACACCTGTTGTCTCAATGCCGTGAGGCATCCCTTCTAAAGACACGTTGCTGAGGATGTTAAATCGTAGCCTGCAGCATGCAAGGAGGCTTGCTTAATGTTCTCTTTATTAGAGAACTTTAGAGTCAGGAAGAATTTGCTCTCAAATCTGATAATCATGCCTTGTAAAAATATGTGGTTCCACAAGGATTCTTCCAAACAATAATAATAGCCAAGCGGATCCGAACACCTTGCCTCCCTTTCATTCCTTTCACTAAGGATAGAAGTCTTAAAGCAGTTGAAAGGCAAGCCTTTTTTTCTCAGAGCATAGTTTTGGTGGTGTCTCTGAGCATTGTTAAGGGCGCATGTGGTTGGGCCTTACTCTACAGGCATATAAAGAAATGAATGCCTGACAATGTGATAGCTGTTCTGTCTCTATGGGAACCAGATACTTGAGAAGTAGCTTAGTCACAGTAGCTTAGGCAACTCAATGAGTAGGCCATTCAGTGAGGGGATACAGGATCTGGTTGATATAATGCAAAATTAGGGCATGTTACAGCAATATGTACAAAAAAGTTTGAGAATGTCCCACCTTCCATGTAATCCTAGCTATGGGAAGCAGGCATGTTGGGCATTATAAGGAAGTGTTTTATAACAAAGGTGATGGGAACAAAAAGGGTGCTAGGTACATGACAGGTCTGGCTAGGGAAGAGAAAAGAAAGAACATATTAGCATGAAAATGAAGTCCATGGGTGTGTTACCATAAATTAGATTGTTGTTAATCATGTCTATCCTAGCTTTTTTTGTTCAATGCATTTTAAAAGTTGCTTTCAAACTAATGCATATCCCCCAGTTTTGCTGAAGAAAACAAATCTTGATCTTTTTTTCCATCGAATGCCCTTGTTAAGTTAGACAATATAATCCTGTTGTTAATATCAAATCATATACCCCAAACTTATATTCCAAGTAAGTATTGGGCTGATGTCCCAAGCCTGGTTCCCTTCTTGTGGGAGGACTCCCCAAGATACCTATAGCCAATGGCTTCATTGTTTCAATACCTTATTTTTATTGTTGTTTAACACCTGTGTCTCGTGGATTTGAGCTAGAAATGGTCCTAAAGATATTGAGCCTCACTCCTCATTTTACACAAAACCTTAAACATGAACACTTGAGATAACATAAAACGTAACATTTTTAACTGTAGGCCCTACTTATTAAGAATTTCCTATGTGCCCAATACTCATTTGATTCAACATTAGTGCTCTGAAAATGCTATTTCCAAGCCCCTTCTACAGATAAGGAAACTCAAAGGGTTAGAGACCAAATGTCTGACATAAACACTAATTTTGTTTTAGTGTGATTGAACCTTGACTATCAAAAAAAAACACAAAACAACCAACAAAACACAACCTTGAATCTGGGACATAGTGGCCAGGGAGTAATATGTCATATGGTCTTTAAGTTTATGAAGTACCAATGCGAGATCCACCTATCATGAGATAGAAAGCATCAGAATTGAATTCATATAGCTCTAGACTCAAACCCAAGCTCGGACTTTTCAGTTCTTTAACCCTGAGTAAATTATTTATTCACACTGACGTCCAGTTTCTTCATTTATAAAATTGGCGACTCGACTTGCCAAATTGTTTTAAGAATTCAGTTGTCTCAAATATGCTTTGGTAAAGCCAGGAGAAGAAAGATCTGAGTTGTATCCTGAATCAAAAGAGCCCAGCACTGGGGCGCCTGGGTGGCTCAGTTTGTTAAGCAACTGCCTTCGGCTCAGGTCATGGCCCCAGAGTCCTGGGATCGAGTCCCACATCGGGCTCCCAGCTCCATGGGGAGTCTGCTTCTCCCTCTGACCTCCCCTCTCATGCTCTCTCTCACTCTCTCTCTCTCAAAATAAATAAATAAATTAAAAAAAAAAAAAGAGCCCAGCACTATGTCTTATTAATAACAATAACCCTATAATGAAAACAGCATGTGTCACTGATTGATCATGTATCCGCTCTCTAAACATTTGTTTTATAAAATGCACCAGACTTCTAGAAGGTTGCTAGTCACCAGTGTGAATTTAAATCAACTAAGCCCTCCCTAGTGAGTGTTGACTAATCATTTAGGACACTGAGTAGAGAAGAAATTGACAGCAGTTGAGAGAGCCAATTTCATTCGAACGCTCCTGTTAACCAGTATAGGTTGCTGTTCTTACCCTGTTTCAGAGAGAAACACTAAGCCCCAACAAAATCTTTTGAGGGATGATCATCTTCTGGGGTGGCTGGTATAGATGCCGAATTCTTGGCATAGCACCGAAGTAGCAGACATACAGTGTCCTCCTTGGATTATAGAGGATCTGGTTACTTAAACAGAATAATCCCTCTTTAGGTTGCTCCAGACCAGAGGCTGGGAAATATTTATTAGCTGACTCTTTACCAAAAATGAAGGTTTTATGGGCCATATGCCTTCATAACTGCTCACCTCTGCCCTAGGAGTGCAAAACAGCCACAGACAATAGGCAAATGAATAAGTGTATCTGTATTCCGGTAAAAGTTTACTTGTAGTTCCTAAATTTGAGTTTCACGTAAATTTCTTCCATCATGAAGTATTTTTCTTCCATTGGGTTTTAAAAATCAAGACTAAGGGTCTAGGCCAGGAATTGACAGACTGTATTCCATAGGCCAGATCTGGTTTGTGGCTTGTTTTTGTTGGGCTTTCAAGCTATGAATGTTATTTAAATGTTTAAAGGATCATGAAAAAGGAGAGGAAGAAGAAAGAGAATATGTGTCAGAGACTTCCTATGAACTGCAAAGCCTCATATCTCTGCCTCTCCCTTTAGAGAAAAAATATGCCTGCCTCTACTCTAGATCGTGCTCTGAACTTGGTGGTGCTTCATTTTGCTCCTGCCCTTGGGACATCAGGACAATTCAGTGATACACACTGTGGCCAACTAGATTGTAAGCTCAGTGCAGGTATCATGTGTCTGTGTCTGGGTCCCCACTGCAGCACAAGCCAGCACATGAATTTGTTAGGGTAGGTGCAGTGGCTGTAACAAATAGGCCCGATATGTCATGACAATAGAAATGTGTCTCTTTCTTAGTTAGTGGTCTCGAGTGCATCTTCCAGGTTGCTTGGTTTAGGTAAGGTTTGGTCACACAAATCATGGTTGTGCCATCTCACCAGCTAGCTCTTAGGATTCTGTGATCACTGTCATCAGCTTTCTAACCCACAGAGTGAAAAAGCAGGGGTAGCTAGAACGGAAGGCTACACGAAGCAGGCTTAGAAGGGGCACACACTTCTGCTTACATGGCCCAGGGCAGAGGAGGCTGGGAAAGCAGAAATGGCCCAGCTGTGTGCCGGGGAAAAAACAGAATGAGTTTGGGTGGACAGGTGGCCATAGCAGCCATGGTTCTCAGTGAAGAACTATTTGACAAATGAGTGAAGCCCAAAACACACTCTCCACCACAGCAGAACAGCACCTGAAGACAATGTGACGGGTGTGCAGCAGAGTAACGAGTGGCCAGTTCAATCCCAGAGCACGCTTTCCTGATTTTATTACTTTCTTCTTTGGATATCAATGCTGGGTTAGACCAAAATGATGAAATAATTCATGGTTCCAAGCAGAACTTTTAGATACTGTAGAATGACCCAGAATCCAAGCTCTCCAAACAAAAAGCTTTTAGTTTTTTGTTTCAAAAAGATAGTGGTTTTGACTGTCAGAGGGCTGTCCAGCTGAAAGATCCTCCTCCATTCATTTCTTTGTCCTTATCTTGACAGTTGTTCTCTCCCTTTCACTGCCAGCCCCTTCCTCCTAAGTGGCGGGCCATGAAACGTGTGTTCCTGCTACCTTGTTGAATGTGGCCTTATTTTCCTGCAGACCTGTGAAAGGGAACACAGTGAATGAGCCCAGATCACAGCTTTCCACACACAACACTGGCCTGCCTCCACCAGCCTTGGACTTCCCTCATTCTGTGGCCTTAGGATAGCCTCCTTGTTTCTCTGAGTCTCACTTGCTCTGTCTTAATCTTCCCATCTACAAAATGAAAGCAATCACAGCACTGCTGGGAGAACAGTGTAAACCAACTAGGAAAATACTTAGAGGCACTTCATCAATAAGAGCTCTTGCTTCCTTGGGGATTCTGAGAGGGGAGTGGGCAATCGGAGAGGCAGTATTTTGTTGTTGCAGGGAGCAGAGAGGGAGAGGTGGAAGCAGAAGATAACCATTTAGGGAAACCATAGGCCAAATGGCTGGAGATCTATCTGTAAAATACATCTAGAGGACCAGACCGGCAGATGAGCAGCACATAATTTATTGAAATGGCAATAGAAATACCATACCTTTGTTGAGCTTGTAGAGTTTACACACGTATCTCACATTTATTATCCATCTGGTTTCTTCTTTTTTTTCCAGTGGGGAAACTGGGTCCCCGAAAAATTAAATGATCAGCTTTAGGGAGCACATCTATTAACTGACAACAGCAGGAACATAATCTAGTCTTGTGATGGGTCCATTGCCCCCAAAGGAGGACGACAGGGAGCACTGAGTGCCAGGAGTTTGTGCTGTAGGTGTGGGGATGCCACGGACAGTATAAAAACAGCAGAGGGACCTAATGGAATTACACAATTTGGAAGACTAGCCTGATAGCAGAGTAGATCATCACAGTTCTCCTGGTAGGAAATAATAAAGGCCTAAGAAAATGGCTGTAACGCGAGGAAAAAGAGAGATAGGAGAGTGGTTACAGATGAAATCTAGATAGGTCTTTTGATTGGATTAGCTCTTGAGGCTTTCGCTGGCTCTGTGTGGGTCCTTATGTGTCCAGGCCAATTTGGCTGGGTCTGCTTTGGTTTTCTTCTTCTTCCCCCCACTTTGTACCATTTCTTGGCAGTTGTCTTATGTTTGGGATTCACTGGGCTTTCTCCACAATCAAAATTAATCTTTGGAATGGTGAAGTTCTTTTTCTTACTTTCCATGTGGGTATTATTTTCATGATGTTGAAAGGGAGTCTCTTAAGGAGAAAATTAAAGCAGTTGGGTGTCACATATCTAATCAGTAGAAATGACCTGATTAGCCCCACCACAAGTTTGGGTTTGGTTTTGTTTTGTTCTTTTTTAATCATTCAGTCAGTAGTTCAAGCATGGTTTATTTTTCATGTGCATACACTCTCTCATGGTAATCCAGATTATTCCTTAATTGGCTTCAGAACTACACCCAGCTCCTAAAATGTGGCATTTTATGCCAGCTGTTTAGTGATAGGAGCTTCTAAAATTGCAAGAAGTTAATATTCCATTGATGGTATTGATGACTTTAGACAGGTGGAAAGAAAACAGTGGAAACTTTGGGTCTCACAGGTTAGATAGACCACTTACATAACACTTTCAGTGATTTTTTTTTTTTTAAAGAAATAACATTTTTGCATAATTTTTTTTTTCTCCTCTCAGATAAGGAAGTTAATTTTCCTAATCTTCTCTTTAATCCTTCCCTTGTGAGCAGCCAGCATGGGGCCGGGAAAATAGGTCCCTCCTGTACTCAGAGTGCCCATTCCTGTTTTTCAGCTTCTTTTCCCCCAAAACAAAAGATCCTGAATGAGAATGTATTTTAAATGACATCCAGGCCTTGTTTGTGGCTGCAAGCTTAGCACTCTAAATAAGGACTTGTTGAAGGGGTCCCAAGCAGGTATTTTTGTGTTCCTCTGGATGGTGCTTCCCAAAGCTGTGTTGTCAACTTGAGCGTACTTTACAAGATTTTCCCATTGACCAACAAATCCTCCTAAACCTGTCCACACTGTTATCATCACACCTCACTGGGCCACTACAACGGAGTGATTGCTTGCCAACGGAGGCTTAGCTGCCCACATAGGATCAGGGCAGATATGATTTAGGAACCGTATCCTTCGTTCTACAAATGCAAAATCCAAGTACCATATCCTGAAGAACTAGTTGTGCTTTTGAAATCGTTGAACCATCTTCTAGTAACTCTTTCTAGCCTAAGATTAATTCTTTAAACAGCATTTTCTTAAATATGATGTATTTATTTTTGATCCAAAGCAGAATAGCAATTGCTAGGAGTTTGTATAGATTTGATCTCATAGATGTAATGGGGCACACATTCAAAAAAGAGAGAGACACACACAAAAAAGAGAGACACAAAAGACATTTAGCATATATTTAAAATGTGCTTATAAATTGAAAATAGAATAGATAAAAATTTAAAAGTTTTATATATATACATGTAAATACACATATATAACATATATGTATATATATGTGTGTGTTTTCATATATACATATATATATATATTTTTTTTAACTTTCAGAAAAATAAATCCCCAACACCATAGGTACTTTGTAGAACCCAATTACTAATTCAGAATGCTGTGACTGTCTAAAATTGGAACAATAGGGGTGCCTGGGTGGCTCGGTTGGGTAAGCATCAGACTCTTGGTTTCAGCTCAGTTTGTGATCTCAGGGTCCTGAGATCAAGCCCTGGGGTGGGCTTGAAGCCCCCTGTGGAGTCAGCTGGAGATTCTCTCCCGCCCTCCTCCCTCACCCACTGCTCCTCCCCCTCCCAATAAATACATAAATAAAATCTTTAAAAAAAAATAAGATTGGTGGGGCGCCTGGGTAGCTCTGTTAGTTAAGCAACTGCCTTCGGCTCAGGTCATGATCCTGGAGTCCCGGATCGAGTCCCACATTAGGCTTCCTGCTTGGCAGGGAATCTGCTTCTGCCGCTGACCTCTCTCCTCTCAAGCTCTCTCTCTCTCTCAAATAATAGATAAAGAAAATCTTTTCAAAAAATTAAAAAATTGGAACAATGACTTGGGTATTAAAATATTTCTTAAAGGTTTCAACTTTAAAGAATTTAAATCGGACAAACATCTATTGCCTTTTGTGCTTGCTTGGTTCATCTTACCATTTTTTCTGCTTTTCAGTTTAGAAAAATAAGATAGTAAAAGGAAAGGAATAAAAAGGCAAATGTCCCAGGGTATGTCCGTAGGAACCAGAGTTACATTTTAAATAGTAAAAGTTTTGGGTGCTTGGCTGGCTCAGTCAGTAGGGCATGTGATTCTTGATCTCAGGGTCATGAGTTCAAGCCCCACACTGGGTGTAGAGCATACTTAAAAAAATTTTTTTTTAAAATAAGAACAATTTTTTCCTGTTAATGCTTTACTGGTATATCTAAGCAAAAAAGAAAACTTCATCCTTATTAATATTTGGCACTATTTTTTATTGTTCTTATAGTAAAACTGAAATGAGATTGTTATTCTCTTTGGACTGTACATGATCTGATGTAATATTTGGCACTTGTGACATTTTTAAGCCAAAACTAAAAATCTAGGGAGGTATCTTTTAATATAATTACATAAAAGGAAGATATTTTTATGGTTAGTTGAATGGCTAGTTTTAAGATTTCTAGAGAAAGAAGAAAGTTTTTTATTTTTACACGCAGAGAAACATTCTAGATCCTATTCTAAAAACCCAAGCAGAGATAAATAGGTTTTCCTTAAACTATCTATTTTGAGGCTTGAAGGACCATGGACACTCTAAGACACACAGAGAAGTAGAATTTTTGAGACAGTAAATGAAAATGGGTTAAGAAAATCATTTTAAATCAGGCTCAGTTCTGCCTGTGGGGAGGGGGGTTGTGGGGGTGATTCATGTTTGACATTAAAAATAGATTAAATTGCCATTTGAAGCTAGGGAGTGAGACTTGAGGATGAGTGCATATGCCCCTTCAAATATATTTTGCTGCACTTACTTAAAAGATAGTTAAGATCAAGTATCATGTACAAAGGCGCCTGGGTGGCTCAGTCAGTTGAGCATCCAAGTCTTCGTTTTGCCTCAGGTCATGATCTCAGGGTCATGAGATTAAACCCCATATCAGGGTCTGTGCTCAGTAGGGAGACCGCTTAAGACTCTCTCTCTCCCTCTCCTGCTCCCCCTGTGCTTGCACACATGCACTCTCTCTCAAGTAAATCTTTAAAAAAAAAATACAACCAAATATATACAAATAATGGAATTAGCAATACAGTTGCAACTACAATATTTCTCAACATAAATGGGCAAAAAAAATCTGAGAAGCATGAACTTCCACCTGGTCACTGGAATAAAGCAAAAGTCATGTAAGAAATTACCCACTGCCCCCCACCAGCGGGGACCTAGAGGAACTCACCGTGACGTCCCTATTGGCTAAGGTGCCCTGCTAATACCGTGTGGTCTCCATGCTGGGACTACTCCAAATTTAAGACTCTGTCAAAAGAATTTGTCATAATAGGAGGCACTTAGTACCTTATCCTTCTGGCAGTAGTTTAGCTGTGGGTAATGATCACTGAAAACATCCATGAAATAATTCAGAAAATTGTACTAACAAATGGCACCGTTCTCAAGTTGCACACACAAAATTTCCTATGTTACACAAGCTATAGTACCCAAGACACACACCTGATTATCCACCCTTCTCCTGCCTGAGACACTATTTGTTTCCTGGCCTGACATTAACAAGTCATTCAGAAAGTCAGTCTTCCATAATTTCTTAAGCAAATATATTTATAGCATGTATTTGTATATATAATATATTGTATATATATTATATAGTGTATATATATAGTGTGTGTATATATATATATAACAAATGTGTATATATAGTATATATTTATAATTAATATATATTTGTATAGTATAGTGGTGCTAGCCACAATTCCTGCCTTCACAGAGCTTATAAATTAATAAAGGGGGCTGCTGGGAGAGAAGGGATAACTCTTCAACAGTAGTCTTTCCCTGGGGCATGACTGTTCTGAAGGAATGCCACTAGAAATCCACAAAGAGTGAAACCACAAGATCTCCAAAGGAATAACAATGTTACGGAAGAAACAAGTCTCCTTGTGTTATTCATGACAGGCATTCTCCTCCAGTAGCGATAATCACTTAACTAGTTAGAAATAGCCAATAAGAGGATGTCAGATGATAACACTAGTCTTGTGGATGAGGAGAAAAAAAAATCAGGATCCACGGGAGCCATACAACCAAAACATAAATGCCAGAGGCCCTAAATGAGATGCTTCTAGGGTTACCACTATTCTTAAATTACACTGGGAATTCTCCTTTGCAGCCGATCAGCATTGCAATGTGATACCGTCATTCCTCAGTGCATGAGACGGAGGTCCTGTGGCTTCAATTATAAATGTAGAAGTTCCCCTGGTTTTCTGGAAGCGAACATCCCATGTGATAAAAATTAGGAGAGTTAATACAGGCAAAGCAGTGTCTGACATAGATTCTTGTGTATATTCTAAAGCTCACTTAAGCCTGGGTAAGGATTACCAAGCAAGGCCTAGCGCCTTCTTTTCAATAAACGGTGATAGGCTGAGGAACTCTGCCAGGCTTTTATAATTTCGACTTTTAAAAAAATTTTTTGACATTTTAAAATATGGCTTGAGTGTAAGTTTTCAAATTAAATAGCCATGGTTCCATCACCAAAATGTAACCAGTCTTACCTTGGTGAGTATTTTTTCTGTATTTACAAAAAAATTACTATACTGGCTTCTCAACATATAGAAAAGGAGATGGGATAGTATAATGAAACTCATTGTAACCTTTCTAAACTAACAATGTCAAATCCTAGTCATTCTTACTGTATCTGCCTCTCACCACATCCCTCCCCTGCCCTGTTCTGTCCTATGATTATTTTTGAAAGCAGATCCCAGATATATTATTTCATTTGTGTATATTTCAATATGTATTTAAGACTCCATTAAAAGAATTTTTTAGAATAGAAATAGTAGATGGTACCCAGTACTTTAGTTATCTAGCAAATTAATAGTAATTTCTTTGTTATTCAATGAATAGTTAACAGGTACATTTCTTTAACTCATTCATTTTTATGTTAAGTTGTGATAAAGTAGATACCATGTAAACTCTACCTTCTTGGTCATTTTTAAAGCATTTTTTAAAGATTTACTTATTTCTTTTGGAGAGAGACAGAGAGGAGGGGCAGAGGGAGAGGAAGAGGGAAAGAATCTCCAGCAGACTCCCTGTTGAGCCCAGAGTCCAACTCGGGGCTCAGTGTCACAACCCCAAGATCATGACCTGAGCTAAAACCAAGAGTCAGATGCTTAACTGACTGAACCACCCAGGCACCCCCTTCATCATTTTTAAGTGTATAATTCAGTAGTAGTAGATCTGTTCACATTGTTGTACGAGCAGTCTCCATAACTCTTTTCACCTTGCAAAATGGAAAATCTATACATTAAACACCTCCTACTCTCCTGCCCCTAGCCCCTGGCAACCACCATTCTGCTTTCTGTCTCTATGATTTTGACTACTTTAAATACCTCATACATGTAAAACCATACAGAATTCATCTTTTTCTGAATGACTTATTTCACTTAGCATAATGTCTTTAAGGTTCATTCGTATTGTGTGCAGGTGTCAAAATTCTCTTCCTTTTTAAGGCTGAATAAAATATGCCATTATAGGGGTATATCCCATTTTGGTTATCCATCCATCACTGGCACTTCTTGAGTTGCTTGTACATTTTAGCCATTGTAAATAAGGGGTGTATGGGTGTACAAATAGCTTTTTCTTTTTTTGTATTGTTTTTTTCACCTGAAACTAATATGTCAACTAAACTTCAATTAAAAGTTTTAAAATGCAAATATCTTTAAGACCCTGCTTTCAGTATATACCCAGAAGTAGAATTGCTAGATCACATAATAATTCTATGCCTAATTTTTTGAGAAACTACCATACTATTTTACATAGCTCTGTACCATCTTATGTTCTCATGAACACTGTAAATATATTCCATTTTCTCCATATGCTCATCAACACTTGTTATTTTCTGTTTGTTTTTTTTTCTTTTCCCCCCCGTTTTGATAGTAGCCATCCTAATGAGTGTGAAGTGGTATCTTATTGTGATTTTGATTCCTGTTTCCCTAATTATTAGTGTTATTGAGTATCTTTTCATTTGTTTATTGACTATTCATATGTCATCTTTGAAGGAATACCTGTTGAGGTCTTTTGCCCATTTTTTAAATCAAATTGTTTTGTTGTTGCTGAGTTGTAGGAGTTCTTTATATATCCTGAATATTAACCTCTTACCGGATATATGAGTTCCAAATACTTTCTCCCATCCCATAGGTTGCCTTTTTATTCTGCTAACTGGGTTCTTTGACCCACAAAAGTTTTCAGATATAGTCTAATTTACCTGTTTTTTCTATTATTGCTTCTGCTTTTGGTGTAATATCTAAGAAGTCACTGTCAAACCCAGTGTCATGAAGCTTTTCCTGCAAAAGTATTATACTTTCACTCTTAAATTGAGGTCTTTGATCCACTTTGAGTTAATTTTTGTATATGGCATAATGTAATAATCCATCTTTGTTCTTTTTGCATTTGGATATCCAATTTCCCCAGTACCCAGTTTTGTTAAAAAGACTATCATTTTCTCATTGAATGGTCTTGGTACCCCTGGTGAAAATCATTTGACCATATGCATAAGAGTTTATTTCTGGACCCTGTTATATTCCATTGGTCTGTATCTCTTTCTTTATGTCAGTACCACACTGTTTTGATTACTGTGGTTTGTAATAAGTTTTGAAGCCAGGAAGTATGAGACCCAACTTTGTTCTTTTTCAAGATTGTTTTGGCTATTCAGAGTCCCTTAAGACTCCATATGAATTTTATAATGGATTTTTCTATTTTTGCAAAAAAATTCCATTGAGAATTTGATGGACGTTGCATGAAATCTATAAACCACTTCGGGTACTTTTAACTTCTTTATATTAAGTCTTCCCATTGAATGTCTTTCCACCTATTTTTTTTTTTAAAGATTTCATTTATTTATTGGACAGACAGAGATCACAAGTAGGCAGAGAGGCAGAGAGAGAGAGAGGAGGAAGCAGGCTCCCTGCTGAGCAGAGAGCCCGATGTGGGGCTCGATCCCAGGACCCTGGGATCATGACCTGAGCCGAAGGCAGAGGCTTTAACCCACTGAGCCACCCAGGCGCCCCTCTTTCCACCTATTTGTGCCTTCTTTGATTTCAGCAATATTTTGGTAGTTTTTAGTGTACAAGCTTTTTGCCTACTTGGTTATGTTTATTTCTAAGTTTTATTCCTTTGGTGCTCTTGTAAATTGAATTATTTTCTTAATTTCTTTTCTGGATTGTTCATTGTTAGTATATAGAAGTACATAGAAATGAAACAGATTTTTGTGTATGTGTGTGGAATCTTTAGAGTTTTCTACATATAAGATTGTGTCCTTTGTAAACAGATAATTTTACTTCTTCCTTTCCCATTTGAATGGTTTTTAATTTCTTTTTCTTTTTTACCTAACTAGATTGGCTAGGATTTCCAGCATTCCATGAAGCAGAAGTGCAAAAGTGGGGCATTCTTGTCTTTTTGTTGATCATAGAGGAAAAGCATTCAGGCTTTCACCATTGACTATGCTGTTACCTGTAGGCTCTCATATATGGTCTTTACTGTACTGAGATGGTTTTCTTCTATCTTCTCTTACTAGTTTGTAAAGTCTTTTCTCCAGTGGTTTTATAATTTTTAACAGTTTACTGTATGTCTCTCAAGTGTCTTTTAATCTATGGAGTCTCACTCAATCTTTTTTCCCTCCCCTTATCTTGTGCATTTTTGTTGAAATAACCAGACCATTGGTCCTGTACACTTCCTAGGAGTCTAGATTTTCTTCATTACATTCCCATTGTGTCCCTTTGTCACATATTTCTTGTCCCCCATACTTCCTACAAATATAGGAGCTAGATCCTTTATTTATTTATTTTGGGGGGGGTAGGAAGGTGAAGACTTTATAGAAGGGTATATCCTTCTAGTAAGACGTGTATAATGTCTGGTTGCTGTCATTTTTAAAACTTCAGCATTCTGGTTAGACAGTCCCTTTAGCAATCCATTATAGGACGTTCTTA
Source organism: Mellivora capensis (assembly GCA_004024625.1). Classification (NCBI taxonomy): domain Eukaryota; kingdom Metazoa; phylum Chordata; class Mammalia; order Carnivora; family Mustelidae; genus Mellivora; species Mellivora capensis. The sequence continues at coordinate 153,304 of PISX010000495.1, read as the reverse complement.
CTTATCCTGTATATCCTTTCTTCTTGGCTCAAAGACAGGTGATTAGGAAGGAAGAAACTCAAGAGTTGGGGTGGTGGTTAAAATATAAGTTCATTAATTCAGCTAGTATATGCAGATCCACTGTCAGAAATAAAATGATTAACAGTTCTTGTTGCAAATACCTAGATTGTAACTATTTCTGGTGAGGCAAAGTTTGGAGGTGAATCTAAACCACTTACTTAATTTTGAGATTTTCTCAAATATCTCTTCTTGAATAGCTCTCCAGTATTACTGAAGATGCTTGATTAAATCTTCCTGGTCACTTCTAGTGAACGGAGAGATAATCTCAGTGGCTCATGTTGAGTAATCTGGCAGGTGCCACATTTCTTTATTATCTTTTCAGTAGCGTGGTGAATTTTAGTTTATCAAACATAGTTTCAAGCCAGTGAACGAATGTGATTAATCTGTAGATGTGCTTGATGTTTGGCAGCTAATTTTAAAGGTAAATCCTACTGTCTTCCAGAAGGCTTGAGTTTAGCCTTAGGCATTTTCTCTGCAGGTGGTTTCCTTGCTAATGGCAGTATAAGAATAATATTTAACAGAGGTTTATGTATAATGTGTATACAATGTTATCTTGACTTGGAAGTAATTAACTATTTACATTAGGGAAAGAATGCCCACATCATGGAGTTTTCCTTTTCCCAGTAGTCAGTCAGATGATTGATTCAATCAGAGTTACTATTTGTGGAAGAACTGATACTAGAAGACCCTACTTTTCTTTCTTACTATGGTAGCTAATAATGATATGTCGTGTTGATATTCTTAAAGTGCTTCCACAATTTATCCTTTAACCCTACCACAAACAAGAACTTTCTAAGATATTATGTTATCCTTGAAATGCTGGAGTACAGCAGCATTTTGTGAGCACTGAACATTTCCAGGGACTATATACTTTGAAGGTACTAAATTAGTAACACACCTCAGTAATTACTGATTATTGCCATACATCAGCATAGCCACTTGGTTTTTTTAAACTTGGGCAGGGTTAAGATTTTGCCAAGACATGTTCTCCCAAGTCATTCACTAATTGGCTGTAAACAATGGATTTGGACTATGCTTACCTGCCTATTCACAAAGTCTGACCTTTTAATAATTAATGGCATAGGCTAAGAGGTATTTGTGACTAACTCAAGATCACACTGCATGGCTATGAAAGTAACATGTGCATTTTTTTTTTTTTAAAGAACACCTGTAATTTTCAACTTAATTGGTGTGGTGCCTTGATCCTATCTGAATGACACTACCTCCTACTCAACTTCTCGATCTTCAGTATATGAAACATCTTGCTGGTTTCCTAGGGTTGGGTCATCTCTCCTAGTGATAAGAACCAGCTTTGTAGCAAACAGCTTGGTTGCTATTTTTGTGAGAATAAAATGCAGACACTCCAGGGAGTCATAACACTGAGGGTTAAAAGTTTAGCTTCTGTGCAAATCAGCTTCACTGATAACTGTGCTCTTAAAAACATGGTCATCTCAGAAATATTGGCATGGGGAATTTATGGTTACCTTTATCATTAAATAGCCTGAACTTCACATCCAATTTGAATTTAGAATGTTAATGATCTTTTTGTAGTGGAACATGGAGTCCCATGTCTGGATTGACCTACAGCTATTGGTGTAGTAGTGATAGGAATGGTAGAAATAACACCACCACTACCAGGAATAGTAACACCAACAGCAGCTTCCTGCTTGCCAGGCACTATGTTCAGAATTTTAAATTACCAGATTTAACCTTTAACACACACCGGTTTTATTCCCATTTTATTAAGGAAGGACCTAAGGCTCAGAGGTGAAGTAACTGACCTTGACCACCACACAGTTCGTCAATGACAAAGTTCAGAATCCCAGTCTAAACTCTGTGACTGCAAAGCTGGTGGTATGACCATCATGAGAGTGTGCATTTCTGATGCTCTTCTGCACTTTCGTGCAAGAGTTTTTTGCCCACAGGTTATGAACACAGTTATTTTAGAAGAAACTCCTTTAATTTCTGTGTTATGTCGTGAAAGAATTGCCCTGAGAATGCCTTGTGTTAGACCTAGTTAGTATTGGACCTTCAGTCAGGAGGTGAGCTGGGTGACTACATCGTAAGCACTGTGGACAAGGCAGTTTCAATTCCAGCCATCCTAAGAGAACTCCTGGACTGACACGTAGAAGCAAATGGAACAGCTTGCAGGAGCAACAGTGTCTTCATCTGGCTGAATCTCAGTAATACCAAATTTCTAAATTGCAATGATTGCATATTTAATGGTCCTGATAATTTATCAAATGCCATAGCTCATCTTTAAAACAGGGTGAAAAGAGGCTGTATCCTAGTCTTCTGAAATCCTAATACCCACGTGTATTTACAGACACTCTTTTCCTTTATTCAAAACAGATCATAGATTTTCAACATGTGAATTCAAGACTACCAGACACAAATCTCTCTAGAGGCTGAATTTAACGGCATTTCAGCCTTTCTGCGTACTAATTTCACCTAGAATTTCTTTTTTTCCTCTTTCAAGCATTTTCATGACATGAATATCTAGTATAATGAACAGTGATCAAGCTGAAAAAAAAAATCAAGAAACAGAAAAAAATGCCAATGGGCCAGGGATGCTGCCGGTGATTTCAGCATAGGATGACAACAACTTGAGTTTCTGTGGCCATTCTGTGTCCCAGAAACAGGAGAAAAATATCTTGAGGCAGTGAGATAATTAAAGATCACTTGATAAAGGATGAAAGCAAAACAGTTGTTTTAGGCCTGGGTCTGTCCTCAGCAGATTTCACTGTTATTTAATTTTTCAGCTTAAATGCTGCTTTCTGTTCAGTAGACATAATCGTCTTTGACTTAACATGCAATAGCCAGGGGTAACCTCACATTGCGACAAGTTCCTTCACTTTATTTTCATGACTTTAAGCAGACATTTGCAATTTAATATCCTATCAAAATAATTGAGGAGCAGAGTTAAATTTCAGTTCTCTGTGTGTATATGGGATGTTGGATGCTGTTTGTTTGGCTTTGGTAAGAACAGCTGGAGAAGAAGGTCTCCGCTCATAGGATGTCCTGGGCGTAAGAGCTATAGTAACTTGACACTATTTCTTGGTAAACCAGGAAAAAAGATAAAGCATCTCACTGGATTTTCTCTTTTTGAGCCTCTTCACTGTATTATTCAATTTTTACTAGGGAACTGAATTGCAGGGCACATAAGAATATGTTTTGTAGAATGTTGGAATGCATAGCAGTACTGAATTTAAAAAATAAATAATTGCCTGCTGATCTTATGCTAATCTTATCTACCACATGAAGCGGATAAGAAAGGCTTTATAAGGCGCTGTTCTAAGAATGGGCTGCTCTTTCATCAGGTACTACAAATTAATCAGACATTCCTAATATGTTTAATACTCTATTATTTAGAAAGAATCATTTTAGGACTCAGATGTCTGGGTTTTTGTTTTTCTTTTCCTAAGCTAGGTATCTAGGAATTTTCTTTACCAATATTGAATGCTAACAATTAACTAAAGAACAAATTTAATTTTTTTCATTGTAATTATTTGAAATACTCTTTATTGCTTTTCGTTCATTTATTATTCCCCCAAGCTTTGGGAAATCTCTGGGCCAGGCATATTGTACTAGATCCCAAGGATATAGAGTAGAGATAAGGATGTAGGGATATGGCCCTGCCCTCCTTAGATAAGAGCACAGCCAGTGCAGCCAGGCTGAGAAAAGTCAGGGATGAGACTCTTAACTGATGAAGGGGTGATGACCTCATCATACTAATGTGGGTAAACAATGGAAACTGATTGTTTGCCCTAATTTTTTTTTAAGGGCTTTGGTAGGAATGTCCATCAGAGCGCCTCCCCTTCTTTTGTTTTTAAATTTCAATTCAATTTAATTAACATATAGTGTATTACTACTTGTAAGGATAGAATTTAGTGATTCATCAGTTGCAAATAATACCCAGTGCTCATTACTTCAAGTGCCCTCCATAATGCCCATCACCCAATTACCTGGTCCCCCGCCACCTTCCCCTCCAGCAACCCTCAGTTTGTTCCTATAGTTAAGAGTCTCTTAGGTTTCCTCCTTCTCTGTTTTGCTCTTAATTTATTTTCCCTTCCCTTCCCCTATGATCATATGTTTTGTTTCTTAAGCTCCACATATGAGGGGCGCCTGGGTGGCTCAGTGGGTTAAGCTGCTGCCTTTGGCTCAGGTCATGATCCCAGAGTCCTGGGATCGAGTCCCGCATCGGGCTCTCTGCTCAGCAGGGAGCCTGCTTCCCTCTCTCTCTCTCTGCCTGCCTCTCTGTCTACTGTGATCTCTGTCTGTCAAATAAATAAATAAAATCTTTAAAAAAAATTTAAAAAAAAAATTTAAAAAAAGCTCCACATATGAATGAAATCATATGACATTTGTCTTTCTCTGACTGACTTATTTCACTTAGCATAATACCCTCTAGTTCCAGCCACATCATTGCAAATGGTAAGATTTTATTCTTTTTGATGGCTGAGTAATATTCCACTGTGTGTGGGTGTGTGTGTGTGTGTGTACACACCACATTTTCTTTATCCATTCATTTGTCAATGGACATCTGAAAGACCCTCCTCTTTCATATAAGGCCTCTGCTTAGTCAACTTTTGAAGAAAAGATGTCAAGATAAATAGTTTGAAAAACTATTTATCTGGTCACATGTTAGGGAGGTAAGAGTCTGACATTTATGGGCCTTTAGTACTCGTTGAAGTGTTTGGATGTTTGCTAAAATTGATGGGAGAGTGACATTGTCATAGTGAGAGCCTGGGCATAGAACCCAGGAAAAGAGACTATTGCAGATATCCACAGAGGAGGCACATGGCTGGGATATGGGGAGGGGGGCATGTTGGAGAGTAGTGAGTACAAGAAAGGCATGAATTCCAGATCCAAATGGCAAGATGTCATGATTGATTTGATGTGGGTTAAAGAGAGGCTCTTTAAAAGCATGCCAAGGTCTGGGGCTGGTAGGTTGCCATTCTCCTAAAGAAGGAAAACAGTAGGTTTCCAGAGAAACTATGATGAATCCAACGTGTAGCGCACTGAGTTTCAGATGCTATATGGGACATCCAGCTAGAAATGACCCACAGGTAACTGATATGAGTTGAGATCTAAGATTTAGTAGAAGGGAGCAGGGTGATTGTTGAAGCCATGAGTGTATTGGGGTCTGTAAGGCAGACCCCAACAATGAGAAATGGATAAAACAGTCCCACGGGCCCATATCATTTAAGAGATTGATGATGGGTACTCAGATTCTAGAAAGATACTTCAAAAAATAGTGATGATGTTATAGGCACCTGGAAGGAGAAATGTCAAGAAGATATTGAACAACAGTGACAAGTGCCCCAGAGGGTCAAGTTCGGGGGCGGGGGGGGAGGAAACATTTGGCCCCAAGGTTTACTTAAATGACATGTTTCTTTGAAGTGGAGACAAAGTTCTAAATAATTTTTCAAAAGTGATATAACAAAAAAAGGGTTTTATAAAAGCATCCATTTTATAACTGCTGCTCTGTAATTTGTTATTGCAAAGCACAAGAAAAGTAAGATTAAGCCAAAGACGTGGTGATTTTAATGTCTCAGTTTGGGTCTAAAAAATGTGGGTTTTTTCTTCCTTTAAATATGCCAAAATAAGCCATCAAGCTATGACTAATTTATTAACTGTTCACTGTTGGCTTTTGTCACATTTGACTTGTATCAGATATAGTTGAAAAATCTGAAGGTATTAAAAGATTTTTATAAAACAAAATTTCACCTCCATATGAGCTCCCTCCAGTGTAAGCAAACCTGTGCACATGGTTATCTGTTTGCTCTTCTGCTAGTTTCCTCTTAGGTAAACGACTTTGGGTGAGGCAGCCGGTACACTCTGCCAGCCAGTCAGCCCTGTAGCAGGAGGGGATCGGAACACTGCTACAACTCCATTTCCCTGTCTCTAAAATCACACAGGGGTGTACTCCCGAGCTCTTCTTTTCAAACTGGAGGTCCTGAGACATTAGTGGGCCATTGAATGGAAAATTATCAGAGTGCACTCCACACAGTGGGCAAAGTTTTGTTTTGACAGATTTTCATTTCAGCTATTTTTGTGGGAGAGACAGAGGGAGAGAGAGAAAGGAGGAGACAGAGAATACTAGATCATCCTGGAAAATGTATTTTTGACCACGGATTGTGGTTTTAAAATGTTTGAGAAACCGTATTCTCAACGAGAACCCCTTCCTGTTCTAAAAATCTCTCGTTCCAGTTCACTGTCAAACTGTTTTTTGGTGTAGTAAATGGTTCATAACAATACAGAGGAGCAGCAGGTATAAAAAATGTGAAGGAAGGACAGCTAATAACAAAGGAGAAAAACATTAAAAGGTAAATAATGCCAACATCTGTGTTGTATTTGACCACAAGTCTGAACAAGCCTTTAAAATTTATTGGTATTCCAACTAGCAAGTCATTACTATAATTTATGAAGTAAAGTTAAAGTATGCTATATATTAACAAACAATGGAGTAATTCTTTTGATGGTGGTATGAGTAAGCAACCTTATCAAGGAGAAATCATACTTTTTCAAAAGTAACAATACCATGGCACATAAATTCCAGAATTGGCGATTAAATAAATGTGGTGAGTCTCTTCCACCTGGCCACATAAAAAGATTCATTGACATGGTTATGAGACAAGTCCGTGTATTTTTATTGGCCTGAGCTAGAGGGAGTAAACACCTTAGTCAGGTGTTTTGTTTTAGAAACAGCTGTTTGAACTTCTACTGGTTAGTTCTGCTCTAGGGTATATTTGAGCAAGTGCTTTTTCCAGCGCACTTTACTGATTTGGAATCTGAGTGAGTGAGCAACTTCCTATAAAACTAAGATTCAGTGAAAGTTTTTCTTGTGAACTATTTTTAATTCTTCTGCAACCTACAAAATTGCATGGATTTTAAGGTGTATTAAACAGGGATAATTTATTTTTTTAAAGATTTTTTTTTTTTTTTAAAAGATTTTATTTATTTATTTGACAGACAGAGACCACAAGCAGACAGAGAGGCAGGCAGAGAGAGAGGAGGAAGCAGGCTCCTCACTGAGCAGAGAGCCCAATGTGGGACTTGATCCCAGGACGCCGGGATCATGATCTGAGCTGAAGGCAGAGGCTTTAACCCACTAAGCCACCCAGGCGCCCCAAAGATTTTATTTATTTATTTGAGAGCAAGAGAGAGAGATCACAAGTAGGCAGAGAGGCGGCGGGGGGCGGGGGGGAGCAGGCCCCCTGCTGAGCAGAGAGGCCCATGCGGGGCTCGATCCCAGGACCGTGAGATCGTGACCTGAGCGGAAGGCTGAGGCTTAACCCACTGAGCCACCCAGGAGCCCCAAACAGCAATAATTTAAATTCATCAAACAGGAAATCTGAGGACAGTGTTATTTGTTCTTCCCTATCCAGCTCTTGAACACTAAGTTTGTCTTTCTTCCCTCTCTGCCCTGTTATAAACCCTGGGGTGTTTTTCTTTGCCCCTTTGCCAATCTAACCCCTGACTTTTGGCAACACTGTGTTCCCTGTCTCCTCCTCACTGTCAGTGGGAGGAGAAGGCCTCGGCAAGACAGGAATTGAGACTAGCAATGTCCTCCTGCTCTATTTTCACAAACGCTCAGCTGTCCCTCCTTCAGGACTCCTGAAAGATAGACCATTGACTTGCTGGCAGGGTGTGATTCTTGCTAGCGAAGTGGGTGGTGCAGGGGCGGTGTTGACTCCTCCTCCCTGGCCAGCCCATTGGCCCTGATAGCCAGTGAGTCTCTGCCCCCGTCCCTCCATCCCAGACAGGCTCCTGCTCTCTCCAAGGTGTAGGAACAGGTATGGTTGTGCCCAATTAAGAGATGAGATTTTTTTTTTTTAATTGCACATGAGAACAAAGTGCTTGTCAGTTAACCATCCGACTTATTAGATGAGCAAACTGTGGATCAAGGAAGTAAGGACACCAAAGTGGGAGAGAAAAAGTTAAGCCTGGAGCCTGGGTCCAGAGCTCTTCTTCTAGCATGTCCTCCTCTTTCCCAAAGCCCATGAGGAGATGGTACTTGAGGTCAATGCTCAAGGGCTTGATAGATTATAAATACATGGGGAGTAGGGGGCAGGGCACAGACCAGTCTTGGGTTTTGGAATGAAGACCGCGTGCTCAGAAGATAATCCACAAAGCATACAAGGTTTATGTAGGACAGTGTAGATACACAAGAGAGTACACCAACAAGTAGGTGACATGTGAAGGCATAATTTATCCAGTTACAACTTCCCTAGTTCAAGGATGATACCGGTGGATTCTATACTTATTCCAAAGGTCTGCTGAAATAATAAGATAGTATTCAGAAATCATTGTTTGGAAATATTTAAAATGTCATACTTGTAAAAGCCAATATCGTTGTTAGGATGCTGGTAAAACCTTCGGAAACTCATATTACATCTTTGTGTACTTTATGGACATTTTTTCCTTCCTCACTAATTATGCAGGGTCTTCACCATGAACCATGTTTCCTGGATTTGATACATTACCAATACAGTAACACCATAAAAACTGCAAATATTTCCATAGCCCCCGAGTTTATCTCAATGCCAGTAAATGTCATCAGGATATGGGGTGGATGAGACAGACTGCTCATCACTAGTGTCCAAGGCTTGATGTTTTGGATGGAAGCCATCGTACATTTCAGAATGCTGGTATTCCCCTTTGTGTATGGGACTGGCTGTTTGATGATGGGATAGTGTCACATGAATGTCAGGATCAGCTCCCCGGGCTGGGCATGGTGCCAGGTGGTCAGACTGGCCATCACTTCCTACTATGAGTATACTCAGAATTGGCAGACGGTCTGAATAAATAAGAAATAATGATAATTATCATCTGAAATAGAAATAGTATTTATTACCCCTCTGAAATTAATCTATATTGCATCCGTTTTCTGGTATTTGTGGCAATGCTTTTAGATACTCTTAATGGATTGTGGCATAATGTAAACAATCTCTTCTCCAGTCACTGAATTTCTTGCTCCTGAAACAGGCGTGTGAAACTAAATTTCCTCTACTTTATATGTCTACGTAACTCTAGGTGTTATATCTTTGTAATAGTTTAAGCAGTAGATTATTTCTTCATTATGCAAAGTACCAACAACATTTGGGTCACTTGTTAAATAAGTCACTGAAGTTTGCATACTGAAGTTTGGATCACGTAGACCAAAAGCAGCTGGAGCCCCGATCTCCTGATGATTCTCTTACTTTCAGCCCTTCTTGGCACTGATTCCCTCTTACTGTGACAGTGTAGTCCATGAACCTGAAGGACATACTTGACCTGAAAAATTCTTCTTTTAGGATCCACCTACATCAGTTTCCCTTGGCCTGCGAATGGAAGAAATGATTTTCAACTTGGCAGATACACATCTGTTTTTCAATGACTTAGAAGTAAGTTCTGATTATTTTATATACACACTTCATGGTGCATGTCTAAAAATTGATAAGTGGCCTTGAAATATCAATGAGATATTGTTTTGTGAATCTATAACTAGAATAATGAGAAATTAATTATTGATTATATGGTAATATGTTTGCCTTCTTTATTTTGACTGTTGCCTTTCAAGGTTAGAGTCCTCATGACCCTTGGTAAGGATTCAAATTTGATGTCAAGAATTTTAAACATTTTAAAACAATTAAAATTAAAATTGTTTAAAACAATTTTAAACCGTGCTGATATCAGAAGCTACCGGTTCCTCGGCTTCATAATTACTGTTGAGATGGGTTCCCTTCCGAATCCCTTAAAGCTGTGATAGCGGCATCTACTGTCCGCATCAGACTTTCATCCTATTGGGTCAGCTGCTTGTCTTTCTGGTTGGCCCAATTGTATATCATTTCAGCCAGGTTTCTGCTCGTGGACTTGCTGGGATTTCTTAGGTCAAACTGCTGATGATTTTATTTGCCCATTACAGTTTTGGGGGGAAACTTTTGTAAGATGGTTAATTAATTATGTCATGGGCACCGTCAAACATGATGATCTCAGTTAACATTCTTAAGAATAATGAATATTGTTTCTCCTATCTCCATTATGAGAACACACGACTATCACTACGCTTCACTCTCTTCTTAATAGAGACAGTTGTTTATTTAAATCCTGCTCTTAAGCAAGCTTGTGGTAGGCCTGCCAACAGCCATTAATCATCAAGTTGTTGTTTGGGTAGATTTTATAAATGTATGTTATTTCAGACAGCAGAAGAATCTGAAAGATTCAAATAGAACTTTTACTGATCAAAGTTAATTGGCGGCAATTGGCCTTTAAATATTTCCTGATGTTTCCCTTTTCAAAATCAAGCAAAACACACCTTATTTAATAGATGAGCCAAAATCATTTGAAAAATGCCAGTGTGTGACAGAACTTAAATGCGGTTTGTTCAACATCTGTCCTGTATTTTGATTTCTTTTCATCTGCAATGAAACTACTCATAGACGAATTGGCAACTTCCAGTGCAATAAAATTATTTAAATGTGCTTCATTTTTTCCCCATTCCTTAGTGAAATATTTATTTTTACACTTAGGGTAAAATACAATTTTTTTTTTTTTTTTGCATTTTAAAGTGTTTGCTTTTCTTAAGGAAATTACATGTAAGGCATTACTGTTTTTTAAGGTAGAAATATTCCAAGTGAGTGACAAGTTCAGAGTTGCCTTTAGGAGAGCTTAATAATCATTCTTATTTTCAAAAGCTGTTTCTGATTTATGGCTGTGATTCGCTTCATAACAACACAAAAAAATTCCATATTTTACTAGTATGTTAAAATTCCTTCCCCAAGTTTCCATTTGTTTCTAATGATTCAGACTAAGCTGATATTTTGTCTTGGGTATAACCTTGTTACTCTTATTGATGTTAATAGGTGTTAATAGCACCCATCAAGAAGAAATTAGCAGTAATTTGCTATTGCTTTTAAATTCTACCTTAAAAATATCAAAGCTCTATGCAGTGCCAAAACTATGTGGCGAAAAGTGAGAAGTTGGGCAAAGTAATAATTCAGTATAATATAGACTGAAAAACTTCCAAACTTGGTTTTGATATAATATAGTTGGATTTTTATTTATTTAAGGACATTGTTCACAGTGAACTCTATACAGAGAGTGTCTGGAAATAGTGCTCAGACAAATACATGAAAAATACATATTGAAAGTTCTAGCTTAGGGATGTAGGGTATATAGTTTTTCCATAAGCCCAGATTAAAGCAAAAAGAAAAGGAAGAAGCCCAGGGTTCTATGCAGACATTAAAATATCTGATTCTGTTCTTGGTATAAGGACTCTTCTTTACGTAAAATAGAGAAGGGAATAAACCAAATACAAAAATTAATAGTAGAAACATTATGTAGGCTTACAACCTTACAAAAGTTGACTTTAAGTTACTTTACTCAAGAATAATATAAAGGTATCAGCAAAGTGAAATATCCATTTAGTCTCTGCCTTTGAAAATTGTTTACTTGCTCTAGGTTTGCACTATATTTTAAAAATAAATTGGTTCTTATGCTTCTTTCAATCTTTCATTTTATATTTTTCTGATTCAACAAACCTGGGACTGGTCATTGCAAATATTAGTTTCTTTCAAAATAAAAAGAAAAATTATTTCCTGGGAAAAATAAATGTATTGGCATTAGATTCCCAAGAAAACCAAAATTATCTCATCAGGCAGAAATGGTGTGGTAATGCTTGATTTCACACTCTAATAAGCAATGTGCTGCGGTGGGGGGCATGGATATTTTAATATATTTAAATTACATGTTTTTAGCTTTCTAAGATCTCTGATACAAGTAATTTCAAGGAGATTAATGATCTATTGGTTAGCTTAAAGTGTGATTTCTGAACTCCAATTGTTGACATTTGGCCTCATTTTCTTTTAAAATGTTAACTTTTTGCCAGCAACCCCTCTGTATAATTTGGTTAATTCACAGTTCTGGCTTGTAAGAGAGTCTGAATAATGAAGCACACTACTTGAGAGGCTTTCCGGAACAGCTCTTGTATTGTCTTGTATTATATGCTTAAAATTGTTATTAGGATATTATTTAGGAAATTTAGGATATCTTTTTAAAATAATTCAGAAATACTGTAATTTTTTTTCAAACAAAGTTAATCATTTTTGGTTCTAAAAGTTTTGTCACCTATCGTTTAGTAATATTTTTTAATAAAAGCAATCACGACTTAAATTAGTTGTGCTGACACTCGGGAGGTAATAAAAAGGAGAAATTTGGGTTTTTTTTGTATCATTAAAAATATTTGACATGTTCAGGAACATGAGTGACAGGGAGACATAATTATCAAAGGAAATAATATCTTTCCCCGCCAGAGAAGGGTTTCGACTTCAGTTCCATAGTGTACTTCTGCCTTCCTATTTCTAAGTCTGATTCACGTCCTGCGTATCATTTTACCAAAAGGTCTCCGCATGCAGTACGATGATGCTTATATGGAAGTCATTTTTTATGAATGACAGTATGGAACTAGAGGTGGTTTTTCTCCCCCTCAGCTTCTTTGGTAAAGTATGACTCTTTCCAAGTGAATGGAGAAAGGGTTCTTTTTGTTGGATTTTTTACTGAAAGGCAACTTGTAGAGTGAGGTAAGGCCTTTCGTGTACGATAATGTTTCAGTTTAACTTGTCGTTGGCCAGTTCTCCTGCTAGATTTGTCCACAGTTACGGCAAATATTACATAAAGATGGAAAGAAGTAAGTAAAAATAAGGTGCAAGCTTATGTGGAATTTTCTCCGTGTGGTGTCAGGTAGTATCTTTTGGCTGGCACAAGGGTTGCCGTGCTAACTGGTGGCGTTGGCGTGGTGGGCCTCAAGAGGCTCTGCTCTCAGTCCACACTCCCCAGCTGCAAGGATCAGGGTTGGAAAGTGGCAGGAATGCTCCCCACCCTTCCGTCTTCCCATGCAGGTGTTGGACACATCACATTCACCTGGTTAAGTGTGAAGCTACGTTGGAGCATTCTCCTTCTCCTCGAGTGTTGTGGGGGCGGGCAGACCAGAGGATTCCTTCGTGTTAGGATTTACATAAATATTTCAGTCCTTTCTTCGGTCTTCGATGTATAGATTCCTGTCCCAGACCTGATTTTTAAGCACCTGCTATTGGTAGCCCCTTGTTTTCACCTTTTCTACTAAGAAAAAGCTTGGGATAGAAGGTTCTGGTGTCAGTAGAGGCTAGCCTGCATTTGGTGAGTCAGAGGCCATGGAAGGGAGAAGGGAGTTGGATAGTTCTCTAAATATTGCCATGATTTAAAGGAAGGGATCTGTAATGATTTTTCTTTTTTCTTTCTTTCTTCTTTTTTTCCCCCAAAGATTTTATTTTTTATTTTTTTAAGATTTTATTTAAGATTTTATTTAAGATTTTATTTATTTATAATCTATTATAATTTATTAATTTATTTTATTTATTTAATATTTTATTTGTTTATTAGAAAGAGAGAGAGAAAGAGCAAGAGCAGGGGCAGAGGGAGAGGGAGAAGCAGACTCCCCCACTGAGCAGGGAGCCTGATGTGGGGCTCAATCCCAGGACCCTGAGATCATGACTTGAGCCAAAAGCAGGTGCTTAGATGCTCCTGTCATGATTTTCCTTATAAAGCAAAAAAATTAGTTTGCCTCTTGGTTTAATTCAGCCTTTAAAATTCTAGTAGTATTTTGTTACTCCAAACATTGGGTTATCACCTGTTAATTATTTTAATATATGTTGTTTGTAAATTTATTTTTAGCTAGGAAAGAAAAATCTATCTTCAAAGTATCAGCCTTGCCAATGCTCGGTAGCTTCAATTTCAAGTGACACATTCTGTAGTGATCTAATGCTTACGTTTCCAAAAATGTAAAGATTTAAGCTAATTCAGAAGTTGATTTGAGTTGAAAAAATAAGGCACCTAGAAAGTGTCTTATTCTCTATATGTAGGAAGAAACTCAGGCCCAGAGTCCAGCTTTTCTGGTGGGTGCTGGAAACTCTGGTTGTCTGCTGCCACAGAAAGGGTTTCGTGGGTGCTTGCAGAAGAGGACATTTCACGAAGGGCTTGAGCTGTTTTCTGTTTCCAGTCCCTTCCACAAGCCAAGAGCACCTATATGAAAATGTGTGCACAATCAATATTATATTCCAAATGTAAACGAACCCATGCACATATACACATACACAAATATGCTACTTGTTGTTTTCAGCTCTGTACATAAGCTTTTGTATACTTATTTTCTCCTTATGAATTAAGCAAACCAGTAGTATCACCTTTTTTAAACTCCTAGTAGCATCTTTTATAACACCCCAAATATTTCCTTCTACCTGTTGACCATTAAATGAATTAGACCGAATTCTTTTTTTTTTTTTTTTAAGATTTTATTTATTTATTTGTTACAGAGAGAGAGCTTGAGCACAGGCAGACAGAGTGGTAGGCAGAGGCAGAGGGAGAAGCAGGCTCCCTGCCGAGCAAGGAGCTCGATGTGGGACTCGATCCCAGGACGCTGGGATCATGACCTGAGCTGAAGGCAGCCGCTTAACCAACTGAGCCACCCAGGCGTCCCTAGACTGAATTCTTAACCTGTAATCTCAGAATAGAATAGCAATTCCTACTTCCTTCCCCATGGAAGACAATAGAGTTGACTTTGCCTTCCTCTGTTTTAAGGTAAGTTGTTTGGACTTCTCCATTTCCTTAGTTGCCAAGAGTAACAGCAAAACTCTCAGTGTAGAGGGCAAACTACAGTTTTCAAGTACTGAATGATTATTAGACATAATAAATGAATACTGAATTTGATGATGTAATTGATGGCTGAAAAGAAGCAATGTCCATATTTTATTATTATTATTACTAATGAGTCATTTGAAATATTCTTCCTGTTTCATCATTTCTTACAAGATTCTGTCATCTTTTATCTAAAATAAGAAATAGAAATTAAAAAATATAGTCAAGGGCTTCTTTAATTCTGAATTTCAACAGAAAGTTAGGAGTCAAACTGTATGTAACTGTTTCACATAATAAAACATACTAACCCTATCATGACAGCCAACATTGTACTTAGCAGTAAAATGAAAGAGGCACGTTGTCATTACAAAAGGAAAAAAATAAAAATGCCTTCTCTCAGCACTATTACTCAGCATTAATTTAGGAATTTGAGGCACAATAAGATGTGAGCTATAACTAATAAAATGAAAGTGATGGAAATGATTGATTTTGCAAAAAATTTGATATACATAGGGAACTAAAGGGAACCTACTGGAATAGTCTTAGAATTTATAATGCACTCCAAAAAAGTGAACAATTATAGAATTAAATTTAAAAATCTGTAACTTTCTTCTATTATAGCCAGACATGCAAAACTTTTAATTGTAATTTTAAAGTAGCAGCAGTCACTGTAACACCAAAACAAAAAAAATCAAAAAGAGGAAAAATAAGAAGTAACCTATGCAAGAAGTATTTATTTGTAAGAAATATATGAATAAAACTTTGACATCTTACTGAGAGATCTAAAGGAAGATTTGAATAAAAGGTGTCTTCCTTTCCTTTTCTTTTTTGTAACATGTTCTAATAATTTGTAAAATTGTCCCTAAAGTCCATTTGAAAGGATAAATAGGGAAAAAATAACCAGAAACTTTTGACAAAAAGTAATAGCATCCATCTCAACCAAATATTAAATATTTTATAATTCTACAATGATATGAAGATTTGTGTTGGCCTACAGTGGCATTGGACTAACTATGGGGAAAAAAGATCACACAGGCACAGCCCCAGCTTCTAAAAAACTTCTGTATGTTTTAAATTAATCCAAGCAAACTAATGGTGAAGGAATCATTCAACCTGTATACAGAAACGAGTCAATTAAAGAGTTAAAATGTAAAAGAATAAAAGAGAAAGTATAGATAGATCAAAAAAAGATCTCACATTGCTTACAGGAAGTAAATTTTTGGGTAGCTATTTGATGCTAAGCCTCAAGAGCCTAAAAAATTGCACACATTTTATATCTAGACTTTTTACTTTTATCAGAGATAAAGGCAAATGTTTATAATAATAAACATTTCTGAATTATGAAATTCTGATAATGTTTTGTTTCTTGACCCAGATGCTGGTTAAATGAGTATTCCATTCATGAAATTCATCAAGCTTATATATTTTTTCAAAAATGTTCATTTTTAAGAAGTACTGTTTTAAGGAATAGACCCACACATACAGTTTGCTGTCAATTCTATTTAAAAAAATTATATGTCCTACGTATAATATATTCAACAGCTATTTTTCTAGCAGAGACCCAATAGAAGGCACTCAGTAAATATATATTGAATGCAAAATAAATGGAAGAACAAAAAAAAATATATGGAAAGATACAGCCTAGAATTTTAACATTGATTATATCTGCAACTTGGGGGTTATTATTTTTGTTTATGCTTCTCTGTATATTCCAAATTTTCTATAAAATATGCTTATTTCTTTTATGATCAGGGTAGAAAACAAATGCTATTTTTGAAAACATTAAAAGATAAACTTTTTAATTGATAAAATAAGGAATTAATATGTCAACTCAGTAAGAAAAACTAAGAAAGAAATAGCTCAATAGAAGAAATGAGCAAAGAACATTGAACAGATCATTTGCAAGAGAAAAACATTCAAATCGTCCACACACAAAAAGGAAAAATGTTAAAGTTCACTTTTGGTAGTTAGAAATGTCAGAGAGTAAGTGTTCAGCCTGTTGCCCATTATATCAGCAAAGATTTTAAATCAGTAAAATGGTCTGCAATGCAGTAAGATAAAAACTTGTGTAGATTAAGGATATAAATTGGTACAAGTTTTCAGAAAAGCAGTTTGATGATATGTATTCAGTAGCTTAATGTGCTGATTTCTTTCTTTTTTTTTTTTGGCTTGGTAATTGTACTTTTAGCTTGTATTCTAAGAAAGGAGAGTTGTAGACGGTTAACTGATAGAGTAGTGATAAGCATTCAGTGACCACTTGTCCTAATGCTTTGCATACATTATTCCACTTCATACTCTGAGGTTTCTCTAATAGAAACACCAGCATTATCTTCATTTGATGGAGGAGCTTAATGAAGCTTGGGGGATTAGACCAAAACTTGCCTAAGCTCATAACAGCTACTGAGTGACAGATTCTAATGCAGGACTGGTGCTTTCTAGGAGTCTACCCACCCCACTCTGTAGCTCCCCATGGTGGTTTTTTCCTACCTCTTAAATACAGAAATGTTTTTAATATCCAAAAATAGATTAATAATGAAATAAATGATAATACCTCTGCATTGAAAATTGTTTTAAGACTACATTAAATACAGTGAAAATATTCATGGTCCATTTCAAGTTTAAAAAGTAGGCTCTATAATACAGTGTAAATGTAATGTTAAAATGTACAGCGTTATTATCTGAAAAGGCTACATACCATATGATTCCAACTGTAGGACATTTTAGAAGAGACAAAACTATGGAGACCATAAAAAGATCAGTTGGTTGCCATGGGTTGGAGGGAGGATGAGATAAGTAGGTGGAGCTCAGAGGATTTTTTAGGTAGTGCGACTATTCTGTGTGATGCTACAATGGTGGATATACAACATTATACATTTGTCAAAACCCATAGAATGTACACCACTAAGAGTAAGAAATCTACCATAAACAACGGACTATGGGCAGTGATGATGTGTCAGTGTAGGTTCATTGATTATTTTAGATGTAACACCCTGATGTAAGATGTGCATAGTAGGGGAAGTTACGCATGCATGCAGCCAGGGTACATATGGAAAATCACTGTCCATTTTGGGGGGAATCTATTACTTCTCTGAGAAATAAAAGTTTATTAATTTTTTAAAAAAATTATGGCATATTAAAAATACTGGAGGAAAAAACATTTTCAAAAGCTACCATAATATAACTTCGAGCTTAAAAATGAGTCTGCAAAGTAAATCATACTGTATGATCCTATTTTAATGTATATGACATTGAAAGATAACTGGAGGTAAGTATATTAAAAGTCAGCAGTCCGGATGATGGGATTACAAATTCCGTTTCTCTCTGACGCTCCAAAACTGAAATGCTCATAGCATTTTGTAATCTCTTTATATCTTGTTGCTTCTGTCCTTTATTCAATAGTTAATACATACTTATCAAGCAACCATTAAGTGTCAGACACAGTTCTAGATGCTGAGAATATAGTGATGATTGAGTCAAGGTGGAATTGCACTCTGGAGGGGAAGAAGGAGATAAAAACTATGTAAATGAAATCATTTCATGTAGAAATAAGTGCTATAAAGAAAAAGAGTAACTGGATAAGAGTGGATCAGCTAAAGAGGGGCATCTTTAGCTGAGATGTTCAGGAAATGGTATCCCTTAGGAGAGGATATTTGTGAAGAATCCAGGAGGTTGGGAGGGAAGCAGGTGCAACTACAGAAAAACATTCTGGAAAGGGAATGGCAAGTGCTAAGACCCTAACGTGGAAGTGTGTTTCACTCCTTCAAGAAACAAGATCTCTGTGGCTACAACAGAGTGAATGGGGGGACAGTGACAAAGTCCAGATCATGAAGGTTCTCATAGACTGTAGTGAAGAAGTTGGATTGTTTTTCTAATTTCGGTAGAAAGCCATTGGAGAATTTTAAACATGACCATGATAGATCAGTGTTCATAGTCTTAAAAGGTCAGTCTGATTATCATTTGAGGAATAAGGCAAGACTGAAACCAATGAAACCAATTAGGAGACTGTTGAACCAGCCAGGGAGCTTTGGGCTGAGACTGTAGCAGTCCTGGACATGGTTAGAAGTTGTAGGATGTACAGTATAACTTGGAGGAAGCACTGGCAGGATTTGCGGAAGGGATCAGAGGTGGGAGGAGAAAGAAAGCTGAGTCAAGGATGACCACTTGGTTTTGACCTGAGCAACTAGATGGGGGTAGATTATCTGAGATGAGAAAGAGTGGGTTTGAGGTGATGAGGGTGTGGAAGGAGTTGTACTCAAGTATCTGGATTGAACATATTAAGTTTGAGATACATACTCAACATCCAAGTCAAGAGATTACACACACACACACACACACATATGTATATAGGTTTGGCTCTCAGAGGAGAGAAGCAAATTTGGAGACACGGTTTTAGAAGTCATAAAAGCATCTTATATGGGAAAGAGTGCCAGTTGAGAAGAGGGCCTAAGATTGAGTATTAGACACTCTAATAAGCAGAAGTAAGACCAAGAAAGAAGAACTTCCAAGAGAGAGTGTTAAGGAATATGTAGGTCGGAAAGTATGGGGTGCCACAGAAGTCTAGAGAATAGCATTTCAGGAACAAGGGAACACTGTGTCAAATCCACCAATGTTAGCAAGTTGAGAACAGAGAAGGGACTGTTGGATTTGGCAAGAATCTTGGTGGTTAATGAGTCTGATAAGACCATTTCAATGAAGCAGGAATTCAGAAGCCCAATTAGAGTGGTTTGAGGAGAGCATGAAGGTTGACAAAGTGAAGACAAGAAGGATTGAGAGTTTCCACAGGAATAAAATACAAAGAGATGGGGTGGTGTGTGTGGTGTGTGGAGGGGATCAGAGGATCAAGGGAGACTGTGTAGTTTTTCAGTGTAAGACACTTAGGCATGTGGGATGCCAGTGGGAATGATTCAGTAGAAAGGAAAAGATATATGGTATGGCAAGGAGAGAGAACAATGGCAAGAGTGAATTTCTTGGGTAAAAGAGAAGTTGGATGGCATGTGGAACACAAGAAGAAAGGGAGGGTTGACAGGTCCAGATGCTGCCTGGCAGCTGGGAGTTGGGCAGTGGTAAGAAGAGGCTGTTCTCACTATAACAACACTTAGCACTCTATTATTACGATTTTCTGTCTACTGTTCTCTGTTCCCTACTAGATAGTCCCATAAGGGCAGAGACAATGGCTTGGCCACTTGAATTCTAAGCTTCTAACACAGGAGTTGGTACATAGAAGGCTCTTACTTGTTTCTTAAATGTTTTCCAAAATTTTCAAACTGATAGTCTATAATGAGCACTCCTGCTTTTATATTTATTTATTTGAGAGAGGGCACTCATGTAAGCATGGGGTGGGTGGTAGGGACCGGGGAGAGGGAGAGACCCTGAGTTCATGACCTGAGCCACAATCAAGAGTCAGATCCCTAACCAACTGAGCCACCCAGGTGCCCCAGCATCCCGGCTTTTATAATTTGCCCATGTTATCTTTTTACAAGTAAATGTTTAATCACAGCCTTAAAAACAATTGAGATTGTCCAAGATGTTACATTTTGATAGCCTTTTCTTAAAATCCTGTTTTCAAAATTCTAATGCCAAAATACAATATACACGGAAGAATTATGATATAAAATCACATACAGCATGGTTCCAGGTTAAGTTTTAACAAAAAGGGTATTTATGTGAAAAGAAAGATAAAAGATTCTCTACATTAAAAATGTTACAAAAATAATTTCTATAATAAAAAAGACTTATTTCTGAGCAGTGGTATAATACTACCATGAATTGCCCAGCAAGTTTTATTTTTTATTTTCTTTAGTTACTATTTCTTATAATTAGCAAGTGATTGAATTGTAATCAATGAGTCACCTATTCCAACTTGACTCAAAGTCCTGTATTTATGTGGTTTGTTATCTTATAGCACTAAGGTACCAGCAGTTGACTCGTGAATTCACTCATTCATGGAGGAATGCCTCTGTACCTCAATTTCCTGTTTGTAAAATTGGATAATGATAGTACGTGGCTCGTAGGGTCCATGAGAAGATTCAGTGCTTCTGTACCACTAAGGGCATAGAACCAGCACTGGCCCACAGGAAGCACTGATGGGGTCTAAGCTGCTATTATTGCTTATGGGTATCTTCTACATGTCAAGAACCCTGGACAGTAGAGCTATAGAGGAAGAAGAGGGGTGATTCGAGGGGTTAGGGAATGAGACGTAGCTGGGCTGCTGCCAAAATTCCCATGTAGAACTCCAAGAGTAATCCCACCAGAAGCAACAGCAACATCTGCCAGTGCTTAATTTGCAAATGCAACTCGTTCTAGGCACATCACATCACACGGTACTTCTCCGGCTCATTCATCATTCACATCCTCCCTGCCCCCAGTTCCATGACAGGAGATTCACTGTTAGCAGTTAAATAGCTACTGTATCTGGCTTCCATCACGCTGTGCTGCTCCTTCATAGAGAATGAGGATGCTGGCTTCGTGTCAGGAAGACACGTGTGTCTTCGCCTATGTGGATAAGTTTTCCTTTCCTTGTCCAGTTCCGGCCCCGTGTTCTGAAGGAGGGCTCATGGAGCTTGCTGGTAGCCCGCAGTGTGGAGCAGAGCCTTGCTGGGTGTGGAGTCTCCTGGCCACGCAGAGCAGCCCCTCCCTGGGGGCACCCCCTCACAACAGTGGGGCTGCACTGTTGGGCTCAGGCTGCTGGTCCACCCTGGAAAGCAGCAGGGCTTAGGGAAACTCCTCCCATCCATCAGAAAGCGTTGACTGTGATGCTCCCTCAGCCCTGTGAACTCCGTCTCAGCATCTCCGGCTTATCCGTGCGGGAAATTGAAGTGAAGTGATTTTGCCCAGAGCCACTTTGGGAAAGCTGGGGTTGAAGCAGGGTTTCCTGCCACAGCTCTTCTTGCGCTAAACCTCGGCAGCTGTGTCTTACAAGCTGACTTGCTCCTCAGCAACATAGAAGATGTAGTAGCGTGAGGGCATACAGCAGAGCCCAATAATGGCATTTTCTCTGATGTAGTCTTTGAAAGCTTTGCTTCTCACCATGTCTTCCAAGCGGTAGCTACTCAAACAATCTAAAATCTGCTCTGAGCAAGTTGGGAGAGCAGTGGTAGGTAGATAAACAGAGAGGCAGGCAGTCGGCAGGTGGACAGCTGTGTGGTTTTAAATCCCTGCTGTTGAATAGACAGAAATGTTGCTTTTGCAGCCCCTGTATTACAGAGAAAGAGAGCTGATGTGCTGTAAGCATACGCATGCTTCCTCCGTTCTGGACAGTCTACGAGGCATAGAGGAGAAGAGATGAAATATATTTGCAGCCCTCAAGGAGCCTGGATGCTCTGTGAAGACAGAAAAGCGGAAGCACAGTTATATCACAGAATGATCTCCCCAGGGATGGGGACACCTAAGGACATTATTAGAGTCCAAAGGCAGGGTGGGTCACTCACGTTGAGGGAGAGATGGTGGCAAGGCTGTGAGTGTCAGAGAAATGGCTTCCCAAGAAGGGATCTTTGACATGAGAGGACATGGCATTTAGCGACCCAGCTGAGAGGTATGAAGCACAGAGCACGAGCGGCGGTTGTGAGGTCAGAGGGTAGAGAGGAGGACTGGAACCCAGTCATGAAAGGCTCTCTAGACTCTGCTGACACAAATGCCAAAGGTGAGCAGTGATCGTTAAAGAATGTTTAGCATGACTAAGGATGTGCTTTGCATCATGAGGTCAAAGGCGTAGATAATCTAAAAGAGAAATCACCAGTTTCCCTGCAGAAACAGAGTACGGGGCCAGATGTGAGAGCTCAGAAACTAGTTTGGAAAAAGTGGGGAATGTATTCAACATAGGGGGGTAGGGAAGCAAGAAGGTTACTTTCTGGCTTGAGTAATCAGGTATAAAACCACAGGACAGTTAGTTGGCTTGGGAAGGAAAGTGGCTTTAAAAAAAAAAAAAGGTGGCTGAAAAAATTCAGTTTTGAGGTGTTGGACTTGAAGCACGGGGGTTGGACAGAGAGATGGAGTCAGCACACGGTACCGCGTACGGGTCTGAGGCATGGGAAAGAGAACTGAGCTGGAAGTCATCACCCTTGAAAGTGGTTAAGGTTTCCCAGGAAGGAATGTACTGGATAAAAAAGAAAAGTTATCTCAGAGCAGGGGTCCCTCTGTGAAATGTTCATTCGGAAACACAGGCTCCAAGTGTGTGTTGGAGATTCCTGATTTGCAAAAATGGAATGAATGACTCACGTAAGGCAAGACGGGTCCCGCTGGCAACCTCATGGTTAAGCTGCCCTTGAAACAAAGGGTCTTCCTGGTTTGGCCACCATCTCTTTTTTCTGAAGATGAAGCCGCAGGGGGTGCGGGGAGGAAGTCTGAGGAAAGATGGGACACTTCAGGGATGGAGAAACTGGAGTTCTGCCCTTGCTTCCGACTCATGTGCGACCTTCACACAGTCAACCCGACAAGCCTCAGAGGTGGCACAGGGACACGGAGCAGTGAGGACCCCCTGGAGGGAGCTCCGTCAATAAAGAGGAGTACCATCCTTTCTTGAGTAGAAGTACCACTTCACCTTTCCCAGAGCTGGCTGGATGGCTGTCAGCTTATTTAAAAATCCTGTGAAACTGACCTATTGGTGTCACATATGACAGGCTTTTCATTTAAAGTCTTGATTTTGACAGGTGCTCGCTAATCTTCAGTCTGGGAACGCGTCACTATTTTGTAAAGTCAGATTTTACTCAGTTACCTTCATAGGAAGTTTGCTTAGTACAGAAAGGGATTTTTCTTTTCTTTTAGATTGACTAGTTTGGGAGAAAACCCTGTGACTTCAACTTCCCCAAAATGTGTCTAAGTTGCAGTCCCAGGAGACTTCTCTCGTTTCAGTGCAGTTACAATAGAGCCTCTATGCGAACAGCATTTCTAAGGAAACACTTTCTAAATCCTGGATTCTTCTCGCTCTTAATTGTGTGCTGCTCCTTTGTGGGACAGATGGAGGGTCCGGAGCAGAGGAGAGGATCCTGTTTTCATCCTCATTATTTTGCAAATTTGTTCGCCTCCTCAAAAATAATTGACTAAGATTTATCTCCTGGTATTGGCATTCTGGCATTCTGTCAGGAAGTTCAAGGGAGCTCTTATGTCCAAGGTATCTCTTCAGCTAGTGGGAATTGTTGGTCTTAAACACATATCACCACCCTACTGGACTAGGGAGATAAGATAGATGTGTCAAGCAAAAAAAAAATCAGTAGCTTAGAAAATTAACAGTTGAAAGATAGTGTTTTGCAAGTACATAATAACCTGTAGAGAGAGTTATGGTGAAATATGAACATTTTCTCTTTTTCAAGTAGGAATTATAACATTTACTTGTCTTAAAATGTAACAAAAATCACTTGAATTCTAAAGGGCAAAAATGAATATTTTTTTTTAAGACTTTATTTATTTATTTGACAGAGATCACAAGTAGACAGACAGGCGGGGGGGGGGGGGGGGGGAAGCAGGCTCCCTGCTGAGCAGAGAGTCCAATGTGGGACTCGACCCCAGGACGCTGCCATCATGACCGGAGCTGAAGGCAGAGGCTTTAACCCACTGAGCCACCCAGGCACCCCTGAATATTTCATTCTACTTATGATCATGTACCTATTAAAATGGTCATAAGCAGAAGTCACTCCTCATAAGGCCGAAGGCCTTACAGGGACTGACAAGAGGGGCTCTCCCCAAATCTAAGAGAATATTGGAAGACTTAATATTTAAGTTGAGGCAAGAAATGAATGGATTTTGTGGAACTATTTTTAGTGATAATGGCAAACAAGATGAAGGTAGTCCCATTCTCAAGGAGCTTAGCATTGTGGAAGACAGAGTAAGGGGCATGGAGCGTGGGTGTGCAGAAAGGTGAGGTTGACACTCAAACTACCATCGAAGGATTAGCGGGGACCCACAGAGCTGCATGGGGTGGGCTTTGGAGAAGAGTGGTCTAAGCAGAAGGTGTATCATGAACAGTGCTCTGAGTGATAAAAGATACCAGTTGAGGAAAATATATATAAATGCCATAAACCCGTCGAAGTAGGTTCTTCACAGTGGCCACTGAAACACTTATTAAATAATGACTGTGCTATGCACCAAACATGATTTTAGATGCTTAAAATAGAATTATAAGGAGAGGGGCGCCTGGGTGCCTCAGTCGTTAAGCCTCTGCCTTCGGCTCAGGTCATGATCCCAGGGTCCTGGAATTGAGCCCCGCATCGGGCTCTCTGCTCAGCGGGAAGCCTGCCTCTCCCTCTCCCACTCCCTCTGCTTGTGTTCCCTCTCTCACTGTTTCTCTCTGTCTCTCTCTCTCTCTGTCAAATAAATAAATAAATAAAATCTTAAAAAAAAAAAAAAAGGCACTATAAGGAGAACTGATAGTTGTTGCCCTACAAACATTGATAGCCCCCAAAAAATATTAGAAATGATCAGCCATTGTTTGGTTAAAAGAAATATGAAACATACACAACATGGAATATTAGAATAATTTAAAAGATAATACAGATTGATTAATATAAAAAGATCTTTACTCCATATTGCTGAGTGGAGGATATAGTAGCTATAACACATGTCTGGTTCGACCTGCTTTTTGGGTATGTCTCCCCCTCTGACAATGTAAGCCTTGTAAAGACTGTGAGGAACTTTGGACAGTTAAGTCAGTAGGAGGAGGGCAGGAAGGATGAATTTAACGTTACTTCTGAAGGATGGGATTAAAGTTTCTTTCTTTTATATGCTTTTTTAGGTTTGCATGAATTTTCTACATGAGTATGTATTATGATCAGACAAAATAAATGTCTTCTCCTAAAACTGCTTTCTAACACTTCTGTGACCAAAGGCAGCAACATTATCGCTTCCCTTCTGGCTTGGTCCTCAATTAATTCTGTCTGATGATCAGAAGGGTTTCATTCTGTACCATCTGTGTATTTGGTCTACATCAAGAGAGAAGTAGGATCCTGTTTAGAAAATAAATAGGGAGAAAAAGACCCATGAGAAGTTCTCTCTTCCTTCAAGGAGTTTATTATCTGCTGGGTTGCTTACCTGTTTCAGTCTTCATTCCCTTATCCAGCAAGTGTATTTTGGAGACGGTTGGAAATCACATGTAATACTGTGCGTAACACATAATAGGTTCTCAGTATTTGTCACTACTGTTATTTCAGACAGGGGGTTACAGAGCATACATCAGGGGTTGGGGGGAAAAACAAAAGGCAACCAAAAGTTTAACAGAGGAATTTTCTTGACCAGGAGAGAAAGGAGAGGGAAGGCGGGCCGCCAGCAAATAAGACACAACTATCGTCTGGTGAATGGGAGTGGAGGAGACCACGCTTACCGGGACTAGCCTGGCAGAAGCACACAGGGGCACAGTGGGATGTGAGGGCTACGCAGGTGGACATGGCATTGGATAGGCAAGGTGAAGGCTCAGCATAGAGGCCCTCGGATGCCCAGCTGCCTCAGAATATATTGGTTCCAGCTTGATTTTTCCAAAGTATATATTGATCACTATCTGGTTAAAAGGCAGAGACAGAAAAGAAAGTGAAATGTATTGCCTGCTTCCAAGAAACTTACACTCCATGTCAGAAATTATATTTTTGGGTTGAGCAAAACCTACTTTGAGAAAAATGTATCTGAAGGTAAAGGTTGAAAGAAGGACTAGCAGCAGGATAACTTCAGTTTGGCACTCTCATAGCTTTATAAGAATTCTGGTTCCTTCCCTGGGAGAAAATTATAGTGACGCTCACCTGCACCCTCTCTCTTTAACCCTGTCAGATTCATCAGCCTTCCTGGTGATACCTGTATCCGATTTATTTTGTGTGTGCTTGGTGCCTGATATATAAATAGGCAGTCAGTCATTAGTAGTTGAATGCATGAACAAACTGAATAAAAGAATACAGAATTTGTGTCCTATAGTTCCACAGTTAACATATAACATATGTAACATAAATCCTCTATTAGTGATGTATAATATAGTATTTTCCTAAATAATATAAACAACCAAATTTATAATTAACAACCAAATCATGATTATCTGTCATTTTAAATATTCATGGCAAGGGGTGCCTGGGTGGGTCAGTGGGTTAAGCCTCTGCCTTCGGCTCAGGTCATGATCTCAGGGTCCTGGGATCGAGTCCCACGTTGGGCTCTCTGCTCAGCAGGGTGCCGCCTTCCTCCTCTCTCTCTGCCTGCATCTCTGCCTATTTGTGATCTCTGTCTGTCAAATAAATAAAAAATCTTTAAAAAAATTTCATGGCAAAAGGGGTGGTTTGCTAGGGAGTGAGAATATGAGTAAGGAGGAAATTTTTCCCTAGTTTTCCTTTCAGGCACCCACTCCTACCCTACCCCCATTGACACCCACTGGTTTTGGGCACACCAGAGCTTCCCAGGGTGGAGGAAATCTATGGTAGAATAGTTCACACCAAAATAATAGAGCTTAAATAATTTACTTTTTTTAAAAAATACTTTTATTTATTTATTTGACAGAACACAAGTAGGCAAAGAGGCAGGCAGAGAGGGGGGAGGAAGCAGGCTCCTTGCGGAGTAGAGAGCCTGATGTGGGGTTCGATCCCAGGACCCTGGAATCATGACCTGAGCTGAAGGCAGAGGCTTTAACCCACTGAGCCACCCAGGCGCCCCAATAATTTACTTTCATTTGAAGTCTTTGTCTCATAAAAGAAGACACAAAGGGAATGATTTCGGGGTGCAGATTTCAGATGATAATACTTAGAAGAGAGAATTTTTTGAGTAAGAAAGTGTCCTTTCAGAAGTCCTCACTTCCTCATGAGGGGCTGACATGAAAGGGGGCATGGAACTTTCCAGTAGCTCACAAAACCCCTTTTTTAAGTGCCTATATCTGGTTCTGCATATTTCTAGAGTCAGGAATAACAGAAGAAATGAGCTTGCAGAATTTTCATCAACTTATTAACTAAGGATGTTATTCTGAGCTACACATTCTCTTATAGAAAACAGGATTTTTTACTATTATAAAATTATCTGGCTGTATGATAGAAGTTAAATTAATAAATTGAGCTCCTTTAAACTCAAGTTTCACTCCCCATCCTTGCAGAAAGGAGTCACCTAAAAAGAAAATGACTTTCAAATATCTCTTTTAAAATTATGTTGAGGTATAGTTTGCAGTTAAATGAAGATGAACCGATAGGCATTGAGTAGTGATAAATTAGAACTAATATTTCTTGCAGATATTTAAGTTCAGATTAAAAATTTCTCCGGGGGGGGGAAAAAATTCTCCAGGGGGAAAAAACTCTCTTCAAACATGACCTATTTAATATCACAACTTTAGTTCCTTGTTTTACTTATGATCACAACAGAAATGTCCTGTATAAATTAAAAGTTCCAGTTAAATGCTTTGTGAATAAATTGGTATGGGATTTATTTTCCTCAAATAGCAGTGAGGGCTGTAAGAAAGTGATTGCAGAAAAGGATAAAAGGGCTCCTGGTTGGAATATGTTTCTGGCAGCAAGTTTGCAGTAAAAAGCATGACTTTTATGAGAATGTGATTATTCACAGCAAGATGAGAGTTGGTGTCAGTATGAAAAATTCTTTTTCAGTAGATGCTCTCAGCAGGAATAATAAATCTAAAAGAAAGTCCACAGGAGTCATACTTGTCCACTGTTGCCAGTGACAAATTATGTTTGCCAAATGATGAGCAAACCCATTGAACACTGAGAAAGCAGTTCAGCAGTAAATCAAAGGCTTATTCTTAAAAGTAGTTCTGACTCACCATTCAAAAGGATGACATTTATATTACATACATGGTGTTTTTTTTTAAGTTTTGAAATATTTTGTACATTAAGTCTGCCTTGAATCTTTTAACACATGAAAAATCACATGGTACCATTATAGATATGGACAATATTTTTAGGATAAAACTGTATAATGCAGTTTGACGTATTATCAACCGCTAATGCTACTGCCCTGTTTTGTCTTTGAAGGTCTGCAACATTTTCACAAGGTCCTACACAAATTTGTAAAATGCCGTATCTTCTGACAGTAGTTGGATCATAAATGAAGCTATGTATTTGGGCTTATGCCTCTTGTGTATAATACCATGTAGGGGTATAGGATGCACTGAACATAACTTACACAATAAGAGATGGATTTTATGGCCTTAAATAGAAGGTATTCCCTTAACTTTTTCAAAAGGAGAGAAATGATGTGCTGATATCATTAGATCACATGGAATATATGCCAAAATTACCAGTTACATTAGCCTATTAATTCGGTGTTGAGCAATTTTAAATAAGTCCATTTTGTTTTTAAAAAGCTTATTTTATTTTCATTTCTTTTTCTCATCCTAATGTTGAGAGTGTAAATAAAGACACATATATTTAATCTAATCATGTGGTAAAGAAGGTATTCATGGTGAGAAAGAAGGCACTCCAAGCAGAGTGAAGTTGACATATTTATTAACACTGTACTTACTAAAAAGGAACTGTCTTCATGTAATTCCTTTGGGATTCTTGGAGCAGTGTGCTAAAGTGGTATTATGATGACAACTTATTTGTAAGATTTTAAAAGAAATACAAAAATATGTAAAAATCTGAAACTTTTTTCTTTATTAACAGGAAGCTTGAGCTTCCTGTAAATTTTTATGTAGTGATCTGAAGTAGTTATCATAACTTTGTGTACAAATACATGACTTAGCGCTTCTGTTTATCCTTTGCTTTAATATGCCGTCTTCAGGTATTTTCAGTAAAGATTTTATTCTCTAAATATTTTACGAATATTCCTCTAAACAGAATCAGACTGAAATTACGTCTTCTTAAACCTTTGTTGAAGCTGTCGTAATTCAAATCTTTAGTTTCAAATACCAGTGCCTAGGTCTCCTAGCAAATGTAAATGTGATACTAGTAAAATCTCTCTCTCATTCTGATAAACTCAACAGGATATTGTAAAATTAAATATATTAAAATACTGTTTTTGTAAGTAAGACAAAGGAATTAAAAGCCACCTATGTCTCTGCAAGTTGCACCTTATGACCAAATCTCAAAAACAGATGGTAGAATGCCTCTTACTGGTTTCTGAGATTTGAAATTCTGTCTTTTTTCCCCATTGGCTACTATGGCTGTGTCCTCTGCCTGTCAGAACAAATAGAGATATTTAGATACTGACTTAGACTATACATTGACGCCTATGCTGTGCTGAGTGGATAATCTAGAGTGAAAACTTAACGATGACTTTGTCCAGGTTAACTTGCATTTCCCGAAATTGTCAAACAGAATGAAGCCAATTTCAAAAGACTCCTGTGCCTTAGCCATGCACGCTTTTCTTTTTTGCAAGAAAGTGTTGCCGTGGGAAAGCAAGGGAAACGGGAGGGTCACAAGGCATGACGGGTCCTGGCCAGCCGTGCGTGGGGCTGCAGGGCTGCGAATGGCACACTCCGCTTGCACTTGGCCGTGCCGCAGGCTTGCATCCAATCGTCGATGGCAAACACAAGGGCACAGTAGCACGTAAAGTCTTCAGCGTGTCTATTTGAAAGTGCAGTGAGGGCTTTGACTCACCTTTAGAAAACACATTGCAATCATATTATTCCACATCAGTAAGTAGAAAAACATAGTACATTGACTGGATGGTCTCCCTGTTACGGAAAGAAATGTACAAGTAAAAACCTGGCTTTTGCAAATTGACTAACTCGTGGACAGAATTTCTTAACTACAGAGACTGACAAACTCATTCTAATTGTCAGTGAATTAGAAGCAGCATTCTTCACATCTCTGCCATCAGGTCAGTTTGTTTCTGGACCACCTCTTTCCCCTCAACTTCTGAATCACAGAGGATCTCTAGGATGATCCATTTAACCTTATTTTCCCGGGGAAATTATAAAACTATAGACGAAGTCAGGAGTTCTATCTCCAAAAGCCACTCTGAAAATCGCTCCCTTATACTTCTGTCCCTCAAATACTGGTCACCCTGTAATGTCATCTGTATAATTTAGACTTTCTGTGAGAGGAAGGATAATGTGGGTAGACCCAGAAGGGGCTGTCATCCCTCCCCCAGCCTTTTTCTTTTTAAAGCACCGCTAATCACTTGTCAAAGCATTCAGACAATTGGTGTGTTTGTCTCTAAAGTACTGGACATACTTATGTATTGCGTATAATTAAATATTTTCGTGTAGGGAAATAAGAGGAAAACTTCTTTTTAGTCACTTGTGGATGTCTAAGGTATCTACATTGTTCAGTGGGGAGGTGGGCACAGTAGACGTAATTGCTTGATGACAGGAGGGGACGGAGGACCCCCGATCATTTCCTCTGCTTCGGCCACCTCTGGCTGGTCTCTGTGGGCACACTGATGTACAGACCCAATGAAAATAGCTCATTCTCTAAGTGACTCTCTTTTTCCTTTCATTTTTACTTTGTAGAGGAAGGTATTGAAACAATTAGTGGGCGGTATGGTGTTAGTTTCCTCATGGTAAATTTGGAAAACGGAGCGAATGGAGCCTCGGTTGGCAGAATTTGGGCTTGTGTAACTCAGCTTCTCCAAAGATGTGTTTGTAACATTTTGATATTGTTCCCTTTCTTGACACGCAGTCTGCCTCAAAGTCTTCTTAGAGTCTCTGTTTATTCAAAGACTTTAGGTGTACTTGGAGTTTATGTTTCTAGTGTCGTGTTCAGAGGTATAGTTCCTGAACATGCTGGCGATTACATCACTGCTTGGCATAGATAATAAGCCCCATTGTAACTGTCTTAATTCTTTTTATTAATTTCCCTAAGCTAACTTGAATGGTATAGGTGTTTTTTTTTTTACATAATTATGGCACAAGTGAAAGGCTTGGAGGAAAAGTACAACCACTACGGTATCAAAGCAGAATAAATATTTGCAGAAAAATTCTGCCATAACTTAATATTTTGCATATGAGCCCCCGTACAAATCGGAGTTATTCCTGGGGCTTGGTCCAAAAGAACATGTCTGTGGCCCGGCCCTGGAAGGCCAGAGATGATGATGGATCAGAAAAAGGTCAGCTTGAGTTGCAGTGCCAAAAATAATGACAGAAAGGACCAAAAAGGCAGAATAACAGTGCAGCCAGAGTTCTGAGAGGGAATGTGCCTTTGCCGCATGGCTATGAGATCGTACCCCATGTGGCTTTCTTCATACTCCCAACACCAGGGCTGGTATTCAGCTGCTCCATGTGTTGGCAATTTTCCCCAGCCATCCATGTGAGCATTTGAGATCCAGCCCCTAAGCGCTTAGATGTCTATGAGCGGAGGGCCAGTAGTAACTAAAGCTGGCTAATTTTGTTTATTTTACTCCTCTGCAAAGCACAGGCCTTGGAATATAAAGGGAAGCCGGGCGAAGGTAAAACTCTGGTCATTTGGTTTGTGGTGTTTAGCGGTGAGATGATCATAGAATCCTGTCATGTAGAACAGAGGTTCTACACAGGTCTTGCACCTGTGGGCTCAACACTGCGCCTCTGATTGTTGCCATCTGCCTGGCCAGATCCTTCTTCCTGGGCCTCCGGCCTCCTCCTCAGGGCGCGCTATGTCAAAGTCATTCTAACACCTCTGCTCTCACCACCTACAGTCGTGCTCTGTACCCTCCACCCCTGGCAAAGTCCCAGTGACCACAGTGGCTCTCCTTCCAGGAAGATTTCCCTCCGAAGGGCCAGGCATTGGAAGGCCCACTGTGAGATGCAGGGCTGAGGCTTGTCCTGGAGAATGGAGGACTCCCATCTGAGCTCCAGGCTGGGAGAGAGGGCCGTGGTGGCAGGAGTGGGGCAGGCAGGGGGGAGGATGTGTTTTGTACCTGAAGTCTCCTGGGCTCCAAACGACTAACAAGCCACAAAGGATCTAGATGGTGGCAGTTGTGAGCGCCGTGTGAAATGGGTGAGGGAAGAGACCATGAGTTAGGGGTCAAAGGCAAAGTGTCTTGGCACTTAACCTTATTTAACTTTCCTGAGTCTTCCTGTTTTGTATCTGTGAAATGGGTTATACCATTACATACTAATCCACTTTGACCATAAATTGGTGACCCTAATTCAGCTCAACAGGAAGGAGGAATGTCTGTGAGGGAGAGAAACTATGTGCCTGCCTCCACAAGATCTCCACAGAAGTGTAAGAAATGACTTATTGAGTAGTTTGCCACCCCTTTGGGGAAGGAGGAATATACTCTTCAAGGGATACCAAGTGTCAAAATAGGACATTTAATCAAGTGCCGTCAATAGCTCTTGTATCCCTGGTGCTTCAGGATTTCTGAAAAGGGAGAGACCAACCTCCAGTTGCTTTAGCAGTAATCTAAATGTGGTAATTAATTGTAAAATGCTCCTCGTGAAGGATAATCACAACTTGGCCTAGCACTGGCCCTGACTCTTTCTGAGAATTTGTGTTACATGAGTGTATATGCAAAATGATGAAATAAAAATGTTAATTATATATTTCTCCATCACTGGCTTGATACAGAGCCTGTATGCAAAAGTGTTGCTGATTCTGACCTCCCTTTGAAAAGCCATTATCAAAAAATAACTCTTTTTCCCCTCCTCTTGATCCCTTGCCAGCTGCCATAGCAAATTTCAAATCTATAACTGAGAGGGTAACAAAAACCAGCCCATAAGGGAAGGCGACCTGCTTCCTAACTCCATAGAGTTCCCTGCATGTCTGCGAAAGAAGTCTGGGCTATTTCCTAGAGAGAAGGACGGCTTGCCCACCAACTGCCACCTTCCCCCACCCCTCCTCACCACCAACATAAGTCGTGGTCTGGCGTCCACAGTCTGGGATCAAAAAGCTATGTTTTGTTTCAGTTACCACAGCTTCACTGACTGTGAACCATCTCCAGTCTGAGTCCGCCGTTGATCTCTTGATTGCTTTCATCACAAAAGCACCGAGGATAAATGGTGGGCGGTGCTGTCCCTCCCCAATCTAGCAAAACACAATTGAAGTTTTTCAGACCTGGAAGCTCTTTTAGACTAAATAGAATTCAGCCATTCAGCAGGAGGATGTTCCTTTGAACGCTCCTCAAGGCGGTTGGGAGCATCTACTCCCATTGTAATTCATCACACGTGGAGTTAATTAACTTCTGTCTTTCTGACTAAATTGTATGTGCCTTGAGGGCAGGGGCTGAAAACTGGATGCTACTTCCTAAGCCAGCGCCTTGCGGTCCCCTTCGAGCCCTTATAACTCTTCCCACCTGATGGCTGGTCTCCTCCTAGTGCCTCCCTCCTGCTTCATCCTCCAGCACACAGGGTTCTCCTGCCTCAGGACCCTTGAACCTGCTCCATCCTTGGCCTGCAGAGCCATTCCCCATACCTCACACAGCGTTGCATCATTCATTCCCTTGCCTGCTCTTTTTTTTCTCCTTAGCAGTTATCAGCATCTAACATATTACACATTTTGCATATTTTCTTGTTTGGGCCGACTAGAATGTTAATTCCAAGATGGTAAGGATTTTTGTCTGTTAAATGTTGCATCGTTAGCATCCAGAACATAGTAGCCCCTTAATAAATAAGAGGACATGTGAACGAATAAATGACCACTTTCCTAAGCTAAGGCACCCGTTAGCCAGCTCAGTTGTGTGTTGAGTGTGGAATCTACCAGGCATCCTGAGAAGCAGTACTTCCTCCCCAGATGAGGACCCCAGCCAGATCCCCAGACACAGCAGGGCTACCTGGGGCGCCTCCAACCTCAACAGGGCAGATTAATGCATAAAACCTGCTAGACTGGCTGCCCTGGCCATGGTGGGCCTGAGACATGGGAATGCTAGCCAAAAACTTGGCCTCAGTAATGACTTCAGTGCCTTAAAACCCTGTCGTGGACTTTTTGGCGGTTTATTTCAAAAATACATCTTCAACATATTCAGTCTTTTTGGAAGAAAACCTTCCTTTTCCCATGGCATTCTACATGTTCTGCACTCTGTGTATTAAGCAGCAAAATAGGGTTTTTAGGAGTATGTCTTGGTGCCTAGAAATATGGGAAGCTTTCATTCTTGTTTTCTGTGTCTATAGATTCATCCAATGGGCTTTAAATTTTGTCATGTTGTTTCAGTGAGTCCAGAACTCCTGCTCCCTTCCTCCAATTATCTGATTTTCTGAGTTTAAAACAAATTTAGAAACTAAAACAACAAAGTCCAGAAAGCAAACATGAAAACCTAAAATTAGGCTCTTAAGAGACAAGTGAAAGAGAGTTTCCAAAGAAAAGTGAGGAACGAGAGTCTCATCCCAGTGGATGGAGAATTTCAGATGTCAGGAAGTGGGGAACTGCAGTTTCTAATTTGAGAATAGATGGACTTCTTAGAAAGGTTTTCACATTCCACGTGTATCGAGATACTTCTGTATTTTCATATTCTCCGTTCTTTGAGGAATTAAAAATGTTAATAGGTAAACATCAAGACAGTAATATAGTTTCTCATCAAAATAAAACCTTTTTCCTGAGACAGTTTTACCAAGAAGTAGAAGCTCACACCAAGACTCGGGGAATAGAACTTTAGTATGTATCTTACCCAAAGTTTGTGCAGCATAATAGTTTTCTATCATTAAACGACACGGACAGTTGTGAAAACACATCGTACTTGGACATTTTCATGGTTTCTAAACTTTCTATTGCTGGGGTGCTAATTAGGCCCTTTAAAAAAATGCTCCTGATGGTTGCATCTATTTTCCTGAAAATCATTCTACAAAACAACTCTCCTGATGAAGAATGATGATTTCTTTGTTGCCAACACACCAGAGTTGATCAGATCTCTGAGAAGTGAGTGGGGTCTGCAGGTAGAAGCTGGAAGTTGTTGACACTCAATTAGAGCTAACCTAGATCCTGAACCCTCCTTCAAAGGAGGGCCTCAGCCCTGGGAACAAAAAGACTTGGATAAAGCTCTGGGAGAAAACAAACACAGGATGTGAGAGAACAATAGCAACAATGGAGTCATTAACAGCACTGGAAGATAACTGGCTTCTCTGTTAGTCATGGAGATTTACAACTGCATTCATTTAAGAAAAGCCTCTTAACACCCTGCCTTCCCAAGGAATTCTCCCCACCCCTAGAGTTAACTGAGTAACTTGTAAGTCAGCTTTGGTGCGATTCAACGAATTAAACCCTTTTTTAACATAGCTTTTCCTCTTGGACTTCCTCACCTTCCACCTCCTGTTTCTCCCCAAAGAGAGAAAATTTCCACCGCGGCACTCCAGCTTTTTGAGTTTTTCTGTTTTTGTTTTTGTCTTTGTTTGGGGGCATGGTTTGCAGTACACTTTTTTGGTTTGTCTTGGTTTTCTCATCTGTTTTGTACACTCACTGTGCCCCCTGAAAGAGTTGTTTACCAACAACATGAAAAATGTATTTCTGACTAGATAAGTGGCAGAAATGTCTACACTCATGATTTAGTCACTCTTTAAACCCGGGATAAGTACCTTGTTGAGGAAACACAACTATCATTCATCTTCTGAAGTAAGATTAAATTAATAACTCTGAGAAGTCCCCCAACGTGTTTTCCAGGAATGACCTGTTTTTTAAAACGTTAAATTCATAGTCCACATGTGCGGCCTCCTAGACTCGCTTTTCCTCTTTCTTATCTGAGGTTATGGACCTCAGGAGAGCAGGGGAGGGTTACAAGGTCAAAGTCTTTTCCTCCTTGGAACTTGCTGCTTGCTGGGAGGCGGTTGCCTGGAAAGTAGATGCTTTAGAGAAGAGGTTGGGGGGTCACGATTTTAATTCTGTTAAGCAACAGCTGGTTTGAGTTTCTTTCCCCTTCTATCTCTTGCTCCCTTCCTCACAAATCCGTGGAGAGAAAAAAATTTGTTCAGAAGGAACCCGCAACATAAAAATACACTTTGTATTACTGTGGTGCTTTATGTCTGTTGTCTCTTTTACAAATAGTATGTTGAGCACTAGACAAATAGACTAGATTTTACAAAATTATACAGGAAATATAACCAGCGCTTTAGTCAAGAGAAACCTTTAAAAATACAGGGTACATACCTGGAAATCTTTTAATAATATTTTTAAACTCAAACTTTTAACGAAAATAACTACGATGAAGGGCTCTGGGGTGTTCGGAGCCTGTCTGCAGAGAATCATGACTGAAATATTAAAGCACACGTGGTATGGGTGCCTTGTCTATCAGTGGGAGACCTAGCTGTGTGTCAGATTAGTATGCTGTCATTTGTTCAACAAATGTTTACCTGTCTGCTCCTTACACAGCTGTGCTCTGGGCTGGGGATACCGCGGTGGGATGTTGGGGTGCTCAGATGCAAACAGGTGCATAATCATCCACTCAGTCTCGCAGAGCTGTATTCCAAAATCACAGCTTCCTATTCTGAACAGTTTACAAGTGGTTTGGGGATTTAAAAATCAGGTCTGTTCCCACAACCTCATTCTATAATAAATCCATAAATCCAGCACTTAAAAGGAATATATAATAGTGAAACAGTTAAAGAAAAAAAAAGTAAAAAACACCCCATGGTTTGATTGTTTTTATTTGGGTTTTGAAGCCTCCCATACTTTCTTCCTCCTACACACACACACACACACACACACACACACACACACACAGAATAAAACTCACATCTCTCAAATCAATGGCAAACCAGTAACAGATTTTTTCGTCTGGGCTCCTCAGCCCACTGGCCTCAGGCTCTGTTGGTGTGTGGCTCAACAGCAATCAGAGGTCATAATTTCATTGGCAGTTAGCATCAGGTTTAATTTTTCTAGCATGTTACATTTACTGAAATGTCTGGTTTCAGTTATGCCTGGGCACTGACTGAATCCGCTTTGAGCAGCGTGATGTCTTCAGGTACCTGAGGTTTATGGAACACATATGCTAATTGTTTTCAATCACTTTCCTTTCTGAACACAAAAATGTGTTCTCTGAAGCTGAATAACGGTAGTCCTTAATGACATTGGTCATTTTTTATGTTAAAAGAGGGACTGAAGTAGGTAAAAATATCAACTTCACAAGACTGACCCCTACTGATTGACACTGTGGAAAAATAGTCCAATTAAAGTTGGGGGGGGGTTGAAACAGTTGTGTGTGATTGTTCAAAAACAAAAACAAACAAAGAAGATGCAGGGCACCTGGGTGGCTCAGTGGGTTAAAGCCACTGCCTTCAGCTCAGGTCATGATCCCACTGTCCTGGGATCAGTCCTGGGATGGAGCCCCGCATCAGGCTCTCTGCTCAGCAGGGAGCCTGCTTCCTCTTCTCTCTCTGCCTGTCTCTCTGCCTACTTGTGATCTCTGCCTGTCAAATAAATAAATAAAATCTTTAAAAAAAAAGAAGAAGAAGAAAAAGAAGATGCTCCTGGAGAATGAACCTGTCTCATTTTAATTGCATTTTAGGAATGTGACCAAGTTCATATAGATGATGTGTCTTCAGATGATAATGGGCAAGACCTAAGGTGAGCATGTTGAAATGTGAAGTGATTTTCTCCAATTTATAGTTTAAAGGCTCAGCTAATGAAGATGAACTTTCTGTTTGGTTAACATCGGGCTTTTCTTGCATCTAAATAGCACATATAACTTTGGAACAGATGGCTTTCCTGCTGCAGCCACCAGTGCTAATTTATGCTTGGCAACCGGTGTGCGGGGTGGCGTAGACTGGATGAGAAAATTGGCTTTCCGCTACAGACGGGTAAAAGAGATCTACAATACCTACAAAAATAATGTTGGAGGCAAGTAACTACCCCCAGTATCTTACCAGGTTATTGAGATGATCTAGGAAAAATTCTCCAAGTACCACACACACTTACACATCATGCTTTTTTTTTTTTTTTTTTTTAATGTCATAGCTTTTTTAGAATGGTTTCACCTGACCTGTGATTATTCGGTTGTGATTTAGTATCAGGAATATTGAACTTGAACCAGCCACCTTGGCTAGCCTAGTCTAGTCCTGGCTCCATTACTTTGTAGTGTGTGGGACCTAGAGTCAGTTTCTTGACCTTTCTGATACTCATTTGTCCTTCCAAGGAGATGTGGGATTAACCACCTTTGGCTAAAACACTTGAGATGGACTGTAAAGCTCATTCAACTGTGTTTCAAAATGGCTTTAGCTTACAAGGGAATATGTTGTCTTAATAATGAAAAGTTTGGGGGTGTCTTGGTTTCCAGCATGCCTAAATCCACATGCTTAAAAAGATGACATCCAGAATCTCCTGCCTAGGCTTTCCTTTGGGTAGGAGTTATTCTGGATCAGTCCCTCCTGTAAGGTGGCAAAGGTGTCCGACCACTGACAGATCCAAGTTTATATTCTGTGAGTTTAGCACCTTGACTGGGTAGAAAAAGACCTTTCCCAGTAGATTCAGGAAGAGTTCCAAGACTGACTTGCTCTGGCCAAGCTGTGATCATACACCTGCCCTGGGAGCCAGAGGGTAGGGTTGGCTCTATCCAGGCTCCAGGATTGAGGAATGGTGGGAGCATGCTCCTCAAAAAGAGGAGATGACTTCTATAGCCAGGATGCAAGGTATGCAAAATCAACAGATGTTTCCTACAGTACTAAATAAATATGTGTCAAATGGATGCTAATTTGTGAAAAATTATCCGATATGCTATAAAGCTTGAGGATGATATCAGGAGTAGTATTAAATGTTTATTATTTATAAAGTTGGCTAGACACATTGGCAACGAAGGAATTCATGTGCTTTTAAATCCGCAGGCCTGCTTGGTCCAGCCAAGAGGGAAGCCTGGCTACAGCTGAGGGCCGAGATTGAAGCCCTGACGGACTCCTGGTTGACACTGGCCCTGAAAGCACTCACGCTCATTCACTCC
Source organism: Mellivora capensis (assembly GCA_004024625.1). Taxonomy (NCBI): domain Eukaryota; kingdom Metazoa; phylum Chordata; class Mammalia; order Carnivora; family Mustelidae; genus Mellivora; species Mellivora capensis. The sequence continues at coordinate 113,923 of PISX010000495.1, read as the reverse complement.
CGGTAGGCTGTTCCCAAGTCCCTCCATGGTGCTTTTGCTGGAAAACAGCCTTTGCTCATATTTGTTCATTTTGGAGATTCATTTTTCATCAGTTTTTTGTTTTTTTTTTTTTTCTTTTCGGTTCTCACAGGACGAATTGTGTGAATATTTTAGTCACAACTACTCAACTTATCCCAGCGTTGGCGAAAGTCCTGTTATATGGATTAGGGATTGTATTTCCAATAGAAAATATTTACAGTGCAACAAAAATAGGTGAGCTGCTTTCGTTTTGTTTTATACCTGACTCTCTTCGGGCAAGTAGAACTGAATGTGTAAAAGAAAATGGGACTTTTTTCATTATACTAGGTGTCAGAAAACTAGAGGAACAATCTAATTTTGTTGTTGGAATTGGCTTTAGACATCAAAAGAAATATAAATCATAAGCCATGCAGCTTAATTCAAAAAATATTACTCTTCTGGTTAACATTAAGACCTATGCATTTTAGGGCACCTGGGTGGCTCCGTTGGTTAAGCAACTGCCTTCGGCTCAGGTCATGACCCGGGAGTCCTGGGACTGAGTCCCACATTGGGCTCATTGCTCTGCAGGGAGTCTGCTTCTCCCTCCAACCTCTCCCCCTCTCGTGTTTTCTCTCTCTCAAATAAATAAAATCTTTGGGAAAAAAAAAAAAAAAAGGCCTATGCATTTTAGCCACTGTCACTTGAGCATCAGTTCTAGATTATTACCTTATTCGTGTTTTAGATGACATCACCAAAAATATCTAATAAGCTAAAACAAATAGTAATATGGAGATTTACAAAATATAAATGAAACAATTCCAATAGCTTTCTTTAAATTATTATCACTGGAATTATCTTTTTTTTTTTTTGCTTTATTTTAATTCAACGTGTATAAACAATCAAGTTCTCATTTTTGTTATAGAGATACCAAAAAAAATTAAGTGAAAGAATTAATCATAGTTGGAGAAAGATGACTAATGTGAAATTTGATTCACCATCTAGTGGGGGAAGCAGACATCTAAATAACTGTAATATGACAAAGAAGTATGTAAATGAGCAGTTATCACATATTTAGCAGATGTCCAGAACTGTACTAAGCATTTTACGTACTACAATCAATCTTTATAACCTTTACATTTTACAAATGAGGACACTAAATCTCAGAGACTTAATTGTCCAAGTTAACAGCTGGTAAAGGTAAGGGTCAAGCTAGGTCTGATTCCAGGCTCCAGACTCCTTTCTGTAACCTAGGGAGCTCTCTACCACTAAATGCCTGAGTGTGCTCTTGAACGAGGAAACACTCATTCCCACCCAGGAGGAGGCAGAAAGCATAAAGTGAACACTAAAAGGAAGAAATTGCATTTGAGCTGGGTATAGGGGTATACATAAGAGTTAATAGGCAGATGGGCTAGTGAGAGCAAAGGGACAGAGACATCAAAACACGTTCCCTGCTGAGGGACTGAACGACATCCTGGGTCATCGAAGCTGAAGCTGGAAAGGTAGAGACTTAGGTCTAGACGTATGTGGCCTTGTTTATCACCCTAATGAGATATTATTTTAGTGAGTCCTGGGGAAGGGGGATAAGGGTGAGGTGGGAAGAAGATTGTTTCTGGCTGCTCAATTCTGTGTAAAGAAAAAAGGGCAAAAATAGAATTCTAGTCTCCATCTCACTACACTTGTATACTTTCAATACTTTTTTTAAAAAGCATTTACTAAATATTTGCTAAAGAATTACTTTTATAATTATTTGTTCATAGTCTGACTCTGCTATCAGACTGTAATACCTTGATAACTGAGTCAGTCTGTGTTGCTCATTGTGGCTATAGTGCCCAGCACATACTAGCTGCTCAGTAAATGTCTGTTCAATAAAATGGATGAGTAAACGGTTGTTTATTCTGAAGAAGATTGACGCAGAGGTTTTTCTTAAATACTGGGTCAGTACTGCCACTTTTAACTGATGGGGAGAATCAGGTGTGATGGGAAAGATAAGAGTTAGATTTTGTCAATGTTGAGTGTGAAGAGCCTCTGATATTCACATAGCCCTGTCAAGTTGGAAATAGCTGGAGTTGGAGAATGACTGATGCCTCCTGAGAAGCACTAAGAACAGAATGCTGGAAAATATTTAGAAAGGAATGGGACACCTGGGTGGCTCAGTCAGTTAGGCGTTTGCCTTTTTTTGGCTCAGGTCATGATCCTAGAGTCCTGGGATAGAGTCCTGCTGAATGGAAGTCGGCTTCTCCCTCTGATCCTCCCTCACACCTCTCTCTCTCTCTCTCTCTCTCTCTCTCTCTCTCAAATAAATAAATAAAATTTTTAAAAAAGAAAAGAGACTAAGAGAAAAGAATGTTCCAAATAGAATTCCTGGTAGTCCAGTATAACCAGATTTTATATGTTCTCATGTCTGTAAAAATAACTGTTTACATTAAGTCAGATATTTATGTATCCATAACAGTAAAGAGGAATCATATTGTGTTTTACAAACAGGAGTCCATGGTAAACATTTATCAGCACATGAAAGAACAATTTCCAAAAAGGGTTATAGAATGGAAGGGATAGTGCTTTACTCCCCAGAAGGAAAGAACAAGTAGTGTATTACATGTCATGAGCATTGAACTTTAATCCCCCCAAATTTAAATAATTTGAAAACATTAGGGTAATAGAAAATTATAACAAGTGTATAATAGGTATTATTAATGGGTATTTTATGATACTGAACTTTAATTTTTATCAATACAGAATTAAAAATGAGGATTTTAAAAGGTGGTAGAAATTACCTCAAAACCAGAGGTAGAACCACTTTTCTATGGTATTTTTAATAAGAAAAGTAAATGGGGCACCTTGGTGGTGGCTCAATCAGTTAAGTGTCTGACTCGATTTTGGCTCAGGTCATGACCCCAGTGTCCCAGGATCAAGCCCCATATTGGGCTCTGGGCCAGGCATGGAGCCTGTTTAAGATTCTCTCTTTCCTTCTTCTTCTCCTTTGGCCCCTCTCCCCCTCAGGCATGTACTCTCTTGCTCTCAAAAAATAAAAAATAAGAAGAAAAATACAGATTGAAACTCCTGTAGTTTTACTAATTTTGCCATCAAATGAGATATAATTTGGGAGTCGATGCAGAAAACCCAGAAACTTTCCTTTTAGGCAAGTGGCAGTAATTGAAGGAGATAACTGGTATCTCGTTTTGAGCAGGGCTATGATGTTCTTCCAGATAAAATGGATTCATCAAAATGAAAATTTCATGTAGGATCTCTCATTAGCTTCTAAAAGTCAGCTTCAGTTTCTCAGTCTTTTTTATGGAAGAATCTCTGTGACCCAGACTTTACAGTGAAGCCTGTAGAAGATAGGATATAGGTGAGAAATTTTTTTGTCCACCACAGCCTCACCTTTAAATAACATTGAGTTTACCTTCCTTTTCCCATCAAAGGGAAACTTGGCAAAAACACATAAACATTTCCCTCTAAGGAGGGGAAAAACTTTCATGACATCGGAGTTTTTTATTGTATATTTTTGCAGTGGAAACTACCCTTTGTATTTGTTTCTTAAAGTGATTTAATATTTCACAGTTTAGTGGGCAACTAAAGAAGCATTGAAATTACATCCTTTGAATAAGGCTGGCCAGATTTCATTCTGTCAGATGCAAACCAGAGATTTTAGCGTAAAATACAAATATAAAGCAGACATTTGTTTAAGCAAACAAGCAATTTGTTCGTAAGTATATCTGATCCTTATTTGAAAGAGATGCGGCCTGCTTAGTCATTTACATTTGAAGACTATAAACTATCCCATTGTCCGTTAAAATGGTCCTGTTGGCAGCCCAGGACTTGGAACAGCAGTTTCTTCTCTAAAGGAGCAACAGCGGCTGTGTTAACTGGAGGGATGAGCCCCCAGAGAGCCCAAACCAAGTCTTGACTTGGGAAAGATTAGATAAAGGTATTCTGTTACCTTTATCCCGTTTTTCCTCTAGGAAGGTGCTTTATTGGACATTAGATGCCTGGGTAGGGCAGGTGTGATCTTTCTGGAGTGCCCCAAATTACCTGGCATTTATTTCAGGAACAGTTTTACCAGAAGATTCCAGATAAACACATTAGGTTTGGGGGGGGCTGGTGGTGGAGGTCTTTCATTCAGATAGACTCCCAACTGGAAAACAAACGAATAAAGGGATTCCACTGTTTGATTTCTCCTGCTATAACAAAACCAATCAGTTTATTTCATCCTTCCCAATAGATTTGGGATCAGATATTATTTTCAGAGTTTGGTATATAGTGAAACATTTTTTTAAATAAAGTTCAGAGAGGTTGCCAGAATTGCATGCCTTCATTAAGTCTCAGCTGGTAGGAAAAAAAAGTATTGCTGCAAAACATTATTTTTTTCCCAAATGCTATACTATGATCAACTAGATCCTACTTTTTAATAAATGAGCCCTTGGGAAAAGAATATTAAAATTGACAATTTCTCAGTGGCTCAGTTGGTTAAGCATCTGCCTTCAGCTCAGGTCATGATCCCAGGGTCCTGGGATGGAAACCCAAATCAGACTTTCTGCTCAGCAGGAAGCCTACTTCTCCCTCTGCCCCCTTACCCCCCACCCCCCTGCTCATGCTCACGTACCCATGCTCGCTCTCTCTCCCTTGCAAAAATAAATAAAAAAATAATCCTTAAAAAATAAAATTGACAGTTTCCAAGGGACAAGTCACCACATGGATAGTTTACAATTTGTAATTTACCTTGTTGTTCCACGTTCTACCCAAATGGCATCTATAAGCACTCTTCTCCAGTTTGTACAAGTAGGATAGAGTTGAATCAGAAGCATAAAGGAAGTATTTTGTATAAAAAGTTCAAGCGCTATATAGCACTGAGTTACCCAAACTTCACACTTTTATAATTTATTTTTATGTATTAGGAAAGGAAAGCTGTTTTGAGAGGATAATTCAAAGGTTTGGAAGAAAAGTGGTGTACGTCGTTATAGGAGATGGTGTGGAAGAAGAACAAGGAGCAAAAAAGGTCAGTGTTCCTCCATAGCATATCTCATACCATTTAATTTTTGTCTTCAGAATGCTCATTGATGGATCATTTAAACAAGTTCCATTTCTCTGAAACAAATTAGAAATGTGTTCAGAACTGTAAGCAATGAAAAAGGACAGTACAATTAAATAAATACGGTCTTTTTGAAGAGCACCGTATGCAAACTCAAAGGTCATGGATGGCTGGTCTTCACAGTACGTAGATTTTTGAGCAGAAAGGAAGGTCGCATGCTGTAGCAGTCATCCAGATCAGAGATAACACATTTGCTGTGTTCATGTGAGCATGTCCTATTCTGCCCCATGGCAGACATTGCCAAGTGATTAAAACCTACCTGAGCCCGGGGGCCCTGGGTGGCTCCGTGGGTTAAAGCCTCTGCTTTCGGGTCAGGTCATGATCCCAGGATCCTGGGATCAAGCCCCACATCGGGCTCTCTGCTCTGCGGAGAGCCTGCTTCCTCCTCTCTCTCCCTGCCTGCTTCTCTGCCTACTTGTAATCTCTGTCTGTCAAATAAATAAATAAAATATTTAAAAAAACAAACAAACCAACCAACCTACCTGAGCTTGAATTCAGCCTAAGAACCTTCTAAATATCACCTCAGAAAGACTCTACCAGTTGGTCAGAGCTGGTTTGCCAAACTGTTTGCCACGGTAGAGTAGAGTGCCTTCTTTGTATCACAAGGTCAACCTCTCGCCTCCCTTGGGAGACTGGGAAAAGAAGCAGGGGGCAGAGCCAGTGGTGAGTCCCTTGACTCCCACTTTGCCCATCAAACACCCTTTCTTTCTTCTGTGTCCCTGCAAGTGTCCCTCTGCCATTTCCCTCAGCAAAAGCTTGCTCATTTGCATATTTTACTGCATTTCAAAAGAGAGGAGGAGAAAGGGACCACATTTCTTCCCTCCAGAACCACTCAGGATCTTCATGGTCTAGATAGACACAGCCTACCTGGACCATCTTTCTCACCCCAGCACTTGGCATTGCAATCTCTCCAGCCATGCCCAGCAACCCCTCCCAGCTGTCACCTCTGCTTAGAATGCTCTTTTCCCTGATGTGCTACTGTCAGTGTCTTACTTATTTTTCAAAATCCAGTGCCTATACCACCTACTCTATTTCCCTTGTTTATAAGAGTTTAATTATATATAGTACTCACTCACACTTTAATTGGAGAAGTTGTAAATAGCTTGACTGTTTGAGCAGACAGACCAGGTTTGAATTATAGCTCCACTGCTTACTAGTTCTGTGACTTTGAGCAAGCTATGGATCCCTCCTCTTTCTCTTTCCTTATCTATAAATAGCAGTAATAACAGCATGCAGCTCATTGGGCTATTTTAAGAATTACATTTATTTAAGATGTAAAACACATAACACAGAGCCTGGCACTTATAAAGTATGAAATAAGTGATAAAACTGCTATTAATTATTTGTGGATATGCCTGTTTCAGCAGTAAAAGATGAGCTCAAGAGGTAGGGATCTTATTTTGCTTAGTTTGTCATTTGAGACTTTGTTTTCAGTTTTTTTTGTTTTGTTTTGTTGATTTGTTTTTTGTTTGTTTGTTTTTTGTTTTTTTCTTCCTTAACAACTCCCTAAATCTTAGCACGGTCATACTCTCTAAATATCTTTTAAATTGAAGAGCATTAAGTATTTTATAAGGTTACCCAATAGAATTATTTTCCCTTCCTTTCCCCACACACTGACTCATAGAAACCACTGCAGATTTCCATGAAGGACACAACAATTCAGCTCTTCTGGAGTATTCTAGTATATAACAGAAGTGACCCATAAAGTCACCAGAACATAGATTCAGCATTCAGCACGACACGTGGCCACCCTTCTTAGAGAGCCTAAAGATGATTTAATTCACCTTCAGGGTCTCTGAATTCTAATAAAAGCAGAGAAACAGACCCTAATTTTATAAATATATTATATCACTTATACCCATTGATATACAATGTGCCCAGCATTACATGCTTCCCAAAGTGGGATCGGTGTGGTCAGAAACCCACACATGCTTCAGATCCAATAGAGGTTGATGCAAAGCTGCATTTGCTACATACGACTACTGGTTCTGACATTCCAACTTTACCAGGGGGCAACCACCATGATCATTAGGTACATCTGTCAGCCCTTTGGCTATTTCCATAAAGTGAAATTTTTTCTCAGACTAAATTAGAATACCTAAAACTCAGCCCCGGTGAGTTAAAGAGGGTGTTTAATGGGAATCCAGACTCAAGTCTTCTTCCTGGGAAAAGTCTCTGGAATCTTCCAACATGCCTTTCCTAGACAGGACCTCCTAGTGGCTAGTGGGATAGACGTGCACGCTTTGAGCAGCATAGAAATGAAGAGTCACATCTCATGCCCCTGCAGCCCAGGGGCAAAGATGCGACTCTGCCCGCTCAGCTGGTCATCCTCCCTCTAGTTGTCACCAAAAAGTTGAGCTTCAGGAAAAGGTTGCCAAAATGTGGCTTTCCAGCTTGTGGTAGGCAGAAGGATGCTTATAAAAGTCATGACTTATTATGCCAGGAATCCTTTGGGCCCTAGCAAGGCTTCTGTATGGGTAAGTCACTTCCTAAACCTTTCAGAAAAGCAGTTTTCTTAGATGTTCGTCATGGGTGAACATAACATGGAAAAAGTAAAGGAATTCTTGATTTGATATTAGAACTGGAAGTGGTAATGGGGCCAAGAGTATTTGTTCTCTTGGCAGAGCGGTGAAAACCATTTCCACTGTTTAGCTTTGGATGTGTTATTCTTTTTATTTGGGACAGACACACCTGTGCCAAAAAGAACTGGGCAGCTGCCTCTGAAGAATATCCTCTTTGGATTTTTGGACTGGAATGAGTATTCTCAGCTCTCTGGTTTGATATTGTGGGATGAGTATATGTCGTAAGGATCCAGTAGTATGTGTTACAAACTCTTTGCACCTTGAGACTTACCGGTGTGGGGACTCTGACAAAAATGTGAGCAGGAGTTATAAGACTGTTTATGTGTGTGTGTACAATGTACAGATTTTTCAGAAATTCAGATTCCTGATAATCTCACTTAAAATTCAGATGTCATCAATCTATCATCCACAGTGACCAATTGACCATTCCTTTCTTATATTCTGTCTAACCTTCTTAGGTCAGCTAGTATTTAAATAGCAGTATTCTGTGCATGAGTTAAACAACAGGAATCTAATAATTCACAATAGAATAGTCTCTTTCTAAGTGGACTTCTGCAGAGAAATAAGAGAATATTTAGGGAAAATGCTAAATTTAGGTGGAAAAGAATACTACTTAGCAATATCCCACTTTAAAAACTATATAAAAATTCAAGCTAAAGAAATAAATTAAGAGATGGTTATCCATGCTGTCAAAAGATTAATAATCATAATGGTGAGAAAGAAGAATTATTATCAATGATAAACCCCTTATTATATTCCACACTCTCTTTTAGGCACTTCCTAGCCATTATCTCATTAAATCCTTATCATAATTTTATGAGGAATGAGTTCTTTGACCCACTTTATATATGAGAAAGCCAAGGTGCAGGAAGGTGAACAATTTGGCCAAGACCACATAACTTAGAAGTAGCCAAACTAGGATTTGAAGCTAATTATATCCATGAGATGGAGCACAAAGTTCCTTTAAATTATAAACTTGATTTACATATCCTAAATATTATGTGATTTAAAAAAAAAAGAATTTCACGCTTTTAAAAAAATTATTAGAATAAAGTGTACAATATTTGCTTCTTTGCTTTTGGGAGGCAGATAGAACTATTTAAGTGTTCTCTTTCTCCTAAGTTTACATTCATGATTAAAATTTTGAAAAATAAATCATTCTAATACCGTTTGTGAGCATTTTCAATTATTAAATAAAATAGTGAACCAGTCAAGTTCTGCAAGTTTGAGCACTAAAATGCTTTGCAAAATCAAAACCTTTTGCAGTTTTTCTAAGTCAATTTTAACCATTTAGCTTGTCTCTCCTAGTTTCCTAAGTCCTTTTAACAATCTAATAGAACGTTCTTTCTTTTTCCCTGTAGAGATGTCTTTCATCTCTCTAGATAATGTTCTTTTGCTTGAGGTAGTTACTTTTTTCAAGCTCAGAAATGAAACCAGTAAGTATTCTGCCAGTCGTCTGTTTCGTTATGGTCAATTGAAGTCTGTTCTGTCATCTTTGTTCTCTTTGCCAGTATAGTCCTGGGGCTTTCAGTAATTTTATCTAATTCTATAATTTGTATCATTAAAACATACCCCATCAAAGAGAAAAAGTTGAAAATACCTTTGTTTATTTAAAAGAACAACTTTCTTCCGAAAAGATTGCATGAAAGAGTTTTCTGCAAGCACCTCTTTGTTCCTGGAAAGACTGCAGAGAATGTGAGACGAGCCATATGGATAACTTTCTCTGACCTGGGTCTTCTGTTGTCAAGATCTGCCAGGCTTTCTTTTTTAGCATAGGATTTCATGTTTCCCTAATCCAGCATCCTTTGCGTGACAATGATAGGCATATATATGATTTTTAAAAAGTCAAAATGTAAGTAATAGTCTTCTGCATACCAGTAGCAGTTTTCGATTCTAGAATAAAAGTGACCTTGTTTTAGAACTCCACAACTAAACTAGACTTACTTGAAATAGGTTGCTGGTGAACACCAGAGAGAAAGTGCTGGCACTTTCTCATCCATTATTCTGTATAATGGCAAAGGCTTCATCAATAAATGTCCATTTTATGTATGTATGTATGTATGTATGTGTGTGTGTGTATTTTTAAACATAGCTGACACACACTTACATTAGGTTCGGATGTATAGCACAGTTATTCTACAGCTCTGGACCGTGCTCCTGACAAGGGTAGTTTTATATCCCCTTGCTGCGCTTCTGATCACCATGACTGGAAGCCAGGACCTACCACTCTGCTTCATCTGTTCTGCCCACCCCCCGCCCACCCTTATCACCTCTGGCAACCAGCATATTCTCCGAATTTAGGGGCTGTTTCAGCTTTTTCGTTGTTCGTTTATAGGTTTTGTTTTTTAGATTCTACACAGAAGTGAAATCATATGGCATTTGTCTTTCTCTGACTTATTGCACTTATACCCTCTAGGTCTGTCCATGTTGCCACAAATGGTAAGATCTCACTTTTTCTGTGGCTGAATTAATATTCATATATATGGATATGAATATTTTATATATACACACACACACACACACATATATATATATATATCACATCTTCTTTATCCATTCAGCTATCAGTGGACACGTAGGTTGCTTCCATATCCTGGCTATTGGAAACAATGCTGCAATAAACTTAAGGATGCAGATACCTTTTGAATTAGTGTTCTTGTTTTCTTTGGGTAAATAGTAGTGGAATTACTGGATCATATGTCATTTTGTATTTTTAATTTTTTTTAAGGAACCTCCATACTGTTTTCCACAGTGGTTGCAGCAGTTTACATTCCCACCAACAGTGCGTGAGGGTTTCTTCTTCTCTACATTCTCACCAACACTTATTTCTTGTCTTTTTTCTTTTCTTTTTTTTTCTTTTTTTTTTTTTTGACAGACAGAGATCATAAGTAGGCAGAGAGGCAGACAGAGAGAGAGGGGGAAGCAGGCTCCCCGCTGGGCAGAGAGCCCGATGCGATGCGGGGCTCCATCCCATGACCGAGATCATGACCTGAGCCGAAGGCAGAGGCTTTAACCCACTGAGCCACCCAGGCACCCCTCTTGTCTTTTTGATACGAGCTATTCTAATTATTATAAGGTAACAGATCACTGTGGTTTTCATTTGCATTTCCCTGATGATCAGTGATCTGCTGAGCATCTTTTGCTGTGTCTAATTGTCATCTGTAGGTCCTCTTTGGAAAAATGTACATACAGGTCCTCTGCCCACTTTTTAATCAGATTATTTGTTTTTCTGGTGTTGGCTCATATAAGTTCTTTATATATTTTGGATAGCAACCCCTTATCAGATATGTCATTTGCAAATACCTTCTCTCATTCAGGTGTTTCCCTTTTCATTTTGTTGATGTTCCCTTTGTTATGCAAAAAGCTTTTTATTTTGGGGTGGTCCAAATAGTTTTTGCTTTTATATCCTTTGCCTTAGGAGACATCATCTAGCAAAATGTTGCTAAAGCCCATGTCAGAGAGATTACCACCTATGTTTTTTTCCAGGACTATGATGGTTTCAAGTCTCACATTCAAGTTGTGCATCCATTTTGAGTTTATTTTTGTATACGGTATAAGAAAGCGGTCCAGTTTTATTCTTTTACATATAATGGTCCAATCTCCCCAGTACCGTTTATTGAAGAGACTGCCTTTTCCCTACTGTATATTCTTGACTCCTTTGTTGTAGATTAATTGACCATATGCATATGGGTTTATTTCTGGGCTATTTTGTTCCATTTATCAGTGTGTGTGTTTTTGTGCCAGCACCATATTATTTTGATTACTACAGCTTTTATAGTATACCTTGAAATCTAAGATTGTGATACCTCCAGCTTTGTTCTTCTTTCTCAAGATTGCTTTGGCTGGTCAGGTCTTTTGTGGTTTCATGCGAGGTTTAGTACCTTTTGTTCTAGTTCTTTTTTGTTTGTTTGAGATTTTATTTATTTATTAGAGAGAGAGTGCATGAGAGAGAGAGTAGAGGGAGAGGGAGAAGCAGACTCCCCACTGAGCAGGGAGCCCTATGTGGGACTCGATCCCAAGACCCTGAGATCATGACCTGAGCTGAAGGCAGATGCTTAACTGACTGACCCACCCAGGCGTCCCCATTTGTTCTTGTTCTGTGGAAAAATACTATTGGTATTTCAATATTGGTTGCACTGAATCTGTAGATCGCTTGGGGTAGTATGGGAATTTTAACAGTATTGATTCTTTGAATCCATGAGTATGGAATATCTTCCCATTTGTGTCATCTTTAATTTCTTTCATCAATGTTTTATAGTTTTCAGGTACAGTTCACTCATCATCTTAAGTTTACTCCTAGGTATTTTATCCTTTTTGGTGCAATTATAAATAGAATTATTTTCTTGATTTCTTTTTGCTACCTCATTATGAGTTCTAATACTTTTTTGCATGGGTCTTTAAGGTTTCCTATATATAGTATCATGTCATCTGCAAATAGTGACAGTTTACTTTTTCTTTAGCAGTTGGATGGCTTTTATTTCTTATCTCATTGCTGCAGCTAGGACTTCTATTTTAGTCTATTTATCTTTTATTTCTAATTTTTCTACGTTGAATAAGAGAGATAAGAGTGGATATCTTGTCTTGGTCCTGATCTTAGAGGAAAAGCTCCCAGTCTTTTGTAATGTAGTGTGATGTTTGCTATGGGTTTATCCTATATGTCCTTTGTTATATGAAGGTATATTCCCCTGAATCCACTATGTTGAGTTTTTATCATGAAAGTATGATGGATTTTGTCAGATGCTTTTTCTGCTTCTATTGAGATTGCAAATTGAGATAATTTTTATCCTTGATTTTATTAAGGTGATATATCACTTTGATTTCCAGAAATTGAAGCATTCTTGCATTCACAGAATAAATCATACTTGATCATGGTGAAAGATCCTTTTAATGTATTGTTGAATGTGATTTGCTAATTTTTACTGAGGATTTTTGCATTTGTGTTCATCAAGGATATTGGCCTGTAGTTGTTTTTTTTTTTTATTTTGTTTTTATTTATTTATTTATTTATTTATTTTTCCTAAGATTTTATTTATTTGAGAGAGAGATCACAAGTAGGCGGAGAGGCAGGCAGAGAGAGAGGAAGGGAAGCAGGCTCCCTATTGAGCAGAGAGCCTGATGCGGGGCTCGATCCCAGGACTCTGGGATCATGACCTGAGCCGAAGGCAGAGGCATTAACCCACTGAGCCACCCAGGCGTCCCTTGTTTTTGTTTTTAGATTGTGTCTTTGCCTGGTTTTGGTAATGGGGTAGTGCTTGCTGGTCCCATAGAATGTATTTGGAAATTTTTCTTCCTTTATTGCTAGAAGTACTTTCAGAAGAACAGGTATTAACTCTTTAAATGTTTGATAGACTACTCACTTTAGCAGCACATAAACTAAAACTGGAACAATAAATGTTTAACAGAATTCACCTATAAATCTATCTGATCCTGAACATTTCTTTGTTGGAAATTTTTGACTCTATTACTGACTCTATTTCATTACTAGTAATTGGTCTGCTTAGATTTTCTGTTTCTTCCTGATTATTTTTAAATTATACATTTCTAGTAATTTATCCCTTTCTTCTTCATTGTCCAATTTGTTGGCATATGATTTTTCATTGTAGCCTCTAATAATACCTTGTATTTATGGTGTATGTTGTTAGTTCTCTTCTTTCATTTCTGATTTTATGGAAGTCTTCTTTTTTTTCTTGATGAGTCTGACTGAAGGTTTATCAATTTTGTTGAACTTTTCCAAGATCCAGTTCTTGGTTTCACTGATCTTTTCTATTTTTTTTTAAGTCTATTTTACTTATTTCCACTCTGAACTTTATTATTTCCTTCCATCCACACACTGTGTTTTGTAATTCTTCAAGTGTAAGGTTGGATTATTTATTTGAGATTTTCCTTATTTCTTGAAGTAGGCCTGGATCACTATAAATTTCCCTCTTGAAACTGCTTTCACTGGGTCCTAAAGATTTTGGACCTTTGTGTTTTTATTTTCAATTGTCTGTATGTATTTTTTTTATTTCCTCTTTAATTTCTTTGTTGACCCATTAGCCACATCGCGTTTTTTTCCAGTTTTTTAAAATAGATTTTAGTTTTATACCATTGTGGTCTGAAATGATACTTGAAATGATTTTGATCTTCTTAAATTTTTTTTTATTTTTTTTTTAAGATTTTATTTATTTATTTGGCAGAGAAGTCACAAGTAGGCAGAGAGACAGACAGAGGGGGAAGGGGAAGCAGGCTCCCTGTCGAGCAGAGAGCCCGATGTGGGGCTCGATCCCAGGACCCTGAGACATGTCCTGAGCCACCCAGGTACCCTGATCTTCTTAAATTTATTGAGACTTGTTTTGTGGCCCAGCTTGTGAACTATTCAGGAGAACATATCAAGTACACTTGAAAAGAATTTGTATTCTATGGTTTAACTCCATCTATTAACTCCATTGAGTCTAACGTGTCATTCAGAGCTCTGTTGATTTTCTGTCTGGATGATCTACCCATTCATGTAAAGGGGTTGTTAAAGCCCTTTATACTTACTGTATTTCTGTCATTTTTTTCCTTTTGTGTCTGTTAATAGTTGTGTTATGTATTTAGGACTCTAATGTTGGATGCATAGATATTTACAATTACTATATCCTCTTGTTGGATTGATCTCTTTATCACTATGTAATGCCCTTCTTTCATTTACAGTCTTTGTTTTAAAGTCTGTTTTTGTCTGATATAAGCATTGCTACCCCAGCTTTTTTATCTCTGTCCATTTGCATGGAATATCTTTTTCCATCCCTTTACTTTCAACCTGTATGTGTCTTTAGATCTGAAGTGAGTCTCTCGTAGACAACATACAGATGGATCTTGTTTTTTTATCCATTCCTTCACCCTGTGTCTTTTAATTGGAGCATTTAGACCATTTAAAATAATTATTGATAGGTATGTACTTATTGCTGTTTTGTTCATTTATTCCTGGTTGTGTTTGTAGTTCTTCTCTGTTCCTGTGTTCTTCTATTGCTCTCTTTCTTTAATGTTACATTTGGCTCTCTTTCTCTTTTTTTTTTTCTTATGTATCTATTACTAGGTTTTGGTTTGTGGTTGCCATGAGGTTTATATAAACTATCCTAAGTATATAGCAACCTATATTAAATTGATAGTCACTTAAAATCAAACACTTCATTTTTACTTCTATGTTTTAGGTGCATGTTGTCATAGTTTACATCTTTTTATTTTGTGAGTTCCCTCAACTAATTTTATATGTATACTCGGTTTTATTACCTTTGTCTTTAACCTTCATATTAGATTTATAAAGGACTTTTCTACTACCTTTACTGTATGTTTACTTTTACTTGTGAAATTTTGTCCTTTCATAATTTTCTTCTAATTATGGCCTTTTGCTTCCACTTAAAGATTCTAACATTTCTTATAAGGCCAGTTTTGTGGCGATGAACTCCTTTAACTTTTGTTTGTCTGGGAAAGTCTATCTGTCCTTCAACTCCGAATGATAATCTTGCCCAGTATTCTTGGTTTTGGGTTTTTTTCCTTTTAGCTCTTTGAATAGATCATACCACTTTCTTCTAGCCTGCCAAGTTTCTGCTTAAAAATTAGCCAATAGCTTTATGGGGTTTCCCTTATATATAACTAATTGCTTCTCTCTTGCTGCTTTTAAAAACTTCTCTTTATCTTTAAACTTTGTCATTTTAATTATTATGTGTCATGGTATAGACCTCATTGGGTTCGTTTGTGTGGAATTCTCTGCACCTCTTTAACCTAGATGTCTCTTTCCCCAGATCAGGAAAGTTTTCTGCTGCTTTCTCTCATTCTTTTCTTTCTGGGACCTCTATAATGCAAATGTTTGTTTGCTTGATGTTGTCTAAGAGCTCCTTTAGCCTGTTCTCATTTTTTTTTTAATTTCTTTTTGTTATACAGCTTGGGTGTTTTCATTTACCCTGTCTTCCAGATCACTAACCTCTTCTTCTGCATCCTCTAAGCTGCTGCCAGTTCCCTCTAGTATATTTTTCATTTCAGTTATTATATTCTCCAACTTTGATTCTTTGTTATATTTTCTTTTTGTTGAAATTCACATTGAGTTCATCCACTCTTCAGTCCAGTGAGCACCTTTATGACCATTACTTTGAACTCTTTATCAGATAGATTGCTTATCTCTATTTCAGTTAGTTTGTGTTCTGAGCTTTTAGCTTGTTCTTTCTTTTGGAACATAATCCTGTCTCATTTTGCTTGACTTTCTGTGTTTATATGAATTAAGCACAACAGCAATTTCTCCGAAACTTGAAGGAATGGTCCTGTGTATGGTCATCCTCTATGTAGACTGTGTATGCCTGGTGACTTTGGCTGAGATGCTGGAGCTATGGCTGGCATGGTCTTGGTTACTCAGTGCTGGGGTTGCCCTGGTGCTCTTCGTGCAGAGAGCACCATGGCAGAATAGCTGAAGTGGATGTAAGCTAGTGTATCTCAGAATATTTTATGTAGAAGTGCCATGGCAGGGTGGCTGCGGCCAAGGTAGGCATGGGCCATGGCTTCTCAGGGTGCCTTGGAAAGTCATCTACAACAAAAGTGGTACGGGCCTGGAGTGTTTTGGTTTGCTTTATGCTGTGTCACCTTGGCAAGATGACTGGAGCTATAGAGAACATGGGTATACTGCCATCAGGTCACCTTTGTGGGACAGTTGGGGCTCCAGTGGGCTATGGGCTCACTGAGGGAGTGGGTCAGTTCTACTGCCCAGCCCCTGCTTCTGTCCAGGCTATCAAAGTAGAAAGGGAACATAAAGCATGGTACTTTCCCACCCCTCCATTGCAGAGAGATTTTTCAGCAGCATTCTCACTCTTTGGTGGAGTTCTAAAGCTAGATCCTTTATATCCTAATTGCCCTTTAACCTGCAGCTTTTGTGCCCCAGGCCAGACAAATATGTTCAGGGTTTCATAGTACTATCCCACCCTGCTGTGATTCACAGCATTGGAAGTGAAGGTTCATGTCTCTGTTTCTCTTTCCATTCTCTATGTAGTCTGTCTTTGGTTGTGAAGAAGCTGTTCAGTCAGCTCGCAATTCTTCAGAAGATATTACTAAATAAGTGCCTACTTAGTGTGTTCATGGAGGAGGTGGGTTCAGGGTCTGCCTGCATTGCCATCCATACTAGACAAACAAAAAATGTCCATTTTAAAATGTGAACTCCAAAATTTGATGAAAGCCAAGATGAAATGGAGAACCTGATTAATAATGCTCAATTCCAAGCTTATTGAGAAAAATGAGAGCTGCTTTTGGAAAAAAAAAATGATAATATCTTTAATGAATTTTTTTCTTATAGATTTTGAGAGATGGGGATTACTAACACCAAGTACAGAGAATTTTATTATTCTAAAGTCATTTAACTTAGTTCTTAATGAGAACATTATATATGGCAGGTCTTGAATTGGATTTCATCTTTGTTCTTAAAGAATTCACTTCAGTCTAGAGTAGGACAAGATATGCAAATAATAAAAGAGCAATGCTGTGCAATAAATTTCATGCTGAAGTTTTAGAATAAGCTATCTTCCAAGATCTTTTTATTTATAATTTGGGAAGTATTTGTACATCCATATGCAAATTTTCCTGACATAATATGAAAGCAAAGCTATGTTCATTTTTTCCCATACAAATTGTAACTATAAACTTTTTTCTGTACCTGTTTTTTTTGTTCATTTGTTTTTACAATATATTCTTGCAGTCATTCCATATCAGTGCATAGAGTTCTATATCTCTAATTCTTTTATAAGGCAGCACTGGCATTCTATTACTTGGATGTGCTACACTTCAGTGAGTCCCTTGGGGTGAATATTTAGGTCGTTTCCCATATTTACTATTACAAACAGTTCTGTAGTGAATGGTCTTCATGTGATTCATGCATGGGCAAGTGTGTCTGTGGTATAAATTCCTAGAAGTACACTACCTGAGCCAAAGGTTATACCTTTTTGTGGTTTTAAACATTTTATTAATATATTCTTCAGCAAAATTCAGTTTACATGTGAATGTTCATGCACCCAGCTTTTTTTATGTTAGTAATTTTATGTATATCTAGAAAGGATAAATGCAAAATACTGGATGAGGAGGAAAAGTAGAGGGATTTGGAAATTTGCACATGTGGACAAGAGGAGCAGGAAGGTTGTGTCATTTTCCCATTAGGGAATATTTTGGTTCTAATAACCCAAAAATTGTGCTACTTTCCAAGATATTGGCTTTAGTATCTATTTCTCTCAATATATGCCTAATCTTGATAAACTAATAATATACTCCTCAGATTCAGCTATCTTTTCTGTTTATATTTGTGGTTAGCTCTGTTTTTAGTCACATGGCTCTCATTACCTGATGGAGTATCTCCATTTAGGCATCCTAAGTCATCCCATCTGAATATCAGCTAATAAAGTAACTCAGTTCACCTCTTAAATTTGCCTGGTATTCTCCTCCTCCAGCCCATCACCAAGACATATGTTACTGTTTCTTCATGTGGCTCCTATCCATTGTACACATTCCATTTCCCCTATCCCTTGGCATAATTTCTCTACTACTGGGCAGCCACACCTCCAATCCATCCTTCCTAAGTAGATATTCCAAATGCTTCTACCTGGAAAAAGCTCCTTCCTTACTAGTCTTTATTTTGAACATACCATCCCAGCCCCATCACATCACACTAAATGCTCTGTTCATCCCACCTATCAGCCTTATTATATACGATCTCCTGACTTGGAGTCCCATCTCTTTCCCATCTAGCTAACCATCTTTGCCCATTCTTCAAATTCAGTGCAGGCCCAACTTACCCTCTCCAGCTTATAACCGAGCTCTCCTCACTCTGCATTCATTGATTTTTTGTTTTACTGAGATATAATTGGTAGACATCACTATATAAATTTGAGAAGGTGTACAGCATAACAATTTTGGTTACATATATCGGAAGTGATTTCCACAATAAGTAACAGGTTTAGTTAACAACTATCATCATAGCTACAAAAAATGTTTTTTTAAAAATGTTTTTCCTGGGACACCTGGGTGGCTCAGTTGGTTGGACGACTGCCTTCGGCTCAGGTCATGATCCTGGAGACCCGGGATCGAGTCCCGCATCAGGCTCCCAGCTCCACGGGGAGTCTGCTTCTCCCTCTGACCTTCTCCTCGCTCATGCTCTCTCACTGCCTCTCTCTCAAATAAATAAATAAATACAATCTTTTAAAATAAATAAAAATAAATAAAAATAAAAAAAAAATGTTTTTCCTTACACTGAGCAGTCTTGGAATCTACTCCTAAATTTCAAACATACTATAAAAGTGTTATTTTTCTTACAACTGGAACTTTATATCTTTCATTTACCTTCATCTAATTCCCCTGCTCCCTGTGTCTGGTAACCACACATCTGATCTTTTTTTTTTTTTTTTTTTCACGTGAGTTTGGGGTTTGGGTTTTTGGTTTTTTTTTTTTTTTTTAAGATTCTACCTATAAGTGAGATCATACAGTATTTATCTTTCCCTGACTTGTTTTACTTGGCGTAAGGTCTATCATTGTTGTTGTGAATGTTAAGATTTCTCTCTTATGATTGAATAATAGTCCATTGTATATAGATGCCACAAATCTTTTATCCATTCATCAGTGAACACTTAGGTTGTCTCCATGTTTTGGCTATTATGAATAATGCTGTAATGAACATAAGGGTACAGATATCTCTTCAACAATGTTTTCATTTCCTTTGGATATATACCCAGAAATGGAATTGCTGGATTATAGGGTAGTTCTTTTTTTTTTTTTTTTTTTTTTTTACATTCCCACCAGCAATATGCAAGGGTTCCCTTTTCTCCACAATCCCACCAGCACTTTACTTCTTGTCCTTTCGATAATGGCTGTTCTCACAGACATGAGATTGTGGTTTTGCAATTCCCAGATTAGTGATGTTGAACATCTTTTCATGTATCTTTTGGCTGTCCATATATCTTCTTTGGAGAAATGTTTATTTAGGGTCCCTGCCCATTTTTAATCAGGTTATTTGTTGTTTCACTACTGATTTGTATGGGTTTGTTATATATTTTGGATATTAATTCCTTATCCAATATATGGTTTACAAATATTATTTTCCCCATTCTTTAGAATTCATTCTTTAGTCTTTCCATTTTGTTGACCATTTCTTTTGCTATGCAGAAGTATATTTTCAATGCAATCCATTTGTTTTTTTGCTTGTGCTTTAGGTGTCATGTCCAAAAAAAAAAAAAATCATTATCAAGATCCATGTCAAGGAATTTTTTAATGTTTTCTTCTAGGAGTTTTCTGATTTCCGGTCTTACATTTAAGTCTTTAAATGTTTTCAGCTGATTTTCTCAAGACCATTTATTGAAGAGACTATCTTTTCTCCACTGAGTATTCTTGGCTCCATTGTCAAATATTATGTGACCATATACATGTGTTTTATTTCTGGGTGGTTGATTCTGTTTCATTGATCTATGTGTCTGTTTTTATGCTAGTAATATACTGTTTTTATTACCATAGCTTTATAATATACCTTGAAATCAGGAAATGTGATGTTTCCCACTTTCTTTCTCAGGATTGTGCTGTCCAGTTGGGGTTATTTGCAATTCCATATAAATTTTACATTTGTTTTTTCTACTTCTCTAAAAAATGCCACTGAAATCGTGGTAGAGATTGGAATCTGTGGGTGGCTTTGGGTATCATGGACATTTAAGCAGTATTAATTCTTCTAATCCATGAACATGAGATACCTTTCCTTTTGTTATATATTCAGTTTCTTTCATTCATGTCTTATGTTTTTTAGTGTAGCTATTTTCCTTGGTTAAATTAATTCCTAACTTATTTTTTACAGGTATTTGGTATTAGTGCATAGAAACACTATGGATTTTTGTATGTTATTTTTGTATCCTGCAACTTTACTGAATTTGTTGGTTAGCTACCACTTCTTTTGTATGGAGTCTTTAGGGTTTTCTGTATAAAATCATGTCATCTGCAAATATTTTTTTGTCCTTTTCAATTCTAATGCCTCTTTTTTCTTGCCTGCTGGTTCTTGTCAGTGGGGGCATAGGTCATGCAGATTATTTTATACATCTGTAGTAGATACAATATTCAAGTCAAAGACTTTATTAAACCTAGAGCAACCTTGAGTCATTTCCCCTAAACCTTCATTTTACAGATAAATAAACTGGGGCTCCAGGAAAACTGTCATAATTCAAAATTCTATAACTAATGTCAGAGTTGAAAGTATGACCCATCTCATCCTGGCACCTGCTTTTCTTTTGCCACCTTATCTTCTCTGACTTCATATAAGAAATATCTGTTCCAGGTTTAATTCTGACATGGAAAAAAAATGGCTTTCTTGCACCCAGTTGTGCTGGGAAGCTCTTGTACATTCATGAACTCTTTGCATCAGTATGTGGTGAATTAGGGGAAGTATTTTGTAATATTAGTTCTAATTATTTGTGAACATGAGTTTGAGTTTCTTCTCCCCTGGATTCAGTCTTCTTATAATGACTCACTTAATATTAAATATGCTTTTATTAAAGTAGAAGCCCAGTAAGTTTGTGAGACTGGAACTACTGATTCTAACAGAGATCATTAGCCTTCATGTTACAAAATAGTGCTGAAGATGGAGTTGCTGTCCTTGTATAGGGATGTTCCCAGAGACTACCTCTTCCCTTTCATGTACACCTAAGGTTTGCCAGTATTACTGTGGAGCTTTTTGCACTTTGGCTCCAATGAAGGACCCATCATCACTGTCTTTTAATGAGTTGTGTCTGTAATATACCACAGGCATATTTCATCACTTGAATTTGTTTCAGGGTGCTACTTGATCAGTGGTTCTAATAATACTCTATAGGAGGAAGAAGCTATTACTGTTTCGGTAAACAAGCCACTCCGGGGCTCTTTGGGAATAACCTCGCCTTTCCATAACTTGTTTTGAGGATGGTTTTAAACAGTTTCTATTACCTGTGCTCTAGGCTGGAATCAACTCCCAGAACTGTAAAGATAAGACACATAACCGTTGCAGGACTTTGTTTACTATGGAATTAAATCCCTAATTTTTATCTTAACCATGTACCCAAGAAATTAGTTGGATCCTTTTCAGTTCCCTTTCCAATTTCTCTGCCATTCTACAGTATATATGGCTGAGAACACCAATGGCTCCCAAATATGTTTCCCATTGACAACAAAACACATCTAACGTCAGATAATCAACATGCAAAAGACTTTGGCTGAACTTACTTTGTAAAAAAAAAAGCATCCACTTCTTACAAGTGATATATATTGATATATATTTATGAAGGTAGCTGTCCTGTAAGTTTCTAGATAGCTATCTGAAGAGCCTTAAGCATTCTCTGCCACATCCTCAAATAACAGAGCAACAGAACAACTCTACAGCAACCTTTGTTCAGTTGTTCATGAGAAGCAGCTTTGGGGAAGGACAACAAATCTCTGACACATTAGATAAAATAAAGCAAATAAGAAAAATACACAATTTTATTTTAATTAAAAATTAAAATTTAATTAAAAATAAAAGGATATTAAAATAGATGGTTAAATATATAAGAATGCTGTATGTGTATATATATATACATATATATATATATATAGCATATATACATGTATATAGTTGAACACTTGAAAACTTAAAATAGTGAACGATTTTCCTTAAAAATGATGTGTCAAACATGGACTTGAAATTTAGTAAAAATGAGCAGGTTGCTAAATGGTGCATACTATTTATATACGCAATTTCAAATATGAGCATGCACACATAAAAGATATAGAAAAAGGTTATCTGGATAGTAGGATTAGAAATGATTTGCTTTTCCCTATAAAACTGAAGTTCTACATTATGCAAATATTTTACACTACACAGGTTTTTATTCTAATAACAAAAAAAAAAGCTTTCTGTGTTAACATTTTTCAGATCTGACCTATAATTTTTCAGTGTCCCTCACTCAACAGAACGTAGGAGGGAGTGTTAGTGTTTCAAGCTATATACTATAGTGCTGGTAATTTATACTGCTGGATTTAAAGCCCATTGAGAAGAGTTAGGAGGCATTACAGCATCTGGGCTTAAGCTTCAGACCTGACCTGATGTGAATCAAGTGTTCACTCCATACCAGCTGTTATTTAAACCTCTCCGCTCCTCCTCCAAGACTCAGTTTCTTCATCAGTGACACCATGATGGTAATACGTAGCGTTCCCTGAAGTTATAGAGTGGGCCTGAATCTGAGACTCTGTATAAAGTGCTTAGGACAGTGCCTGACAAAATACTCCCTAAATTACCGCTGTCATCATCATCGATGACCTCCTTGTAGGCCCTGCTCCACGTGGCTCCTGCAGCCAATCATGTCTTTCTCACAGATACAGCCAGTATCTTAACAATGGAATTCGGCTTCCTTCTCTGCCCCCTGACACACGCAGCCTTCAGGTGCTCTTCCAAATGGTCATCCTTTCATAACGTAGCTTAACTGTTACCTCTTCTTACCAGGAATTTCCCCCAGCTTCCCAGGCCAAAGGAACTGGCTCCTACTAGTCCTTTCGTAACACACAGATAAAGGTTCGTGACTGTTGTGCATTGCCACGTCTCACCCACAGACTGCACCATCCCTGCAGATTCGGAAAAGGAGTGAATGAATGCAAAGGAGTCCAGTCTGTTTTTCTAGTCAAAAGTTGACAAGTAGATCATCCTAAAATGTTGGAAAGAGGTCTTCCGGGACTCAATGCTGGACTACTGTTATTGAAAGATAGGGAGCCCAGAAAGGTCAACATTTGATACTGGACTGTGCTATATGCTTTTAGTAGATTGCTTGAGACCAAGGCATTGTTAATAACTTAAGAGTTTGCATTCTCAGAATACAACAGTTCTGTGATCTACATCAAAAGAGTTACTTGCTTCCACTTTTAGGTACAGATAAGGCTCCCCCCCCCCCAAAACTCTTATGTTCCTCTGTTTGCTTCCATGACAAATTCTTCTTTTTGTCTGATTGTAATTCATTTTGCATCATAATTGTAAAGTA
This sequence comes from Mellivora capensis, assembly GCA_004024625.1. Classification (NCBI taxonomy): domain Eukaryota; kingdom Metazoa; phylum Chordata; class Mammalia; order Carnivora; family Mustelidae; genus Mellivora; species Mellivora capensis. The sequence continues at coordinate 90,260 of PISX010000495.1, read as the reverse complement.
TAGTTAGGCCTTCACACTATTTTTTTTTTTTCTTCACACTATTTCTTTTGTTGTTGTTTTAAAAAGCAGTTTTTCTATGGGCTAAGTAGAACATTGTCTTCTGAAAAACGAGGATTACCTTTCCTTTATTTAAAAAAAGATTTTGCTACGCTGAAAATTTAAAAAAAAATGTTTAAAAAAAAAAAGATTTTGCTGATGCGTAAGTACTTACCACAGAGCTTTGAACAGTAAGAGTTTATAATCATGTTTTCATCCTTCAGGGATGAGGTAATCTCTCTTCTTTTCCTGTTTTTCTTATCGCTGGCTGATTAAGACGTTTTACAAAGAGTCTCATCATTTAAACTAGATTTTTAGGCTGATTTTTTTTTTTAAACAACTACCAGAAAAACCGATCGTCATTTAAAGTTTTCCCATATGGTAAAGCCATTATAAGGTCAATGTGAAGAATGCCTAATGGAAGTAAATGAAAAAAAGCTGCTTCTTACATGAGCAAAATTAAGTTTTGAAAAATGTAAAATGCTACCATCTAAGGAAAACTGCTTAAACTTTTAGCATTATAAATCCACTGGATCCGTATTTTGAAAGGCAACCGTGTTTAACAAAGTTTCCTTCATAGTTACTGTGTTTTATGTACAGTTTGGAATTGGCATTCAAGTCACAGTAAAGATGGACTTCAGAGATATCCATCACTTTCTTAAAAGAAGACTCCAGATTATATTTTAAAATGTAGTCCAGTAGTCTTCGGGGAGGATTAAATTTGAATTTTTGTTTTAAACAGATGTGATGTTAAGCTCTTCCCTGGCAGTTCTCACAATGCTGAGAAAAAGGGATGAGCGTTGTAGCGAATTTCAAAAGCAGGGTTAAGGCTTCGTGCTGGGAGCATGGCCTGTCCTCACCATGTGTCTGCCCCTTTCACAGCACGCCATGCCCTTCTGGAGGATCTCCAGTCACTCAGACCTCATGGCCCTCCATCATGCCTTGGAACTGGAGTACCTGTAACAGCCACCTAGCACTTTGGAACCGCACAACTGCCCTGTGACCAGGAACAAATCCAGCAGGCCTGAGGCCTGTGTCAGCGCTGGAGTACCCAATGTCGTGATTTCACCATGTGGACGCACAGCTGCCGGCGGTCTTCACCTCTGCCCTTGTGGTAAATGAAGGATCACATCGACCTCTTCAGATCAGCTGTTGACTCTAGTACTGTGAATCGCATGAGAAGAAGCCATGAGAATGTTCTAGTACAGTGTGATGTGTCTTTGCCACAGTAACTACATGGTTCAAACCTGTGAAGAAAGGACCTGCAGACGCTTCCATTGTTCACATCTTCAATGTGACATAAACATTAGCTTCTCCAATACAGCAAACTTGATTGCACAACAAAGACTGAAATGTGTTTCCCAAATACCAATGAGGGGATCTTCTTGGAAAGAAAGTTTACTTTTTTGGTGTCTCATACCCAGGGTAATCTGTACATCTCTACTTATTTATGAACAGACTTTTTAAAAACAGCTTTAATTGAGGTATGATTCCAGCACCATACAATTCACTCAACCAGACTCTTTTGACATCCAGTAACTGAAGAGACAGTAGCATCATAATAAGCGATTAAAGGCCTTTGCCTCATGACACAGCAAGTACTTTGAATCTTAGCACATTGCAAAGTAGTTTAAAGTATGTCTAATTTAAACGTATAATATGTACATCACTGAGACAATCATGTACAGAGAATTTTGGGTGTAAATTTGTAATAATGGATGATTCTTTTACATATTGTTTAGAAAATGATATTGAAAGGTAGCGATGCCTTGATAGTGAAGTATGAGGCCATGTGTGCAGAAAGTCCTGTGCAGTGCCTTATTGAAGTACTGGGTATAAATATGTAGATAATGGAGTTTTTTGGTTGTTTGTTTTTAGATAATGTTGTCAAGACCAAAAGCATGGATGTTAATAGAAATTTGTTTTCCAAATTATTTTTCCCATCGGTTTTTTCTTCTTGTTTTAATGCTGTTAGGAGGACCTTGGTAAAATACAGCAGTGTCTTAAAAGTCCTCTTACAACCTCACTTTTTCAGTTTCAACACTAATGTATTATATGTAACTACTTGGAAAAAGTGATTATGCAAATGCTTCTTCCCACAGAAAGAATGTAGATGATTATTAGATATATTTTATTAATAAAATGATTCATGAATTGGAAACTAGCCAACTTTTGTGTGCTCAGATTATAGGGTCTGCATTTTCTTGCTTAAAGGAAGATATTATCACCTATCTGAAAATGAGCAAAACTTTTTGATCGTTCCTTCTGTTTTCCTCCACACCTTTCCCTCAATCCCACCCTCCCTGGAAAGTTCATTGCAGGCAGTGGACATGGCCCAATAATCATCACCAAGGTTATTCCTCACCTGCATTATCTATAAAGCATAAATCTGGGAAATAAAAATTGTCACCTTTGTTATGCCATAAGATAGTCTCTCCAAAAGTGATGCGTTTGGGCACTAGTTTTCATCTAAAACCTTCCATTGTTATGAAATTACTTTTTGGATGAATTTTCTTTAATATTACATTGAGAGAAAAAAAAACACCAGCTTTAACCCAAAGTAGCTAAAGAGCTGCTCTTATCTTTTCCTGAAGTTTCATGTTGCTGCTAAAATTAGTTGTGAGTTTTCCAAATTGCTTAAAAATCGAATTTGGGTATTTTTTTCTTTTTTTGCTTGAAGCAAACAGAAGACAATTTTTTAGCCTTTTCATTTTATGTTTTTGTACTCTGCAGATTGGAAAACAAAGTTTATCCTGGCTTTACTGTATAAAGGTGTGTTGTGTCCACAATTGTGTACAGAATTTTTCTTCATTAATTTTGTGTTTAAATTAATAAAATTGATTTGTGAAGTACTATAATCTCCTTGAATACGTTCTGTTATCTCTCGTTTATGAGAAATAGGATCTTGGTTGCATTAACATGCTTCTGGTCCAACAAAAGGAAGTGGTATGAAGTAATTGTAGTAATAATGGCTTTATCAGTCCTTGAGGAGACTAAACCAGAAGGGTAACATCTGTTTCTTTGATCACTGTAAGAACAGATGAACCGAAGGGCTCTACACTTCCTCTAAAACTGTATAAACTGGACCCTCACTAGAATTTACCATAGAACAGAATTCAGCATCAAGAATCTTGGATGACAGAGCATCGATTTAGCCACTCAAATACCACAGGGATAGCAAAATAAAGCAGTTCTATCTATAAAGAACATCCACAACACTTACCTCTAAAATTTGGCCAGATTAGTCACTGACAGGGAGCTATAAAACAGTACAACTTTCTTCCTCTTGGGATTCAACCTTAGAAACACAACATTCATACACACAAACACATGAAAAATCAAACGTGCGGTTGTAGGCCTCATTTACAGGACCACGATGTTCATTTTTCACAGGTACACACCCAGGCAAGTGGCTTGAGTGACGAAGTACGTGAGCACGTTTGGACAGCCTGAGAATAAAAAAAAGTTTGGATAAAGTCTTCAGAGACGGGCAAGGATGGGGAGTGGAAGGATTTTTAAGTCTCAGGTAAAGAAAATACGAAACATGGGCAAACTGGAGGTTATATCCTCAAAAAATTTTTTAAAGCAACACTTCTAACATGATACTACCTGACTAATATATGTAAAGGGTTTCCCTTTGACCACTGATTAGAGCCCAAATTTTTCTACTTGGCATTCCAAAGTTTCCAAGTATAGTATCTACTTTCTTCCCACCATAATATCTCATTACTGCTATGAACAAACCTTCAGTGCAGATTAACTGTACTCTTTCATGGACCAAACCACCTATAAGCATCCCTGCCTCACCTGTTTTCAGAGCATTCCTATTTCCATCAATGACATCCTCCACTCTCAGTGCAGGATTCTTCTTTGGAGTCTTCTTTCCCATCATGGCACACAGCATTAGCCCCCTCTCCTGAACTTCTCCCACTCAATGTCTATAGTCTCATTGGAGTTCATATTGTTTCCTTCCATAAAGATTCTCTGGGCCCCCACTATGGGAGGCATTGTCCTAGGTGCTAAGGAAGGTCCCTGCCCCTGAGGATGGAATTTTACACTAAAATAGGTAGGAATAGACAAGACATGAAAGAGTGAATGAAATACTCAAACACTCTTGCTGGAAAATTGGGACAGGGAATATAAGTGACAGGGCATAAGTTTCCTTGGAAAGGATGGACAGAACCATAATGTATGAACAGAAACCAACTGCTGAGAAATAAGCAGCATGTGAAGAACAGGGGCACAGAATACAGGCAAAGGTCCTCAGAGAAGAAGGCTTCTATTTATTGTGTTCTAGGAGTGAAAATCATGCCCATGGGTCCAAGAAGAGATGACTTTGGAAAAGGAGGGAGACCTTGAAGCCTTGAAGTGTTGGCAAGGGATTTGGGTATTATCCTAAATGGAATGGGAGACCATTGAGGGTTTAAACAAATCTGACACACTCTGACATTATGACCCTGGCTGCTGGGTGGAGAATGGGATGTCAACGAGCAAGAAAAGAGGTAGAAAAACAAGTTACTAGCTTAATAGGGCAAAACCAGGTCCTTGACTGCACAGACCATTTATCAAGACATTGCCTTATTCTGGTTTAGTTAAAAAAAAAAAAAAAAGTGAAAAGAACAATCCTGTCTGTGACCTCAAGCATTCAGATGGTGATTTAAAAAGGGATCAGTTATAATGATAAAATAGCCTTCCATGAGCAGTAGGGATGGATGTGAAGTGGGGCTGGCATAGGCAGGTAGGGGAACGCTTCCCCCCAGGAACTGACCTCTAAACCAAGATCTGAAGGCTAGAGTTGGTCTGAGGAGAGGGAAGAGAAGGTGAATATGAAAGAAGCCTTGATTGGACAGAATGTGGCAAGGGAAGGAGAGAAGAAAGGAAAGCCATGGACTATGGGACTGCTCACCATTGAGTGAGGGTAGAAGTGACCAGAAGAGGAGAGGGGCACAGGCTTTACCTGTCCTTCATCTCAGAGTAAACTTCAGGCTTAGTGCGATAGGAACAGAAATTTCGCTCAGGCTCCTGCATTAACACACACAGCCTGGAAGCTTTCACTGTGGCAGTGATTCTCTAGGAGACTTAAAATGTTCAGTCTAAATAATGTTTCGTTGAGCCCCTTTTAATTTACAGATTACAAAACTTGGGTTAAATGCTTTGCCAGGGGTCACAGCCAAATGAGGCAAAGTCATGACCCCAACCAACTCTTGAATACAACACAGAATGATGGAGAGATCAAGAGCTCCAGGGGCAACAAACATTGGCTTTGCCTCCCTGCTTTATCACTGCATACCAGGGTGAACTTAGAGAGCCCCTCTCAGTTTTCAAGGCATATTCAGTGTCCTGTCCACCCAGTTCATACAATTTCCTAAAGGTGTCTTTTTTATTTTTTTTTTAATATTTTATTTACTTGACAGAGATCACAAGTAGGCAGAGAGGCAGGCAGAGAGAGAGAGAGAGAGAGAGGAGGAAGCAGGCTCCTTGCTGAGCAGAGAGCCCAATGTGGGGCTCCATCCCAGGACCCTGAGATCATGACCTGAGCCAAAGAAAGAGGCTTAACCCACTGAGCCACCCAGGCGCCCCTAAAGGTGTCTTTTTTAAAAAACCTTAGCAAGCACCCTCAATTCCATGTCATCTTTTCAGAGGTTGACTTAAAATTTATCTTCTAATTGGTATTTACAAACGTCAACTTTTAGCAATAACTTGCAAAATTTGTTTTTAAAAAATACTTGAATCTGACATGGGTGTTTCCCAATTCAAATGAATATAAAGGAGGTCATTTGCTTAACAGAATGTGGAGATGACCCCACAGACATTGTGTGTTCATTTAAGACCTGTGAGAGGGGCACCTGGGTGGCTCAGTGGGTTAAAGCCTCTGCCTTTGGCTCAGGTCCTGATCCCAAGGTCCTGGGATCGAGCCCCGCATCGGGCTCTCTGCTCAGTGGGGAGCCTGCTTCCCCCACTCTCTCTCTCTGCCTGCCTCTCTGCCTACTTGTGGTCTTTCTCTCTCTCTCTCTCTGTCAAATAAATAAAATCTTAATTAAAAAAAAAAAAAAAGACCTGTGAGAAATTTCCTTCCAGACACTGGAACTTATTCACACAACATGCAGCTCTGAAAGATTCCACTGGAATAGTCCTGTCCATCCCATTCAGGAGAGTTTTTTGACAACCCAAAAGGATAGAGTTGGTAAAAGCACTCCTCTCAGTGTCTCAGAATGTTTCCATTTCTCTCTATTCTGTGCAATTATACAAACTGACAGGATAACTTGTGGCAGAAGAAATGAAAGGGTTTGTAATTTAGGAAACCTTTGGCCCCACTGACTGAAAGCAGGTTGTTTGTAAAAAGGAAATCCTGACCTCAGCTAACTGGCAAACTCTGTCAGAAGCAATAGAAGGAAGCGAAGGAGAAAGAACAGCGCCGGGGATTTTTATTGGCAACAGAAGAAAAACGGATGCTCTGCCAGAGGAAAGCCCTTCGAAGAGAACTCTTCAGTAGGGGAACAAGACATGCCCAGAGTTACTGAGTGTGTGACTGCACAATTGCATGGCGGTTCTGTTCTGGTTTTGTGGGCTGGTTTGACTGGAGGGGCGGGGGGGTTCTGCATGGCGATGGTGGCTAGGCTGACAACCCTGACAGTGGATCTCCTCCAGTCAGCTGAAGTTGGGAGTCCCGCTTCTGCTACAAGCACTCCAAGGCCTGTCCCATCTTCTATCTTGGCTTGACATAAAGCTCCAAGGACCACAGACAATGGAGTATGTACAAGGTGTAAAAGGAGATAAACAACTGATGTTTTCCGTGTTAGTGCTGTCCATCGACTCACCCCCACTAACTTCCTCCCTGTGTGCTGTGTGGCAGGACTCAGCAGGGACCTCTTGGTAACTCCATAAAAGAAAGGAGTTCTCTGCAAGCTCTAATTTCCTTATGCCAGTAATTTTCAATTAGCTGCCCATTGAAATCCCCTAGGTGCTTTGAAAAATACTAATGCTTGGGGTGCCTGGGTGGCTCAGTGGGTTAAAGCCTCTGCTTTCGGCTCAGGTCATGATCCCAGGGTCCTGGGATCGAGCCCCACATCGGGCTCTCTGCTCCGAGGAGAGCCTGCTTCCTCCTCTCTCGCCTACTTGTAATCTCTGTCAAATAAATAAATAAAATCTTTAAAAAAAAAAAAAAAAAGAAAAATACTAATGCTTGAACCCCACCTCAGAGACTCTGATTTGTCTTGAATAGGGCGGAATAGCCACGGTAAGAAGTCACTGTTTCATGACAATCGGGTGTATTTAAGAGTGGACTCCTCGGTACTCACCTCCTGGCAGATCCAGGCAATTTGGGAAGTGCATTTTCCAGCTCTTGGTTTTTCCTTTCCAACCCATTCTGATTTCCAGTTGGCCTTGCCTATATTTCTGAAATCCTTATGACTCCAATTCAACACCTGGGAAGTTCTTACTATGACTAAAAATTCTGCTGGATTTCAGGGGTATCCCCAGAGGGCTGGCCATGTAGTGAGGACACAGAGATATATGATAAAAAGGTGGACTGTGATGCGAACCTCACTAGATTGTAGAACACTTGCAATCAGGGTTGGGGGATGGGGAGCGAGGGGAGAGGGGCCAAGGTTGCAAATAATTTTAATTTATGATGGAAGCCCAGAGGGCATACCAGTGGATGTTGGCTGAGGAGACAGGAGAAGTCACACTGAAGAGCTGATATTTTTGTTGGCCTAAATGGAAACAAGAAAAGATGCTGATAGGCTCCTAAACTCAGACCGACCTTCCCTGCATTAATAAGAGAAATATAGTAACCACAGGCTGAAAGACAGTGGGGGGTGACTGCAATAGTCCAGATGAAATGTAATGAGGGTCTGTCCCATGCCAGCCCTGAAGACAGAAATATGGAACCAACGTCGTAGATGTCCCAGAGGCAGAGCTCATCATGAGTGGATAAGGTGGGCTTCCACAACCCTTTGACTACCCCCTCCATTTGACACCCAACACCAGAAAGGGTCTGGTTGGGAAGGGGTTGGTTCATTCTGAATCTTCTAACTCAGAACTAGGAGGCTTTTCTCTTTGGAACCACCTTTCCATAGATCTTCCTTGACTTATGATGTGATTACACGCCAATAAACCCATCCTAAGTTGAAATTATTATAAATCAAAAATGCACTTAATAAATGAAATCTCCTGAACATCATAGCTTACTGCTCAGAACACATATTAGCTGACAGTTGGGCAAGACCGTCTAACACAAGCCTATTTTATAATCAAGTATTGAATATCTCAAGTCATTTACTGCACGGTGTACTGAACGGAAAACATGGAATGGTTATATGCATACAGAATGGTCATAAACATACCGGTTGTTAACCCTCATGATTGCACGGCTGACTGAGCGCTGTAGTTTGCCACCATTGCCCAGCATCGTGAGGGAGTATCACACTGTATATCTCTCGCCCAGGAAAAGGTCCAAATTCAAAACTCGAAGTATAGTTTCTACTGAATGCATACTGCTTTTGCACCATCACAAGGTTGAAAAATTGTAATTTGAAACATTGTAAATCAGGGACTGTCTGTATGTAGCTGTGTGTGTGTGTGTGTGTGTGTGTGTGTGTGTGTGTGTGTGTTAGTTACAGAACTGTTGAGGGTAAGCAGAACAACCTGCTTTCCCTGATGGATCCAGAAAGTGTAGTAATCAGGCTGAAGCCCTTTACATGTAATTGAGAAAATATCACTTTTCCATTGCAGATAGGAGAAAGGTGTCTGTCTCAAAGAAATTACAAGGAAGTTAAACCCTCCCTATGAAGTCCCTTATTATCCACTTTCTAAAAACATGATCTGGAGGTGGTGGTGGGGGGAGGGGGTGCCCAGGCCCAAGTTCAGAAGTACCTGCATGGCTTTTGTAGCATCTCCAGGAGGACATGGGTCCCCACAAATGCTCACCCCTCACACCTCCTATTAAGGGACACTGCACCCTTTGAGAGGAACCAAGCACACAAGGGGCTGTCCCAAGATTCCTAACCCAAAATTCCTTTGACTGTGTCCCTTGCACTTTCTTGTTTATAAGCACAGAGGCCGCCCACCTCAGACAAACAGCAAAGTGTTGAAGAGAAGGAAATGAAAAGAAATAAAGAGAAGAAACACTGAGACTAAGAATGTGGACAACATAAGTGAGAAGGTTGGTTGTGTCAATGTGGACAATGAAAAAGACTAAACCACTGAACAGATTCCCCCTGAACTTGTGCTAGCCCTGAAGTGCAGGAGGCCTGGCCAGAAGCCACCCGCTGTCACAGGGATCAAAGTCCCCATGAACTTAAGTCCAGACAACCCCCGGGAAGGAAGAGGAAGGAGGAGGGGGTCTGAGCAGGAGGAGGCAATGCTCCCACCGCTGGCTCTTCAGAAAGGGCCTCCTTCACCACCTCCCCATGTTCCTGTCTGTACAAACCTCTCACTGAGAAATCACCACAGGCCCCATCACCTAGCCTACTTAGTGGTTCAAAAATACGAAAGGTTTTGCAGAATTTCCATTCTTCCCAAAGTAGTTAAAATGCAAGCGGGGGGAGAAGGAGTTGATGGAGGAAGCACACACCCTTACTGGAACAGTCTTGTTTTGAAAAACTTCTGCCCTCTGGGGTTGAAAGCATTTCTTGGCCCAGTGGAATCAAGAGGTGCCATGATAGCTCCAGAAATGCTTCCAGCCCTTGACCTTGATATTTATTTGCAAAGCCTTACAGGAAATCAGTTCTATGTGTTCCATGAAAAACAAAGGAAAATGCAGGAATCAGGAAAAACAACAGACCGCTCCAAACAGCCTTACATGAACAGACTTTAAAGAAAATTAGATGCTCAAAAAAGAGTACCCTTTGACATGTAATCTCTCAACTTGTACTGAAGGCCCACTGTGTGCTCAGGCCTCTGCTAGGTGCTGACAGGTTCTGTGGCTTGAGAGGTGCTGAGGGGATAAAGGTGGTGAGTGGGTGATTTCAGCTTCACCAATGAGGAGCAGGATGAGCTGAAGGCTTCAGACACAGAGGGAAGAGAGGCATACTGTGGAAAGACTTCTAGCAAAATGTAACATTTAATCTGTATGTGAAGAACAGGTAGGAGTTTTACGGATTACAGAAAGAAGGTAGCTGGGAAGAAAGCAAATAATGTCTAAAACAGTTTCAGAAATTGGGCCTAAAAATTACAATAAAAATTAAGCATGACTTTGGAAGACCTGATAGTCACTTACAACCATTTATGGCATGCTTTTTACATGTCGTGAGAAATTCACAAAACAGCAAGGGAGATGTGCCATGCACATAAATGCCTATGATTAAGTTCACCAAGAATTGTAAACTCAAATGACAACAGGGGACAGAAAGTAATATAAATGAGTAATTGATGTAGACCTAGTATAGGGATCCTCTTTTGGTAGTGACAAGATCTCAGAAAAATATTTCTACACTGTAAGAAAAACATCAGAGCAAGCAAAAGGCATTCATCCTCAGAGGGGAGGAGGCAGTAGGAAGTGGTGGGGATTGTGTCAGATGAAAAGTGCATGGCCCTAGAAAGAGGACAGCTGCTTCTCAACTCTGAACAGTTGTTGCCACCTAGGAATGCTGGCTCGGGGTGTCAGGTTTTCCAGTTTTCAAGAGAAGCCAGAAACACTGGTATTGGGAAAAGTTGGTTGTGGGAATTTTGAACTTTATGAATTATGGATCAAAATTAAAAATTGTGTAGGCAGATCAAAACAAGACCATGGGCACAGTTTAAAACATTCCAGTAATGGGAAATATTTGTCTGGAATGTCTAGGAAGACTTCATGGAGGAACTGTTGGTGAAGCTGAGCCTTAGGGAAAGTTATTGGTAGAACTGACAACCTCACAGAGAAGGCTAAAAGGCAAAAGGGCTCAAGTGACAGAATAACTCATACTTTTGAAAGTCACATAATTCGCAGGTCCCAAATTGGCTATATATCAAAATGAACTTGGAAATTTTTGTTATTGTTTAATGCATACAGAATTTCTGTTTGGACTATGGAAAGTATCTAGAGATGGATAGTGGTGATGGTTGCACAATATCTTAAATGCACTTACTGCCACTGAATTATATACTTAAGAAACTTTAACATAGTAAAAAAAGAAGAGTTTATGTAACCCAAGTCATGTCTTATTATAAACATTAGTCACCGAGTTAGAAAAAGTCATTTTAATAAAGGATTTTTGTTCTCAACCTGTTGTCAAATGAATTTGCAATGAACCAACCAATTCTTCCCTTAACTCCCCTCAAACTATTAGGAATTCATCACACTGGGCTCCTACATTTCAACATTGGATATTTCACAGGCAACAGCCCCAACTATTTCCATTAGAACAATCCTGGGCTTCATATGCTTTGATTCTGATTCATTGATCATTTATAGGATTTGGGGGAAGAGAGATGAGAGAAAGCATCTGAGTTTTGGGTTCCCAGAAAATAAAGTCATGTGAATACCTTTATTTGTGTGTATGTTTCTGTGTAATGTGTGTGTGCATATGTTTAATCATATTGGCTTATTTTACCTAATTTTCTGCCTCTTGATTTTTAAAAATGTTAACTTAGATACCTTCCCATGTCAGTACTTACAGATTTAATTCTTCACTTTCAACAGCTGTTTAGTGCTCTACTACATATAAGAAGCATGCCTCTTACATTGATAGAAACTGAGGGAGTTTGCTATATTTTTTCCTCTACAAACTATGCTATAATAAATATTCCTTTATATATATTTATAAATTTGCACAAATATTCCATATAAATTTCTAGATATACATAGTTGCAAGGTCAATAGATGTTACTATTTAAATGCAATAAAATTTGCCCAATTCTGCAAAAAGAAAGATTGCACCAATTTTTATACTTCCACCAAAAGTGTTGTGGAAGCTAAAAGGCTTTTTAGACTCTAAGAATCCTACTTTCAGAAATCCTGATGCAGTAGTTCTGTGGTAGGGTATAGAAATCAATATTATTTAAAAACTCTATAGGTAACTCTAGTATTTACCAACTTTTAAACCATTGATCTAAGTACAATATGAACATCAAATTGTATATTAACTAATTGTAACTAAAATGTAAGAAATCAAGAAACACTGTTGACAGAAATTGAAGAAGTCCTAAATAAATAGGAGGGTATAATATGTTCATGAATTAGAATACTGGATATTGCAAGGATATCAATTCTTGAATTGATCTGTGGATTAAACATAACCACAATCAAAGAACAAGAAGAGAAAGAGAACACAAGCTGATTTCTTAGAATAGAGCAGGAAGACATACTAGCCCATGTCAAAACCAATCACAGAGATACAGAAACTAGACAGTATTGTATTGGCACTAGACTAGACAAAAAAAAAAAACTATAAGGAATAGAATATACACTATCATGGGTGTCAAGGATGAGAGTACAGTACAGCAGAGGAAGAATGGCCTTTTTTTTTTTTTTTTTTAAAGATTGGCCTTTTTGATAAATGGTCCTGATCAATTGTATTACCTTTTGGGAAAAGAATGACTCTTGGCCCCCTACTTGTCACCATACTCAAAAATAAAATCCTGAAAGACTGGAGCTCGGATGTAAAATAATAAAGATATTAGAAAAATACATATGAAAAATACATTAGAAAAATACATCTTGATGACCCTCAGGTAAACAGAGGTTTTGTAAGAGGACACAAAAAGCAATAACCATTTCTACAATCAGGTAAACAGAGGTCTTTTTTTTTTTTTTTTTTTGACAGAGATCACAAGCAGGCAGAGAGGCAGGCAGAGAGAGAGGAAGGGAAGCAGGCTCCCTGCTGAGCAGAGAGCCCTACGACGACGCGGGGCTCAATCCCAGGACCCTGAGATCATGACCTGAGTTGAAGGCAGACGCTTTAACCCACTGAGCCACGAGGCGCCCCTAAACAGAGGTTTTGTAAGAGGACACAAAAAGAAATAACCATTTCCAAAATGACAAATTGGACTATATTAAAATTAAGATGTTCTGCTCATCAAAACACACCAGTAAGAGAGTAATAGGGCAAGCCAGAGTGAGAAAAATATTTATGATATAGATATCTGGCAAAATACTCATAAAGATAATTTATTTTTTTAAACTCCTGTAAATCAATATGGAAAAGGTAATAAATCCCAATATAAGAAAATGTGCAAAAGATTTGAACAGACACTTCATATGAAGAGGACATCCAACTGACTGATAAACATAGAAAAAGTTGCTCAACTTCACTGGCTGTCAAAGAAATGCAAATTAATAATGACTGAAGTTAAAAAAAAAAAAAAGATAAGGGGCGCCTGGGTGGCTCAGTGGGTTAAAGCCTCTGCCTTTGGCTCAGGTCATGATCCCAGGGTCCTGGGATCGAGCCCGCATCGGGCTCTCTGCTCAGCGGGGAGCCTGCTTCCCCCTCTCTCTCTGCCTGCTTCTCTGCCTACTTGTGATCTCTGTCAAATGAATAAATAAATAAATCTTAAAAAAAAAGATAATACCAGTATATAGTGCTAGTGGAAGTATAAATAAGTACAGGTTTTTTTGAAAAACTGTTTGACACTACCTACTAAATTGAATCATGCCGCACTCCTCTGAATTATGGAGGAAGATAATCTTGATGCCGTTTATTTAGTATTACCTATTGCCTTGAAAAACAATGGTTGCTTTTCACATATATATTTCTTAACCCTCTACCCAGCATTTTAAAGCTTCCTGGAACAGGAATAATGCCTCATTTCTTATACCACTAGAGTATCTAGTCCATCATACGGTAAATATAAAGAATGATAGGTTGAAGGTGGCACTGATTAACAATGTTGATCAATAAATCCTTCTAAATGTTGCCAAAAAACAGATTCCTTTTTCTTTAATATCTTCTACATGTTAAACATGCTAGTGTCTTAGATCTCAATCTTTAAAATCTGCTCTAATTCCATTTCTGGGAACTTATTCAGAAGAATATTGTTCATTATTTAGCCACCAGAAGGTGTGCTAGTCACTGAGGACAAAGCAGGGGCAAAAACAAATACCTGGCTGAAATAGTCATGACCAGACCATAAAAAATGACTGCTTGGGTTCTGGTGTAAGATGATGATATAAGAGGATACTGAAGTCACTTCTTTCCACGGATACATTGAATCTATAGCTATGTATGGAACAACTCCCTCTAACAAAACCTGAAAACTAAGTGAATCCTATGTATCAGGTGAGAGAGAGAGCCCACACTGAAGCAGGTAGAAGGGACGGACACAATCTTTTTTTTTTTTTTAAAGATTTATTTATTTATTTGACAGACAGAGATCACAGGCAGAGAGGCAGGCAGAGAGAGAGGAGGAAGCAGGCTCCCTTCGGAGCAGAGAGCCCGATGTGGGGCTCGATCCCAGGACTCTGGGATCATGACCTGAGCCAAAGGCAGAGGCTTTAACCCACTGAGCCACCCAGGCGCCCCGGGACGGACACAATCTTATCATAAACCTCATCCCTGATACGGCAGCCCACAATTGGGAGAACTCAAAACCCACAGCTTTTCCCTCAGCAGCAAATACTTTAAATCTCAGAGCAGGCACTCTAGCTTTTAACTGCACCCATGGCCCATGGCCATGAGAACCACAGGCCACAACAATCTGAGAAATGGCTCTTCAAGCCCTTGTACATGGACTCACCAGCCCCAGCACTTACTGCAAAGGTGGGGGATCAAGAGGTAGCCAGATTTTCTGTGAAAAAGGCTCATTGGCACATTGGCTACCCCCTAAAGGGCAGGCATCTAAAGTGACACAATTCTAGAGGTTTAATGGCTCACAGGCACCAACTTCATGTTCCAGTGACATATTTGCACTCTCTGCTTGCCGTGCTCCATAAGAGGGCACCTCTGCATCACGGGGCTCTGGTGGCCAGTGGGGCTTACACTTGTGGGGCCCACAGAACTGTAACCAATGGAAAAATAACTCTTAAATGGCTACCATTCTTAGGGCACACCAAGAAGCAACAAATCTGGGACCTGGGTCTGTATGTAAAAGAGGACTATTAGGTTATCTGCATAGCTTCAGCTCCAGATGCTGGCTTCCAACTAAACACAGCAGCTAAGAGCTGACTGGAATCCCTTCCAGAGACTGAAAGTGTCTATCTTTGCTATCTTCATAGTCCCACCCTGCCATGCTCCAGAGTGCCAGTATCTCCCAGAGGGGAGCTTTTATATACATCTGGTTTTTATATCTGGTGCCCCAGTTTTTGCACTGCCTTTTAATTGTCTGGCTTTGGTGGCAAGGGGGAGCTGGTGTTCCTGCGTCCCATGGGACCATGATAGACAGGTCTTGGCTGCCACCCCCGGGGCACTGCACAGAAAGCAGACTAAAAATACCCCCAGTATTTCTGTGAAAAAGGTCTATCTGCTTGTCCTAGAGCTTTGGCCTGAAGGATGGGCTTCAGATTTGGCACAAATCTGGGGGCCAACAGAAGTGTTCTCAAGAAACAGGCTGATGGATGCCATCTTTATGCTCTCCCACTGCCTCACTACAGTTCATTGGTGTCCCCAGGGAGGAGTTTATGCATTCATTGGGAGCCACACTTTTCCATCTGCTGCTTAGGGGACACCCCCAGATCACCTGGCTCTGGTGGCCAGCAGAGCATACAGTTGTGGTTCCAAATGACTGTATTATTTGAAAACTTTTAAAGCTGCTGCCTGAGGGTCTGGCTTCAATTGGTCTGAATCTAGGTGCTGACTAATATCCTCCCCTTTGGGAAACTGATAGGTCTTGGAACACCTTCAACCACTAAGCTATTTTTTTCTTTAATTACTTTAATATAAAAGGCAGCAATGTTCCTTATTTCACATATTATTTTTAAAAGTTTTAAAGTATTCAATAAATATGGGGAACCTTATTGGCTCAGTCAATTAAGCATCTGCCTTTGGCTCAAGTCATGATCTCAGGGTCCTGGGATCAAGCCCTGCTTCAGGGTCCCTGCTCAGTGGGGAGCTCCCTCTGTCTGCCACTCCCTGCTTGTGCTCTCTGTGTCAAATAAATAAATACAATCTTTTAAGAAAGTACTTAATAAATACTTAATGAAAATAAATGTATTGAAGGGTACAAATGACCACAAAACTAATACTACCAAACACTACCGAGTCAGACAAAGAAAGGCAAATACCATATGATTTTATGTATATGTAGAATTTAAAAAGCAAAACAAATAAATAACCAAAAAAGCAGAAACAGACCCATAAATACAAGAGAACAAACTGATTGTTGCCATAGGAGGGGATGATGGGCAAAATAGGGTGAAGGGACATGGCAGGTACAGGCTTCCAGTTATGGAATGAATACGTTTTGGAAATAAAAAGTACAGCATAGTTATGGAATGAATAAGTTTTGGAAATAAAAAGTACAGCATAAAAAGTACAGTCAATGGTATTGTAATAGTGTTGCATGATGAACGATGGTAGCTACACTATGGCAAGCATAGCATAACATATAGAGTTGGCAAGTCCCTATTATGTACACCTGATACTAATGTAACATTGTGTTTGAGCTATACTTCAATAAAATAAAAGAGAAAAACACTAGGCTCCTTGGATAGTTGTAGAGGTTTGAGAGAAACCAAAAGCTAGTACAGGGTTAAATGATGAGGCATAACTCCTACATGAGACCCCTACTTCATCTGACATAAATAGCTCTTTTATCTAATGCACAAATCCAACACAGATTGTCAAGGAAAATGAAGAAGCAGAGGAAAATGTTTTAAATGAAGGAAGAAGATAAGACCTCAGGGAAAAAAATCTTGAAAGAAATAGACATAAATAATTTACTTTGATAAAGAGTACAAAATAATAGTCATAAAGATGAACATCAAATTCAGGAGAAGAATAGATGAACACAATGAAAATTTCAACAAAGGCCTAGGAAATAAAAGTACCAAATAGAAGTCATAAAACTGAAGAATACAAAAACTGCATTGAAAAACACACTAGAGGGGTTAAATAGCAGACTAAAGGGAACAGAAAAAAAGAATTAGTAACTTGAAGAAAGGGCAATGAACCTCATTACCAGAGAAGCAAAAAATTTTTTAAAAATGAAAAAAGTGAAAGTAGCATAAGGGACTTACAGGACAGCATCAAATAGATTAACATTCACATTACAAGGGTCCCAGAAGAGGAAGAGAGAGATAGAGAAATGGGCAGGAAACATTTGAAGAAGTAATGGTGGAAATTTTCCAAACCTGGGAAAGGAAACAGACATCCAAATGTAGAGAGCCCAGAGAATTCCAGAGAAGATAAACTCAAAGAAGCCTGCACCAAGAAACCTTATACTTAAAATATCAAAAATTAAAGAAGAGAATTGTGGCACCTGGGTGGTGCGGTCGGTTGAGTGTCTGACTCTTGGTTTCAGCTTAGGTGATGATTTCAAGGTCGTGGGATCCAGCCCTGCATCAGACTCCATGCTCAGTATGGAATCTGCTTGGGATCCTCGAGACCCTCTCCCTTTCCCCCTCATGCTCGCTCTCTCTCTCTCTCTCTCTGAAGTAAATAAATGAGTCTTTTAAAAAAATAAAGGAAAGAAGCTGAAAAGCGGCAAAAGAAAATTGTTACATACAAGGGGAAACCCCATACGACTACCAGAATTTTCAGCAGAAAATTTGTAGTCCAGAAGAAAGTAGCACTATATATTCAAAGCACTGTAAGAATAAAACTTCCAACCAATAATATTCTACCTGTCAAAGTTATTCAGAAGCGGAGAGAGAGTTTTCTAGACAAGCAAAAGCTAAAAGTATTCATCACGAATAAACCAAGCTTATAAGAAATGTTCAGAAATTTCTTTACACTGAAAAGAAAGGGTGCTAATAACTAAAAAAAAAAACCAGCAACAAAAACCTATGGAAGTATAGCTCTTGCTGGTAATGGTAAATATATAGTAAAGATAGTGCGTTAATTACTTCAAAAGCTAGCATAAAGTTTAAAAGACAGAAGTTGAAAAAAACTATAATTACAATAATTCATTCAGGGATATACAAGATAAAAATAGGTAAAATGTGACATCAAAAACATACAATGTGGTGGCGGAAACTAAAAACAGAGCTTTAGAATGTGTTTATACTTAAGTTATTATCAATTTAAAATAGAATGTTATCAGTATAAGTTGTCATATGTAAGAATCATGGTAAGCACAAAACAAAAACTTATATAAGATACACAAAAGAGAAAGAGAATGAAATCTAGACATACCACTAAAGAAAGTCATCAAACTACAAAGGAAGAGAGCAACAGAAGAAATGGACAGAAGAATTACAAAAGAGCCAGAAAACAGTTAACAAACAAAGATGGCAATGTAGGAAGACTGAACTCACCTCCTCCATGGACACACCGACTCTATACCTATTTATAAAGCAGTTCTTCCTGAAGAAGGACTATGGGGCTGACTAAACAGCTTCTGCACAAGGAATGATAGAGAGATCAGATAAAAAATGGCAAGAGAAATAGGGACAGAGTTATGAAGGGACCCCCCCTCCCCGAAGCTGCCAACTACTGTGGGGAGGGATAATACTGAAAAACTACAAAGAGATTCATCTGCCCTAGGGCACAGACAAAAGCTGTGGTCTAAATGGTCAACTAGAATATAAAGAAACAAGTCCTAGAACCCTCCAAAATGGCAGTGGAGGTGATGAAACTCTCCATGGGTTGGAGGGACAGGCAAACTCCACAGTTTATGTTCCCCCTCCACATTGACAGCCCACATGGGAGCAATGTCTACAAGCTATAGCTAGCCCGCTGCCTTAGAGAGCCCTGGACCCCTAGCCCACACTGGCCTTGAACATCCTAGTACACAGGGGGAAAAAAAGTCCAATAGAGCAATTAGAATATAAAGGATCCAGTCCTAGAACTCCAGAAAATGGTAGGGGTGCTGCTCAAGCACTCTCTAGGTAAGAGGAGATGACAAGCACCTTGGTTCACATTCCCCTCAACCTTGATAACTCAGATAGGAAAAGGTTCCAGGTGTCATAGTTGACATGACACCTTGACAAGCCCTGGATCCCTAGCCCATACCAGCCCCAGACACTCTGGGACACAGAAAAAAAAAAGCAAGCTGTGGTTTAAAAGAGTACCTACAATATAAAGGATCCAGCCCTAGAACTACACCAATAGTGAAGGAGCTGCTGAAACTCACACTGGCTCAGAGTGGCTGACAAGCACCATAACTTACATTCCTCCTCAGACTTGATAGCAGACAGGATTGGGTGCCAGGCACCATAGCTGACCTGCTGTCCCAGGGAGCCCAGGGACCCTAGCATATACCAGCCCAGTAATCTCACCAATGTGGCCTCAACATGATGGGCACTGGAGTGCCACTGGTGAACACTCATTATAGCTCCAGCTATTTCACTAAAGTAACAAAGGTGCAAAACAACTCAGAACACTCCAGGAAAACATTATCTTCACTCCAGTTGACTTGTCAGGGCACCACTGGCACAGAGAGCTTTGACTCTGGCTGCCCTGCCAGGGTGCTCTGTGCACAGAATACGCCAGACCACCTGGCCTGTGCTTAACTCAACTCCAAAAGTATGGCCATGGTGCCCTCTCCATGAAATGCCACACGACACACCAGTTTACACACACTTCAGATTTAGCTGTCCTGTCAGAGTGCCCTCTGCATGGAGACCCCTGAGCCTCCCTGGTTTACACTCATTGCAACTGCAGATGTAATCTCAGGATGCCTTCATTTCTGGTAGTACTGGGACCTGGCTAGTTCCCACCTCAGTTTCAGCTGTCCTGCTAGAGGAACCTCTACACAGAGAGCACCAGGATACCCAGCTTTTACACACTTCAACTTCAGCTGTCCTACAAGGAAACCCCTTGCATGGAGAGCCCTAGGACCATCCCAACCCACACTTGCTTCAGCTCAGACCATACCACCAAGGCAGTCACAGCTTTGAGTGTCCTGGGACTCACAGCCATGCTAGTCACAACTCCATTTAGCCAGCCCAAGTTACCAGGGACACACAGTCAACACAGGGTATGACCATACACAATACCATTCCTTTAAGGTTAGGAGAAATAGCTGTTCCACCCAATTCATAGAAACAAACACAGAGTCAAGCAAAGTGAGGAAACAGAGGATATGTTCAAAAGGAAAGAATAAGACAAAACCTCAGAAAAAGATTTAAATGGAATGGAGGTGACCAACCTACCTGACAAAGAGTTCAATGTAATGGTCATAAAGATGCCAACCAGACTGGAGGGAGAAATGAATGTACTCGGTGAGAATTTCAACAAAGAGACAGAAAATATAATAAAACCGATCAGAGTTGAAGAATACAATAAATGAAATGAAAAATATATCAAAAGAGCATCCACACTGAACAGCAAAAGAAAAAAGAATTATTTAAAAAAAAAAGAAGAAGAAGATAAGTTAAAGACTTAAAGGATTTCCAGGATAATATCATTTGCATGATAGGGGTCTCAAAAGTAGAAGCAAACAAACATTTGCATGCTAGGGCTCTCAAAAGGAGAATACAGAAAGACAAGGGCAGAAAACTTACTTGAATAAATAATGGCTAAAAATTTCCCTAATCTGGGGAAGGAAACAGACATCCAGATTCAAGCACAGAGAGTTCCAAACAGGATAAACCCCATGAGGTCCATAATATGGCAAATAAAAATTAAGATGTCAAAGATTAAAGAAAAAGAATCCTAAAAGAAGCAAGACAAAAGCACCTACTTACATACAAGGGAAACCCCATAAGATTATCAGCTGATTTTTCAGCAGAACTTTGCAGGCCATAAGAAAGTGACATGATATACACAATGTACTGAAAGAAAACAAAACACAGGAAACAAAAACAAAACTACAACTGAGAATATTCTATGGCACAGTATTATCATTCAGAATTAAAGGAGAGAGCGTTTCTCAGACAAACAAAAGTTAAAGGAGTTCACCAGCACTAAACCAACCTTACAAGAAATGTTGAGAGGAATTCATTAAGCGGGGGTGGGGTGAGGGAAGACCACAATTAGAAGTACAAAAATTATGAAAGGACAAAAATTCACAAGCAAGAGTAAATATAAACATAGTAGAGCAATCACATAAAATTAGTATAAAGGTTAAAGACAAAAGTAGT
This sequence comes from Mellivora capensis, assembly GCA_004024625.1. NCBI lineage: Eukaryota > Metazoa > Chordata > Mammalia > Carnivora > Mustelidae > Mellivora > Mellivora capensis. Next base: position 69,127 of record PISX010000495.1, on the reverse strand, counting down.
AAAATCAACTATAAAAAATAAGTTAAGGGGACTCACAAAATAAAAAGATGTAAACTATGACAACATGTATGTAAAACATAGATAAGAAAATAAATGTTTTTTTTTAGTATGTGCTCAGTTTTAAGTGACCATCAACTTAAAAGACGGTTATGTAATTAGGATGTTATATATGAAACTCTTAGTAATTATAAACCAAAACCTGTAATAGATAAACAAAAAGAGAAACAATGCAATAGAAAACACTGAAGAAAGTCCCAAATCACAAAGAAAGAGAGCAAGAGAAAAAGGAACAAAGAACTACAAAACCAATCAGAAATCGATGAACAAAATGTCACTAAATACCTATCAATGACTGCTTAACAATGAATGGTCTAAATGCTCCAATCAAGACATAGGTGAAGGAATGGATTAAAAACAAAAAAGCAAGCAAACAAACAAAAACAAAAAACAAACAACCAAGACCCATCATATGCTGCTCACAAGATACTCACTGCAGACTTAAAGACACACACAAATGGAAAGTAAAGGGATGGAAAAAGATATTCCATGCAAATGAAAACCAAAAAGTCAGGGGTAATACTTATATCAGACAAAATAGACATTAAAACAAAGACTGTAACAAAAGACAAAAAAGGGCATGACATACTGATAAAAAGACCAATTCAACAAGAAGATATAACAATTGTAAATATCTATGCACCCAACATTGGAGCACTTAAATACATAAGCAAATATTAGCATACATAAAGAGAGAAATTGACAGTAATCCAATAATAGCAGGGCACTTTAACATCAAACTTATATATATCAGTGGATAAGATCATCCAGACAGAAAATCAATGAGGAAATACTGGCTTTGAATGACATATTAGACCAGATGGATTTAACAGATATATGCAAAAGATTCCATCCAAAAACAATAGGATATATATTCCTTTCAAGTGCACATGAGACATTCCCCAGGATACATCATGAGTTAGGCTACAAAACAAGACTCTATAAATTTAAGAGGATTGAAATAATATCAAGCATCTTTTCCAACCACAATAGTATGACACTAGAAATCCATTATAATGGGAAAAACACAAACAATTGGAGGCTAAACCACATGTCACTAAACAATAATGGGTCAAGAAAGAAATTAAAAGAAATTAAAATTTAAAATACATGGAAATGAATGAAAATGAAAACACAAATGTCCAAAATCCTGGGACACAGCAAAAGTAGTTTTAAGATGAACATTAATACAATATAGGCATACCTCAGGGACCAAGAAAAGTCTCGAACAATCTTACCTTACATTGAAAAGAACTAGAAAAAGAACAAAACCCAAAGTTAGGATAAGGAAGAGAAAAATAACAATCAGAGTGGAAATAAATTAATAGAAAAGATCAATGAAACCAAGAACTGGTTCTTTGAAAAGATAAATAAAATTGATAAACCTTTAGTTATTCTCACCAAGAATAAAAGAGGACCCAAACGAATAAAATCAAAAATAAAAAGTGAACCAGACATTGCAGAAACACAAAGAATTACTAGACACTACTATGAAAAATCATATGCCAACAAATTGGACAATCTAGAAGAAATGGATAAATTTCTAGAAACATGCAATCTTCCAAAACTGAATCAGGTATAGAAAGTCTGAACAGATGGATTATTAGTAACAAAACTGAATTGGTAATCAAGAATCTCCCAAAAAAATATCTAAGACAGGATGGATTCACAGGTGATTTCTAGCAAAAATTTCAAAATCAGTTAATACCTATTCTCATCAAATTATTCTAAACAATAGAAGATGGAAATACATTTTATGAGGCTAGCATTACCCTGACACCAAAATCAAATAAAGACATTGCAAGCAAACACACACACACACACACACACACACACACACAGACTACAAGGCAATATTCTTAATAAACATAGATGCAACAGTCCTCAACAAAATATTATAAAACAACATTCACTAATACATTAAAAGGATCCTTCACCACAATCCAGTGGAATTTACACGGGGGATGCAAGGATGTCCCAATATCAGCAAACCCATCGACATGATATACCACATTTACAAAATAAAGGAAAAAACCATAGGATCATTTCAATAGATATAGAAAAAGTATTTATGATAAAAATTCTCAACAAAGTAGGTTTATAGGAAACATGCCTCAACTTAATAAAACTTATATTATAACTATAAACCAACAGCTAATATCATGCTTAATGGTGAAAGACTGAAAGTTTTTCTTCTAAGATCAGGAACAAGGCAAAGATGTCCACTTCCACCAGTTTTATTCAACATAGTATTAGAAGTCCTAACCATAGCAATCAGACAAGAAAAATAAATAAATCAGACAAGCAAAAGGCCTTCAAATTGGTAAGGAAGAAGTACAATAGCCACTATTTGCAAATGACATGTATTATACACAGAAAACCCTAAAGACTCACCAAAAACCTCTTAAAAGTAATATATGAATTCAGTAAAGTTGTAGGACACAAAATTAACACAAAGAAATCTCTTGCATTTCAATACACTAATAATGAAGTAGCAGAAAGAGGAATTAAGAAAAAAAAATCACTCACAATTGTACTACGGAGAATAAAATATCTAGGAATAAACTTAACCAAGAAAGTAAAAGACTTATACTCTGAAAACAATAAAACACTGATGAAATATATTGTGAGTTGCACAAACAAGTGAAAAGATATCCTATGCACATGGATTGGAAGAATTAATATTGTTAAAATGTCCACACTATCCAAAGACATCTACAGATTTGGTGCTATCAATAATAAAATATCAATAGAGTTTTTCACATCACAGATTCAATGCAATTGCTATCAAAATACCAATAGCATTTTGCACAGAACTAGAACAAATAACACAGAATTTGTATGGAACCACAAAAGACCATGAAAAGCCAACGTAATCTAGAGAAAGAGGGACAAACCTGGAAACAGCATGCTCCTTGATTTCAACTGAGTTACAAAATTACAGTAATCAAAACAGTGTGGTATCAAAATAAAAATAAACTCATAGATCAATAAGACAGAATTGAAACCTCACACATAAACCCATGCATATATGATCAATTAGTTTATGACAAAGGAGCCAAGAATATGCAATGAGGAAAGGACACTCCCTTCAATAAATGTTGGGACAACTGGACCGCTACATGCAAAGAATGAAACTGGATCATTACTTTAAATCATAGACAAAAATTAACTCAAAATTGACTAAAGATCTGCATGTAAGATCTAAAACCATGAAATTCCTAGAAGAAAACAGATTGTAAGCTTCTTGACACTACTCTTGAGGATTTTTTAGATTTGACACCAAAAACAAAGGCAACAAAATAAGAAACATGCAGGACTTCATCAAACTAAAATGCTTCTGCCCAAAGGAAATCATCAACAGAATGAAAAAACAACTTACTGAATAAAAGACAATAAATGAAATCACATCTGATAAAAGAGTTGCTATCAAAAGTTTATAAAGAATTCATACAACTCAATAACAAAAAGCAAGCAATCAGATTTAAAAATGAGTAGAGGTTTTTCAAAAAAAGGCATACAGATTGCTAATAGATACATTAAAATGTACTCAACATCACCAATCATTACAGATACATAAAACCAAAACCCAATTACCTCATACCTGTTAGAATGGCTAGTATAAAGACAAGTAACAGACCTCCTGGGAAGATAATGGAATAGGAGGATCTAAGTAACACCCATAACACATAAATAATCCAGAAGCAGCCTGAAAACTGGCAGAACACACTTTCCACAGCTGATTGTAAAGAAGAGCCCACATGGAAAATGATAGGAAGGACAGAGACATGGTCAGGAACAAAACAGATACTTGAAACTGACTGTGGGAGTGAGGGACACAGCAACCACAGAGAAGGAATAGGAGCAGAATCCACCCAGGCATGCCAGGAACAGAGGACCCTCACTGAAGAGACAGATCTCCACAGCATTTGGTTGTGAAAACCAGAGGGGCTTAACTACATGAGTTCTTACAATCAGTGGGGCCCAACACCTGGAACTTTAAAAATCAGCACATTCAGCTCTGGGAGAGCCAGGAGGGCAATAGGAAACTGAACCCCCAGCCTCAAAGAGCCAACAAAACAAACAACTTCACAAAGGTACAGCATAGAAGTAGCAGTCTGAAAAATGCCTGGAGTATATGGGAAGGAGATTTATTTATTAAACTTGGAACATGAACTGGAGGGAGAGGCAGGAATCTTTGGGAAACTTCTCCAAGAAGAAAAGAATTGGTGGGATCTGCTTCCCTTCCCCAGCCTCTAGCCTGGATACACACATTCTTGCAGGAATGAGCATGAACACTGCACCTAGCTTGCTAACAATGCACCCTGCCCCATGCTCTCCTACACTCTTGCCTTCTCTTATGAACCCTTGGCAGGAGTTCTCCATAGCTGCTCCAATTCCCTTTCCACAGTGGAGTAGTGCAAACCTTACAAACAGTGCACCCCACCTCCACATTCTCCTGTGGACCCACCCTCAACAGTTCTTCAAAAGGGCTCTAGGTCCCTTCCAGTAGTAAGCCAGCACAAACCTTGCTGACAATGCATACCCCAGGCCTGTGTTCTCCTGTGGATGCACCGACCAAAGCACCCTCAACAGAAGTCCATCCAAAGCAATCCCACAAACATGGTATTGGGCAAACACTCCTAACAGGGGCTGGTACCACTTCAAAGTTACCCATGCCTGGGGAAAGGGGAAGATAGCCATACACACCAGTTCAAATGCAGGATCAGCAGTGTGCTAAAAGAAGACATTTGGTCTGACTGTGGGCCCTGCCCATCAATAAAAGCCTCTCACGGGACAACACAGAGAGAGCAATGGCAATTCAGTGCAACGGCAAGTCTGGAAGACCCCAGCTCTGACCCAATTCAACCCCTGGGTGGCCCAAGACTGGCTCATTAACAACATAAAGACTGAACCCTGCCAATGAATGGCAAAGAGAGCCATTGCAGATGACTGGACTAAGAGAAAATGTGGCTCAGGCACAACAGTAGGGTATATGCAACAGACAGAGGAGATACCCCTGAAGCACCAGGTTCTGGGGAATAGGGGAGATTGTACTACATGGCAATACAAGACCTCTTCTTATATTGTATACAAGGCCATTACTTTCAAGAGCAGGAGATATAGCTGACTTTCCTAATACACAAAAACAGATATAGAATTAGACATAATGAGGAGACAGAGGAATATGTCCTGAATGAAAGAACAGATAAAAAACAATAGCAAGAGAGCTAAACAAAACAGAGATAAGTAATATCCCTGATAGAGAATTTAAAGTAATGGTCATAAAGATACTCACTGGGCTTGAGAAAAGAGTGGAGGATCTCAGCAAGATCCTCAACAAAGATGTAGAAAAGATAAAATAGAACCAATCAGAGATTTTAAAAAACTCAACCACTGAAATAAAAAACGAAATTAGAGGGAATAAATACTACACTAGAGGAAGTAGAAGAACAGATTAATGCAGAACAGAGTAATGGAGAGCAATCAAGCTGAACAGGATAAAGAAAAAAGAACTTAAAAATGAGAACAGATTAAGAGAACTCAGCAACACCATCAAGCATAAAAATATTTTCATAATAGGGATCCCAAAAGGAGAAGAGAGGGAAAGAGAGCAGAAAAATTACTTGAAGAAATAATAGATGAAAACTTCCTTAATTTAAAGGACACAGAAATCCAGATCCAGAGGCACAGAGAGCCCCCAAGAAAATTAACCCAAGGAGTTCCATAGCAAGATACCCAGTAATTAAAATGACAAAGAATAATAAAGAGATAATTTTAAAAGCAGAAAGAGAAAAGAGAACAGTTATATACAAGGGAAACCCCATAAGGTTATCAGCTGATTTTTTAGCAAAAACTGTGAAAGCCAGAAGGGAGTGGCATGATATATTCAAAGTGCTAAAAGGAAAAAAATCTGTAGCCAAGAATACTCTCTCCAGAAAGGCTATTATTCAAAATTGAAAGAGAGATAGTTTCCCAAAGAAAAATTAAAAGAATTCATGACAACTAGACTAGCCTTACCAAGAATGTTAAAAGGGACTCTGAGTGGGAAAGAACACAACAAGGAGTAAGAAAAGTAAGAAGCACAAAAGCAGTAAAATTAAGTATATCTATAAAAAAAAAATCAGGTGGGTGGGGGGTATGTTAAATAAGTGTTGGGGATTAAGGAGGCACTTGTCCTGATGAGCACTGGCTGATGTATGGAAGTGTTGAATCACTACATTGTACACCTAAAACTAAAATAACACTGTTTATTAACTAACTGGAACTAAAATAAAAACTTTAAAAAAAGAAAATATATTATATGTGTACAATAGAGTATTATTTAGCCATAAAGAATAAAATCTTGCCATTGCAACAAAATGGCTGGACCTTGAGCACATTATGCTAAGTGAAATAAATCAGAGAAAGAAATTCCATATGATCTCACTTATCTATGGAATCTAAAAACAGAACAAAACAAACAACCTGAGCTCATAAATACAGAGAATAGGTTGACAGTTGGTGGTTGTCACAGTCAGGGGATAAGGAGTAGGCAAAATGGGTGAAGGGGTCAAAAGGTATATATTTCCAGTTATAAAATAATTAAGTCATGGGGACTACAGTTAAATTTACTGCATTGAACATTTGAAAGTTGCAAAAAGAAGAGTTCTTACAAGTTCTCACCACAAGAGAAACAATTTTTTAACCCCGTATGGCATCAATGTTAATCAGATCTACTGTGATGATCATTTGCAATATACATAAATATGAAATCATGTTGTGTACCTGGAACTAAAATAATGTTATGTGGGAAGTATACCTCAATAAAAAAGTGAATGTTTGATGACAAATATGAAGGTACTATAAACTATACTTCAATGTACCAATAAGCAGGGGACATTGTGCCTCTGTGTTCTCGGAGAATCTTCAACCTCCGCCACATCACATTTAGCATACTTTGCATTGGTTAATTGCCTCAAGCTCCCTCTAGCCCCTTAGTTCTATGAGGATTAGAATCATGTCTGTTTTGTCCATCCCATCTCTAATAGAGAGCACATGTGAGAAGTAAAATAAATAAATAAATAAATAAATAAATAAATAAAGCGCATCTATTTAATGAAATAATGTGCAGCCATTAAAGAAATGATGTAGCTCTATAGTTTAGTCACAGAAAGCTGCCCACAATATATTATTTAGTCCAAGGGGGAAGAAAATCAAGGCACAGATTGGATGAATATATACCAATGTATGCAATGACAATATACGAATGGTAGAATTTTGAAGGATTTTAACTTCTTGATTATGTCTTTATTTTCTTAAGCTACCAATGAGCAAATGGTATATCTGAATGAAAGCTGGTGCAGCCACTCTGGAAAACAGCATGGAGGCTCCTCTGAAGGTTGAAAATAGAGCTACCCTATGACCCAGCAATTGCACTATTGGGTATTTAACTTAAGATAAAAATGTAGTGATATGAAAGGGGCACATGCACCCCAATGTTCATAGCAGCAATGTCCACAATAGCCAAACTATGGAAAGAACCTAGATGTCCATCAACAGATGAATGGAGAAAGAAGATGCGGTATATAGACATACAATGGAATACCATGCAGCCATCAAAAGAAATGAAATCTTGCCATTTGCAATGACATGGATGGAACTAGAGGGTATTATGCTAAGCGAAATAAGTCAATCAGAGAAAGACAATTATCATATGATCTCTCTGATATGAGGAATTCGAGAGGCAGGGCGAGAGGTCATGGGCGGTAGGAAGGGAAAAAATGAAACAAGAGGGGACTGCGGAGGGAGACAAAGCATAAGAGACTCTTAATCACAGGAAACAAACTGAGGGTTACTGGGGGGTAGGGGGGAGGGATAGGGTGGCTGGGTTATGGACATTGGGGAGGGTATGTGCTATGGTGAGTGCTGTGAATTGTGTAAGACTGATGATTCACAGACCTGTACCCTTGAGGCAAACAATACATTATATGTAAATAAATTTTAAAAAATAAATAACTTAAAAGCTATTTTAATTTTTTAAATAAATTTTCCTTATTTTTCTAATCACTATGTTTAGCAAGATTCAGCTCAAACACCATGTCTTCAGCAAAGAGGTGATTTCTTCTCTGAAGCTAGGCATTTTGAGAGCCATGCCCTGTTCAAGAGGTAAAGCTTTCCATGATCTCGGCTTTCTCATACATCTTTCCAGTCTGTGGGGTGGAAAAGCACTGGGTCACCCAGGCAGCCCAGTCCCCTGCCACCACAGCCTTGGCTTGAAACCTCTTTGTATCACCAACACCATTTACTTTTCACCATTTAGTCAGTGAATCTCTATTCATGTTGTAGGCCCTGAATAACTACGCTAGACCCTGAACTAGACAAAAGGAACGCATGGGGGATTGGCTGGCACAGAGTCCAAGCCCTCAAGGAGATCACGAAATCCTTGGGAGACAGGATACACATACACACACACACACGTGTACACACACACCCCAACACAACAGCAGGATTATCCACATCCCATCTCCTTGAGGCCACAGTCTTGGCACTGGTGATTACTAGCTATACCTGGAAGCCAGCTTACCAATGACAGTGGACAGCACTGACTACTGTTTGGCTTTCCAGCTTATTTAACTGCATTTTAATATTATCTATTAGAAAAAGTACTAGTGGTAGCTTTGAGAAGTACACAAAAATATAAAGAAACAATAAACTTCTGCATGATTTTTCTATATAAGGCATGAGCCCTGTTAATATTTTAACTTGTTTCTTTTTAATCCTTTTATTCTTTCTTCTTACACAGTTGAGATCAAACTGCATATTCAACTTTTTAAAAAAGATCTTATTTATTTGTCAGAGAGAATGAGAGAGAGAGAGAGAGAGCGCGCGCGCACGTGCATAGTAGGGGGAGCTGCAGGCAGATGGAGAATCAGGCTCCTCCCTGAGTAAGAAGCCATCTGTAGGACTTGATCCCAGGACCCTGAAATCATGACCATGAGCCAAAGGCAGGTGCTTAATCAACTGAGCCACCCAGGCATCCCACATTTTCAACTTTTTATCTTTTTCTTGACAGTTTAGGATTAGTATTTACCCATGTCATTAAACACACTTCCTAAACACCCTTGTTTGGGGGGGGGCATGATAATTCATTATAAGAGCACATACTATTTTCCAGATGCTGTACCAAGCACTATAGAAGCTATAGGAACTAATGCTAGGGGCTGCTAACCACTTTTCTAAGAGCTGGGTAAGGGGACCGTTTCATTTCATCCTTACAACTTCAGGAGATAACATTCAGAATAAAAAAGAAAAAGGTCCTCAGTTATAAAAATGTAATGTACTTAATCAAAGTCACAGAAGTGGTAAACAGCAGAACTAGGATAGGAACCTAGAAAACCTGACTCCAAAACCTACCTACTGAACTATTATGTTACCCCTTGCCCTCATCCCCTGAATGGATAGTAATGGCTCATAGTAGGCTGTATGCCAGGCTCTGGTATAAGTTCTTGAGGTCCATGAATTTATGTAATTCCCACTATTATTCTCTTACTGTCCTCTTTTTACAGATGAGAAAGCAGACACTTAGAAAGGATAGATGGTGGGCTTAAGATCACACAGGCAGGGTGTGATGGTCTTGAGTTTGGACCCAGGTCTCTGACTCCAGCCCCCAACTTGACTGTGCTTCTCTATGAGGACATAAAACATAGTCTCATTGCCAGGCCCAACGTCATGAAGCTGTTCCCTCCTATAAGTTTTCTGCTGAGAGTTTTATTGTTTTTGCCTTAACATTTAAGTTTTTTATCTATTTTGAGTTAATTTTTGTATATGGTGTCAGGTAAGGGTCCAGCATCATTCTTTTGCAATGTGGATATCTGGTTTCCCTAGCATCATTTATTAAAAAAGACTGTACTTTCTCCATTGGAAGGTCTTGGAACTCTCCTGGAAGTCACTGGACATGTGAGGGTTTATTTGGGCTCTCTATTCTATTGCACTGGTCAAGATTTTTGTCTTTATGTTTTGATTATTTTAGCTTTGTATTGAGTTTTGAAATCAGGAAGTATAAGACTTCCGATTTTGTTCCTTTTCCCCCCCACCAAGGTTTTGTTTATCTTGCAATTTGGGACCCCTTGAGATTCCAAGTGGATTTTAGGATGGATTTCTCTATTTCTGTAAAAACAACAACAACAACAAATGTTGCTGGGATTTTGAAAGAGTCTACAATAACAACATGCAAATCAATAATTACAATAAAATGCTGTGTTGGGAGCCACTAATCTTCCCCACTAAACTTTAAGGATTCCAAGGGTAATCATTTCATTTTTGTAATCCCCTCAGAATGTAGTTTGAATCATGTGCTGGATAGAATTCAATTAATGCCTCTGAATGAATTGGGATTACAGAGCATCAAATACTTCTTCATATGGTAAGAACCAAGATATTTTAAGAACTGAACAAGACTGAAAAGAAACAGTGTCTTCTTTATGATCAGACTTCTAATTTCTCAGTAAAAAAAGTAAGACAAAGTTGAGGCCTGGCTGGTACAAACACATCATAATTTCCATGGTTATATAAGAACTTGGACAGATGCAAAATAAAGTGTGGGGTTTTTTTTTTTCCTACAGTTTAAAACAAGTAGAACCTCTTCCCAATGTCCCCCAGCCCCCAGCCTAGCCAGCTGTAGCTTAATAAAATCTAAAGGTGATACACACACACACACACACACACACACACACGCGCGCGCGCCTATCAGAGGTAAGTGGTTTATTATTTCAGGGACTGTATTACCGACTGCATGCTTATTGTAAGTGCTCAGAATTGAACATGGTTTATTCCATTTATAGCATTAGTACTATTTTTTAAGTTTAAACAAACTAAACAGATTGAAGAATTGAAGTTCGCATAGTAATGTTGTTATATAATATAAAAGGTATGAAACATAAACCTCTTCCTTCCTTCTGCAGAGTCTAATGAAACTGCCAGTTGTTTATTTTAGCACAAGAAACTCTTGGCCCACAGAGCACAGGAAAGACAGAAGAAACGTTTGCTTTGATTCTTCTAGAATTAACCCAAGAGGCCTTGTAAGCCAAGATAGCAAAAAGTGCCCTTATACTGCCAGCCCAGGCACCGTCTCCTTTGCAGCCCCTTCTCTTGGCAAACAAAACTCCTAGAACTCACAAAGGAATAGTCCAGCATCCAGTGGTGGTGTGCAGGAAGAGAATTCACTTTCATCTAGGCCAGGAAGCCTCAACCTTTTATGGGATATAGACCTCTTTGAAATCTGAAGAAATATGTGAACTCTGACCCCCAGCCCAAACTCAAATGCAAAGGTACCTGCAAACTTTTACATATGATTTCAGGGGGTTCACAGACTAAACTTCTGATCCACTGCATGTCAGCTTTGTGCTACGTACTGTGTTAGGTGAATTAATCCAATGTTATATACATTTATCTGGCAAGTGATGTTGTTTGGATTAAGAGATACAGGGAGGTATTATAGAATGACACGTTTGCTAGTTTATTTTCATGGATTTGCCAGGAAAAGAGCCCCACAGGTATAAGACCTGGGGGCAGTGAAGAGACTTGCTAAACCACCATACAGTAAAGAATTTGGCCTTGTACGTTTCAAACAAGCCACCTGTTCTTAGCAGGATGCAAGGGCCAGGCCAAGGGTAGGATCAGGTAGGATCGCCTCTGGGAGAGATGGAATGCTGGGCCAGATGAACAGAGGTAAAGCAGAGGTCTTTATGGATGTGTGAAATGTTTCCCATGTTTTGCTTTGATCTCATGGCCCCACCAAGACAAGGGGACCAGCATGGGATTCTTCTGTACTCTCACTGCTACCTAAAAAGAAGATAGGTTTTCTGGATTTGTACTAGTAAAAACACAATTTAAACATTCTGTCCCTGATGTGCACCTGGAGAAGATACTGGCTTTGAAACTGAAGTCTTATCCCCATTTAAAAGAATAGAGAATAAACGTGCCCTGCTTATCTCCTTATCAGGAGCCTTCCCTTTTCACAGAGTCAAAGGACTCTCATTATAAAGCACTAAGGAGAATTCTGGAAAATACTGAAGACATCAGTGGGACCTCACCTCCAGGCTCTAGAGCTCATTGCACAATTTCTGGGATTCTGCCACTCTTTACTCTGAAATAATTCAGAAAAAGCTACAAATGTAAATAACAAGCATAAAAAACATAAATATTGAATGCAATACAAGCCAAACTCTGATCTGAAATTCTACCAATGTGCATGAAGAATAAAACAGTAAGGCAGAAAGGAAGATACCTGGAGGAAATAAATCCAGCCTCAGCAGGAAGAATGAGTTGGCTAGGAGAAAGAGGGAAGCAATGTAGAGACAGATTTGGATCCTGAGAGAACATTGTTTCCTCTCATGACCTGTGGGTCCTCTTCAGCCTCAGTTTTTTGGCCCTTAAATGGTGATAAAAGTATTTACTTCAGGACAGACTATTCTGGATTAAGAGATATAACAACCAAACAATCATGTGTGACCATATTTGGATCCTGAGATGAATAAACCAACTGAAAAAGGGACTTCTGAAATAATAAGAAAAATGAAGATGGCTGAATATTAGAGGATACCAAAGGATTATTATGTTTATGCTTTGAAAAAATGTCCTTTTTTTTTTTTTTTTTAGATATGCATTGATATAGAGGTAACACCATCTGAGTCCTGGAATTTGCTTTACGATCTTAACAACCAGGAAGTGAGGGAAGGAGGGAAGGTGCAAATAGGAGTTCTGATTTCCAAAGGCTTCTTTTTGGCTCCATCCAGCTGTAAACAGACAACTCATCCAAACCCTCCCTCTCTGAAACACATTGCCACATTGAAAAACCCAAACATTCTTTTTTTTTTTTTTTTAAGATTTTATTTATTTGACAGAGAGAGAGAGAGATCACAAGTAAGCAGAGAGGCAGGCAGAGAGAGAGGGGGAAGCAGGCTCCCCCCTGAGCTGGGAGCCTGATGTGGAGCTCCATGCGGGGCTCGATCCCAGGACCCTGAGATCATGACCTGAGCCGAAGGCAGAGGCTTTAACCCACTGAGCCACACAGGTGCCCCAAAACCCAAATATTCTTAAAACATCCTTCAATATGAGCCACACAAGATGCTGACTGCTAGTGGGGGCTGCCTGTAGGTATTACATATTCTCAAATCAATTGCTTGACATTTTTACGGCATCACAAAATCTACACCTTTGCTCCAGCCTAAATCAACAACAAAAGCATCAGCCAAGACTGCATAGATTACAGGATTCTTGTAAATCAGCAGTTGCCTTTGGGCTTGAGGGGCCTCCAAATTTGACCAGCTGTTCAAAACAGTAAAATCTCATTAGTTTTCAATGTCCAGCCACTCAACAGTAAGGCTGACTTCAAAGTCACACTCTGCAACCAAGAGAGAATAACCAGGAAACTTTTGTATTTATAAGGTGATTAATAAGCTGGAAACCCGATTTCTTGTTAATATGGAAAAAAGAGATAGTATGCTTTTTAAAGAAGAGGTTTTTTCCCCTCCTTTTAATTATTCTTCCCCTTTCCTTGTATGGAGGAGACACTTTTTTTTTTTCTAATGGAGAAGAACTGGTAGGACTTTGCTCCCCTATGATTAAGATGGGAAATTAGATGTTAAAAGCCATTAACACAAGCTTGATGTTGACTGTTCTGATGCACTGAAAACTTTCACTTAGTGATCACACTGACTTGGGTTACAGGCTGTGAAAATTTGGCATTGACTTTCATCTCTGCTGACCAGTGTTATGGAACAGTGGGTGCTCTTCATTGGTATTTTAGTAAAACCCATTATGTACCAGAGATTCTTTCTTTAACACATGCTAGCACTGACATGGTTGGTTGGTAAGTACATTGGACACCAAATCTGGCCCAATATCTAGCACATGGTGAAAAAAGAGGGAAGAACCGTGAGCATGTGTGGGTATATTTATTATTTGGGGACATGGTGATGGGGATGCTGAGGGAAGCTAATTACAGAGCTAATTATTCTGATCACTGGCAAGCTAAAGCAAAATAGAGCACTCACATTGATATTCAACACCAGATGTTTTCACCTTTGTTAATGGTCTACATATACTTAGAGAGTTTGAGAAGTCTTTATGTTCTGATTTGATGTAGGGTCTATGGGGAACATAATGATCAAGAGCACTGAGAGAAGGCAAGGGGTCGAAGGTGGTGCACTTGACTTTGAACCCCCTACTTCTTCCCAGTGATAAGCTTTTGCATGGAGCAGGTGTGTCAGTATAACAAAGCCCACTTATTGGGTAAAAAACTCTTGGAGCCAAGATTTGGTAAGAGGGGTCCAGCTGGTACATTAAGGAATGGAAGCCCACACCTGGCTGGACCAATAAATCCTTCCTTAAAAGTGTGCTTGCAGTCATGCAAGCACATGAACAAACCCGCTCTTCACATCTTGTCTCTTGAACATGTTGTTTTTTTCATCATGTTGCAATCTACCTCTTCCAGAAGCTATTCTGGAAAAGCTCAGCTTTAAAATTAAAGAGGATAAAAGAAATGCCCATCCATGTCACTGTCATAATTTTTTTTCAAAGAACCACATTACTCTAGAGCATTTTCATGGTGGGTTTTGAAAAGGAAGCTTAGCGACAATAACAGATTTCTATTCAAATGGGCACTGCTTCGATAGCCCAGCATTTCACTAGAAAAAGCTTCATGATAGCTAACTTCCACATCAGTGTAAGAATAGGGCTGTTACATAGGAGATGTTCAACAGATGTTTGTTAACTGAATGAATAAATGAAATTAGTCTATTTTACCTGTTGTTTGGTGGCAAGGGAAAGATATCGCCCATGAGATTCACAAGGTTGTCTGAGAATGAACTTTACTAAGACTTTACTTCATTCCATTTTATCATGTTTCTCTTGCACCATAAACTCCCATGTTTGCTAAAAATGCTACTCATTTGTTTGTCACGTGGATGCCAGACACATTTGTCAAAGAGGAGGAAGTCAGAATCCTGCTGTGCGTGTTTTGTATTCTTTAAAAACAACACCAAACCAACCACAGAAGGCCACTAAGTATTAAACGGACTATTCCTGTTGAACGATCAGCCCTCGCTGGCGAGTTTTCCAAATTGCCAGAATGGTTTTAGAAACCAGACCAGAGACAATGTTAATGTACAAAACTCTGCCAGATTCTCACACAAGTTTTTAACATCACCCTTCATAGTTTGGTACAGATGAAAGGGTAACTGGAAGCCTGCGGAAAATATGAGTAGTGGGGTCACAGATTTTTCTTTGCTTCTCACGTATCCTTCCATATTCTAGAAGGGAAGGAAATGACTTATGCAATGTTATGATAGTATTAAGTGACCATTGTTTCGATGTTCATGCTAACCACCTAAGGCAGGTCAGGGTGTGGATTCTGGCTTTCCAGTGGAGGGGACCACAAAAGTCATGAGTGTATTTCAGTTCTTTTCTCTTGTGGTATCCAAACTCAATCAAGCAGCAAGCACAAAACACAAAGACTTCCAAAACTCTGAGGCTCTTCTCCTCTAGCCCAATGATGTACTTAACAGGAAAAAGGAAATGAAATTAAATGAAAACAGGTTCCCAAAGACTTTGTAGTTACCAGCCAAATCAAAGTCGAAAAAAATGTTAACAGCCCACGATTATATCCTTGGTAAAGGATGATCCAAAACATGATCCATCAGGAAAAAGATAGTTTAGTCCAAGATATTCCTTGAAAGGGAATCCCAGTAGTATATGAAGTAGCTTCAACCCTCCTCACAGCAGCAAAGAGCAGCCCCTCTCTCTTACCCAATCTGGTACCAAGTCCACCATGCCAAAAATCTATTACAAAGCCGGCTCCCTGGCCCAGTAAGAGGAGAAGGGCCAGCAGAGTAGGCGGCAACAGCTTTATGTTCCAGATGTGTGCCTGCATCCATGTAAGGAAAAATCCAACATTCGGTGACAAAGCCTCATGCAGGCATGCTCCCAGACTGATGAGGAGCTCCAGAGAAATGACGGACGCTCTCTCTAGCATGCTTCCTGTACTGTAGCTAATGTTGTATCTTCACCTGCACACTTAAGTGGAGATATTTATTTGTCCACCTGGATCCTGCTGGTTATTCCCAGCAATCAGTGTCTTTGTTTATACCTATTTCTATATGCATGCCTCAGCTTTGCTGATTCATATGTACAACCTTGTGATGTCCACTGTTCCTCGTGTCTTTTCATTATACGCAAATGTTCCTCCATAGCTACATAGATCCAGGTGGACTCATGTAGCACAAAAATTTACCAATAGGAAGTAGTCCCAGCCCACTTTCCAGATGCTCATTTAGAGGAGGGGAGAATATTGGGAATAAGCTTTTATTTTTTTCAGTTTGTCAAATTAGCAAGAGAACGATAGAAATCTCGCACACACACGCATGTGCACATACGTGCACATTCACACACACAGTTTACCTTTGAAGGATTTAGGAATCCCAGGATTGTTGTTCAATTTATCTACTGAAATGAATTAGAAGAACAAAAATCCATTATAAACAGTTGTACTGTTAACCCTTGAACAACATGGGCTTGAACACTGGTCCATTTAAATATATTTTTTTAATAAACACAGTCCAATACGGTAAATTTTCTCTTCCTTATGATTTTAACTTTCTTTTCTCTAGCTTACCTTATTGTAAGAATATAGTATAATACATGTAACATACAAAATATGTGTTCATTGTTTATGTTTCAGTAAGGCTTCTGGTCAACAGTAGGTTAGTAGGAGTTAAGCTTTTGAGGAGTCAAAAGTTGTACATGGAGTTTTGACTGTATGAGGGTTGGTGCTCCAACTCCCTGCATTGTTTAAGGGTCATCTATACTGACCTATTTAACATTCTCATTAATATAGTTAAGAATGGCCTTCAGACGCTCAGATCCTACATACTTAGCCTGCCTTCCTTCCCTCTTTCCTTCCACTTCCCTCCCTCCCTTTCCATACTTGACTAGCAACTACTGATATTTATGGGATAAAAATTTTAAGTGCTCTGTTGTAAAGCAGAGTAGCTCTTAGGTTATTGGCCAAGTTTTAACTTGTTCATTTTTTATTCATTCATGCAACTAACACTTATTAAATGCCTATCTGTGCAAGGTGCTTGGCATATGAACCTAAATCAGAAACTTTACACTCAAGAGATTTAGACCTTATGAAGGAAAATAATGGGTATACATAACCATAAAGCAAGGTAAGAAGAGAAAAGCTCAAGGGAAGTACAGACATAGTGCCTGGGCAATTCAGAGGAGTAATTTTAGGCACAGAAAGATCCAGGGAAGCTTCCCAAAAGAAGTCATTTAAGTTGAAGAATGAGCTCACAAAGAAATATATGCAAAGTGTGTATGTGTGTATTACCTCAATAGTTTAATAATTTGTCTATTTCTCTCAGTTATTACACAGCAAGTTCCTTGAGGGCAAGGGGAACTATTTTGTCCACATTTATGGGTTTTTTCCCAATACCTAAGTCAGTACCTGGCATGTGTTCAGTAAATGTTTATTGAATGAACAACTTTATTAATAATTAATTTGGTCATGGGGAGAATTCCAGACAGAGGCCATAGAGAGCAGCTGATTATAGACAGATTCTTTTGATTCCACTGTTTGGCAAATAGAGACTCTTTCAGCTATGAAAAATAAAGCAATATGTTTCTTGTTCCATTTGAAAGTTTATTTTGATTTGAAACAAACTTCCTTGTCTTCTCCCCAAGTCCTGCTCCATGAATTTGCCGGGTGTGCCTGTATGTGCTGAGAGACAACAGAACTCAGGGTAGACATTTCCTTTTCTCACCCAAGTTCCTAAGCAGCTTCCTGGCTGAGTGGGGGCTTCACTCACAGCCCCTCCAGAATGTGGGAATGTTTCACCATGGCTATACTGAGGATTAACCAAACTAAGGCAAGTGTTTGGAGAGACTTAGATGAAGGTCCCCATAGACCCACAAGGTATTAATGGGATGGAATGTTTAGAAAATCTTGCAGCTTGGGTCAATTTTTCAAACTTGTGGGGCTCTGTGTTGGACTTATTGTTCTGCTCCCATTTCCAACAGATCAGAGCCCATTACCAGCCATAGCATGGGAAAAGATTTAGGGAAGGGAGAAAGAGAAATAAAGTCTGAAGCCTATATCACTTCAATATCTGTGTGTGAGCCTGTGTGTGTGTAAGGGGAGGGTCTTGGAGTGGATGGGAAAGGAGCACGGTAAATAACTAAGTGAAGAATGTGATCCAGAAATGTTTCAAGTAGAAAGAAGAAAGGCAATCCTTCCCCCCACCATTTCATGGAATACCTGGAAAGGACCAAGTCTTTCTCAGCTCCCCACTCTGTGTTGTTTCCTAGAAGTTAAATGATAGAGAAGACCCTTCTATTTTAAAAAGGTACTTACTAGTAAATTCATTTGATTATGTTTGAGAGGTGATTAAAACAGGACAAACCTTGTGATCTCCAAGTCACTCTATTTGAAGATCCTCATTTTGCTTTGCTTGGAACAAAGGGAGTTCCCCTGGGAAGGACGTTTGCTTGACCACAACCCTTAGCGAAGGCACAGAATAAGAGCACCTTTACATTCCACCACTTACATTCAACCTTTGCAATTTAGTGTGTTCGTATTTATGACTTACTGGATCTTAACATAATTCAGCCATTTTTGGCCCCATTTCACAAAGAAACAGATCCAAGTTAAAAAGGCTTGTTTCCACGGGCCTGCTAATGAATAATAGAGGCACTTTGTAAATACCTCTTCATTTAATTCCTACACCAGCCCTGCAAGAGAAGGGCTCTCCTACCTTATTAGAGATAAGGATTTCTTCGAATTGGATAAATTAGGTGCTTTCCAAAATATCATAGAATTGGTAAAATGGTGATTCCACTAGGTTACCATGATCACGACAGCACCAACACTATTCTTTAATCATACCTTTATTTATTTGACAGTCTGTGCTTTGAGTGCCTACTATGTGTCAAAAGCTCTTCTAGGCATCTCAGCCAGATCAGCATCTTGTGATGTTGGCATGTTCAAAATGGAGGTAAGTGAATGACCTCACTCTTTTGTGTTTGTGTACTTTTATGCACACATGCATATTCCTACTGAGGCTCTCCTAAGAATAGCTTGAATGATTTGGGGTGAATTTACCAGAACTTAATTTTACAAGTGGAAACAGCTTCTATGTTTTCAGTACTTCAAGCACAGCTCAAGTAGTTGCAGGAGCCACTGCATGGTTTCCCTGCACGGAAGACCCACCCCCAGGGCCTTAGAGGCTAAATGTAATTTCTCAACCCACAGTCTTAGTCTCAGACCCTACTGTCAGAAAGAGGATAAATCAATAACAAGGCAAAAGGTATTCATATTAAATAATACCTATTTATGTCTTGCCCATGGGCCAAAGAATCTGGTGCTCCTGATACAAATTTGAAAATAAAATGGTTAAGAGTAAGTTGTATTATGTAGAAGTGATTAGTTATAAAGTTTTGTGCAATTCAGTCATCAGCTATCTCTTAGGGAATTTGGAGAGTGTTGTGCTACCATTCAAATATTTCTTTCTCTCAGCTCTGACTTTTTAAATGTTAATTGATTTGCTCCGTGAAATGCCCTGTAAAGCAGCCAGATGTTGTAAGAGAATCTTGATAGTATGGGAATTCAGCAGGAGACTTCAGCAGCATAAAATGATCCTCAAATTTCCCCAGCTCTCAACTTAGCAAAAACAAAGGCTCCCACTTTAAGTGGGATTATAAAGAATCTCCTGGATTTCACTGGCAATGTCTAAAGAAAAGAAAAATTGCCCACTACCCAGATCACCAAACACACCAAGAAGGATTTTGTAAATACAGAGGATATTATCCTGAACTAGTAGACAGGAGACCTTGGTTAATTCTTGACTCTGCCATTGCGTAGCTGTGTGACCCTGAACAAATCATACATTCTCTGGGTCTCACATTCTCAGTTATTAAAATGAATGTTGAACATAAGTGTTTTCCATGAGGAACGAACAGGGTACCATGGGGAGGGGTGCCTCTCTGGCTCAGTGGGAACAAAGTTCTGGGGGAAATTACAAGAGCCAGTAACTCTCCCAGGGGAAGCCAGGGAAGGCTTCCCAGAGGAGGTGATATCTGGTCTAGTCTTTGAAAGGTAAGTGCCTGCTGAAAAGCCAGGGCCAGGAATGTGAGGATAGGTGAGGATGGGGTGGCTGTACAGTCATAAGAGCTATTTGCAGAGATGATCAAGAAAGCAGATGGTGTGACAATCTTCAGGGATCAGGGGAAAGCAGTGATACTGCACCGAGGTACACAGGTAAGGCTGTGAGATCAGTTCCATTCAGATTGTAGGCCCTATGCCCTTCACTCAGTTTAGATTTTATCCAGAAGGCAACAAACAGTCAGTGGGAATTTTTATGTGTTTATTTGATTGCTTTTGTTTTGCAGCAGGACAAGATTTTTAACAGGAAGAGAACTCTGTCAGCTGTATGTAGGACAATTACATGGGAGAGTAAAGGATGTTAAGAGACACCAATGAGGAAGACATCAGACAAGACATAAGGGTTTGCATTTAAAACCTGGAAGGTTTTAATGCAGAAGAAATATCAGAATTTAAAACTTGGCAGAAGAAATTTCTTCAGGAGAATTGGCAAGTCTTCATGACTGGGGAAGAAAAACAAAGACCGATGAACCAAAAGAACTATGGAGTTTCTAATTCGGGAGGCTCTACGGTGCCTCCATGGAGATAGGAGTTCTGAAATGTGAGCAAGCCTCAGAATCATCCAGACGGTTTACTGAAACACGGGATTTCTGGGCCCCATCCGCCAAAGTTTCTGTTCAGTAGCTGTGAGTGGGGCTCAAGTGTTGGCATTTCTAACAAGTTCACAGGAGACACTGTGGCCATCCTGAAGAACATGCTTTGAGAACCATGGATGAAGGATTTGAGGAGGTGGAGAGTTAGTTCTTCAGTTAGAGAAAGTAAACTGCGGGGTTATTTTTAAGCATGCATCATGGAAGAGCCTGTAGGACATGTCCTATGTTTCTCCATGATTAATCACCCCATCAGATACAAACTCTAAGAGAGCAAGAGTATTGTTCGCTTCATATGTGTACCACCAGTGCCCAGTATGATGCCGAAAACATAGCTGCTGCTCCATAAGGACTTGCTAAATGAACAAAAGAGTATTGAATTAATTCAGGTAGGCATTACCGAGAGGCAGTTGGAAATATGGGTCCATGAACTTCAGAGAAGTCTTGGCTCTTCATATGGATTACACTACACAGATGGGAGGAGGATGATTAGAAATAAGGAGTTCAAATCATAAGAACTGACATTTTTTCAAATCCTTAAGAAGTCTAGCATGATTATAAGGAATTAATAATACTTGTTATAATACTTATAAGGAATTCTACCGAGTTCATAAACTTTGCAGGTTAAGGGAAGATGTG
This sequence comes from Mellivora capensis, assembly GCA_004024625.1. Taxonomy (NCBI): domain Eukaryota; kingdom Metazoa; phylum Chordata; class Mammalia; order Carnivora; family Mustelidae; genus Mellivora; species Mellivora capensis. Next base: position 47,638 of record PISX010000495.1, on the reverse strand, counting down.
TCCTTGCTTAGACCCTCTCCCAGTTTGAGCAGCAAGTACACAACCTGCACGCTTGAAAACTACTTGCTCCTAAAATTATGGAAACAATATTGAAGGGGCATCCATGTGGAATATTGAGGGAAGGATTTCTGTACTTACAGGGAAGCGGGACTAGATGAGCTCTCAGTTCCCTTCTAACCCTAATACATGTCATAATTCTATGAAGTAGGGAATAGGGAACAACAGGGGATTCATGTAAAATTGAAACGAGGACTGTGGTACTTGGATGCAGCAGTAGAGCCCAGCAAAATTTATTTCAGAGTGGGACAGACAAGCATAATAAAAATATAAGAAAGAGCTGAGATACTGTAAGGGGAAGAAACACATGTGAGTCAGGGCACTCGTCAAGTGCCGGCTATGACCCCACCCTAACCTGCTAGAAAGAATGGAAGCACCATTTCCGCTCCTAGCCAAGACCACAGGGCACACAGCATAACAAGCCTATACACTAGGCAACAACTCTTCTGTCTTCCTTGCCTCATTATTCAGATGTTAACAGATCATTATGAGAAAATAAAGCTCTTGTTTATCAGAAAGTCCTAGACAGTTCTTGTGCTGAGAAGTCACGATTCCAGTTTCAGAGGCATCAAGAAAAGACACATATATTCTAGCCCTGGCACTTACATCTCACGAAGGATTATTTTTAGAAAGAAGACATATAAATCAGGCAACATTTTGCTGAGAAGTAAATTCTTTTTTATCAGTAAAGGAAATTTGTGGCCTGATAGTGACAGAACATGGCCCTCTCAACTTAGAGTATGCTTTTACCTCTGCTACTGGTTTAGAAATACTTTAGAAATACACAAAGGATTAAAAAAAATGGGAGCGCAGTGCCTTGGGGAGTACCGCTAGTTTAAATAACACATGAAAAGTATTTATGAGCCCTTTTTTATGAGGTGGTCAAAGAAAAGACTATCCAGCATGTAACATAAGACTGGCTGAAGAAGAAAGCATTTCCAAACCACACTGGAGAGTTAAGTATGAATGGAATTTTATTTTAGTCTCTATTGCTTATTGAAATGAATGGTGTTTTCAGATGGGGCCTAAATGATAATGCAGATCAAGGTGAGACTGGCCAGGGAGGAAATATACTAGTCTATTATTCAAAGAATGTTGCTAGGTAATGCTGGAATAATCTGAAATATACAGGTTTAGCAAAAGGGGGCTTCTGGAAGGTGTCTGTGGTTGTAACGTGCCGGACTCCACTTTGAATTCTGTGGGTTGAGCCTTCGCTACAGTCAGTGCTTTGGAATGACTCCATGTTCAGCGGACTGTGGCGAGGCTGTCCATCGCCACCCATACCAGGACACTGTACACACAGGACTGCGCCATGTTCTAGCACTCGGTCCAGTCAGCTACAAAATGTACTGTTCTTCCTTGGCTCAACTGTTGAAACTGACCTCTCTAGAGAGTGCATACCGTTCACTTTACTTCGCCTAAATGGCCATGGCTCTGAGCTAATCTCCCCACGATCTCCTTCCTGGATCTCTGTGTGACAAAGAGCATGCCCCAGTGTGTGACAGCTGGCAAAGGTTATGGGTTGTGGATGCAGCCATGGAACAGAACAAAAATAACTGGACCCTAGAGGCACTAAAAGGAGATCCTTGGCCCCATTAATTTTCTGTCTTATAATGAGCATCTGCCTTGTGAGTTGTATCAGTAACAAATTGTAATGGTAAAGTGTTCCCTTAGGCCACCAGTTGATTGAGTTCCATAGCTGTGTCAGGAGTATTGATGTGTTCAGTCCTTAAATGAATGCTAAATGCTCCTGGCTATTCACTCATTCATTCTAAAAACATTGATTGAGTGCCAACTATATTCCAAGCACTGTGCTAGGCTATAACCTAACCTATGTGATTTTTTTCCACCAAACTCCTTTGGATACTACAAATATAACACAGTGTATTAAATCTGAAGTTAGCATTTCTGGATCAGACAAGAAAACCTGGGGGAGGGGGAGGGGAGACCTGGCTGGTTCAGTCGGTACAGCATATGACTCTTGATCTCAGGGTCATGAGATCAAGCCCTACATTGGGCATGGGGCCTACTTAAAAAGAGAAAATCCATTTTTTTGTTTAATAATTTGAAAGAGAATCCACTGGATCATTAACATAGCATTCCTCCTCAAAAAGCCTACGTTTCAAGTTCGGAAACATCAAGCATGGTATATAATTTATAAATCTCACGTTTAGTAGAGGTATTGTTGAATCAAACCTGGAAAAGGAAATACAGTCTCGGACAGTTTGTCACTTGTGTATCCACCCAATAGCTTCAAAACATTATTAAGGGAAAAGGAAATTAGGTGATAGGAAGTTAGGTTTTCAGGAAATTCAGAAACATCATTAAGTATGTTTCTTCTTACAGAATCAAGTCAGTGTTGTTTACAAATGTTTTTTAAACATTCACTTTTTTCATTCCTTGCTCATCTACCTTCCTGACATCCAAACTTGCGGTTTGCAGAATAATACAGAGGTGGGCTCCTGATTCTGCCCATTTAGAAGGGATGACATCAGCTAGTGCAGCTTGGCACACACATAACCCCTCTCCTTGGTGCCCATCCTCCACCTCCCTTTCTTTCCCTCTAACCTTTTTGCCAGATGGAAGAGTGGTTTACCAGCAGGAGGGAACTCCATCCTGTGACTGCCTCTACGTGAGACCACTGGAGAGAGAACCAAAAGGTGTCTACCCTTCAGCAGCTGTCAAGGCCAACCCAAGGTAAATGATCATGTCTTCATCTAGTGGTGGGGGCTCCTCTCCGGGAGGTAAAGGTAAAGCTTACTTAACTTCTATTAAGAGTTAACCCACAATACCTCACTTTTTACTCTGGCAAAATTATTTTTTAAATATATCTTGCCAGACCAAATACAGAGTAAATAAAAACAGGACACCACCCCCATTTTTTTTTAAACTGCTGTCTTTGACATACCTGGCAGAGAGGCTGGAGACTTGGTATTTTGTGCAGCAACTTGCTCCCAGTTTACCAGCACAGGGCCATGTGTTGGAAAGGGCTCTCAACACGATTATGGATTTCCGGCCATATTTGAAAGGCAAGAACTTAGGATTCTTTTTCTCAAATAGTCTGACTTACAGTTCAGCAAACAACAACTGCTACGAGCCCCTAGTTGTCTGATTTTTTTTCTCTAAAATAAACAGTGCAATTCCTCAACTATACCTGATTAATTGAAGGTCACTCTATTCGACTTTATGCTCAAATTCTTCTTTTGCCTCCCCAGAGGCAGGAATACTTTAAGTTTTAACATGAAAAAATACAACAGCTGAATCCAATGCAGCCCCAGTTTCTTCAAGAATATTCTGCATTATCTAATGGTAACTCACTTTATTTAGATTGTTCCAGCAGCTTAGAAGTCATGAGCATGAAATCCTTCCAGTGTTTTCCCAAGAAGCCACTTCAGTACATCCTCACGGGGAGGTGGTAGGAAATTCTTCACAAAACAATGCTGCCAGCAGTATCAACTGGGTGATCATTGCAACTATGAAGACCACGTATTATTGAACTTGGCTCCCTCACCAACACAGTCTAAAAAATACTTTAACTGATTTATAGAGCTCTGTATCTTTTCTTTTTTCTTTTTTTTTTTTTTTTTATTTGTCAGAGAGAGAGGGAGAGAGAGTGAGCACAGGCAGACAGAGTGGCAGGCAGAGGCAGAGGGAGAAGCAGGCTCCCCGCCGAGCAAGGAGCCCGATGTGGGACTCGATCCCAGGACGCTGGGATCATGACCTGAGCCGAAGGCAGCTGCTTAACCAACTGAGCCACCCAGGCGTCCCTATCTTTTCTTTTTTAGTGAAGTACAGTTAACACACAAGGTTACATTAGTTTTAGGTGTACAACATAGTGATTCGGCAAGTCTGTACGTTAGGCTATGCTCCCCACAAGCGTAGCTACCATTCGTCACCATAGAACACCATTCCAATACCATTGACTACATTCCCTATGCCGTTCCTTTCAGCCCTGTGAATTACTCATTCCCTAATTGGAAGCCTGTCCTTCCCATTCCCCTTCACCCATTTTGCACATCCCCCCATGTCCCTCCTCTCCGTTACCCATCAGTTTTAAAACAATATTTTTAGTAGTTTTTCAACTTGAGGATATCCCATAACCAAGAGGGAATTCCAGTTAACACTCATAGATGTTGGTCAGCCATGTTCCACTCCTGTCCCATCCTCTGTGTGTTCAATGTAAGGACCATGCCAGGTGCTGGTATATTTTGGCTACATGGACGGCATGCACTGCAATACCCAGGGACCTCTGAAAACAGAACCACCTCTGTTTGCTACCAACAGGAGATTAATCAAGATTCTCCTCTGCCTTGGGCTTCACATCTGCCAGTGTATAAAATGCTACAGGAGCCTGTGGACTTTACTGTAAGAAATTTTAGACAAGAGCCACGAAGTCCTTAATCCAACACTGAGTATCAACTTTGGATCTGGTACTGTTCTAGCTTCTAGAGCCATCCCTCTTACAGAAGCTGCATTCCACAGCCTTACATTTATAAGCATTTCATCGAGATCATTTCACACAGACTGAACAGAGGTTGGCATATCTGAAAAGACGTTCGCTCGTCTGGAGCCAGCCACTGCCATCATATACTGGGCTCTATTAGTGATACCTGTTGACTTATGTGGGATCAGGAGAAATCACGTAGGAAGCCGTCCCTCGGTTTCAGAGGCATGTGGAAGTAACAGTTCCATTGACCGGGGCTGGGTTGTACTGGAAATAAGAAACCTGAAGATTGAGTCAAATCACGCAGAACACTGGAGAGTTTCCTTCTGAACGAGGCACAGAACTGCATAATGCAATCACTCCACATGGCCTCTCTATACTTCCATCTACACACGCACACGCTCCCCTCAAGACATCTGCCCCAGCGTGGACGCACAGGCTAGGGAGTGGGGATTAGCATGATAGTTACATTTACATTTATCCCTTAAATGACAGAGCTTGGAACTGATGGGAAATGATTTTAGCTAAATTCCATCTACCATTCTGGGGAAAATGAAGAATAATATGAGAAACCCTAATTTATAAAGAGACTCTATAGTCCCATTGGCCTGAGTTCTAATTCCTTTTTTTTTTTTTTAAAGAATTTATTTATTTTTTTTGACAGATTGAGAGAGAGAGAGAACAAGCAGGGGGAGCAGTAGGCAGAGGGAGCGGCAGACTTCCCACTGAGCAGGGAGCATGATGCAGAGCTCGATCTCAGGACCCTGGGATCATGACCTGAGCCGAAGGCAGATGCTTAAGGACTGAGCCACCCAGGCACCCCCTGCGTTCTAATTCGAACTACACTGCTTGTCATCTGACTGTCCTCAGCAAACTCCTTCATGGGAGTCTCAGTTCTTCCATCCATGACGTGAAGGTTCTGCTGCCTGTGCCCTCGTGATCTTTGGAGGGTGAAGATAAAGTGCCCATCAGCATGCCCAATACAAAATAGAGACCAAACAGTGCTAGAAATCTGCTTCTTTCTCCCTTGATATAGCATACATTTCTGCATTCATTTATGATTGGGAAGAAACACAGCAGATCTAGATCAGAGTTCTGTGGTTTTACGGCAATATGAAAATCTCTATATAATCATTCAACCCATTGCTTATGCTACTATCTCTTGGTAATGTTCCATGTGAAAGACACTGTCTCAAGAAGGACAACAGTCATCAAACTCTTTAGTATTACCTCATGCTTTCATCTGAAATCTAGTTTTTAAGTAAAGCCTAGAATCAATTGCCTACCAAGAACACTTGAAGAAAAAAAATTTTTTTTGCCCTTCGTAAGTATATCCAATTTTTTTTAAAAAGGCAGGATTCCAATCTCACAGTCAGAAAATGTGGTGTTTAGGGTGGCAGTTATAATACTGTGACTATATTTCTCAAACCATAAATTGACATGTGGTCTGACAAGCATAAAGTGTACTTCTGGAGACAGTGGGATAGAATATTTGAAATCAGAACTGGAAAATTTGGGACATATGAAGGCTATAAATAGTGGGCAGAGACTGGGCTGGTTCCAAAGGAGACCTGATTCCTACTAAGAACCACATAATTAGCCAGCCCCCATTTGTTATACATATAAATACCCGTCCATAAGAAAGGCAATTTAAACCAGAATGGTAAACAAGACAAGCCTGTGCCAGATGGCTGCCTGGCACACATAGTCTCTGTTCCCAGAGCTCTGCACAGGATAAGGCTGCCCAGAGGAACAGACTCTATAGCTGGGAAAGAAAAGTGTAAGGCCCAAACCTAGGCAAAGCATTGTATTCGTTGACCTGAAATGGTCATCTCCTGCTGTCCACCAGGAGGTAGGTAGAATGATTTTGCACAGGAAGTTTTAACCCATCCATGCCTTTTCCCAGGGGGAGGAGCCACTTTGGGCTCAGATCCATTAGGCAGTTACTCCTCCTAGGTAGGCTGACCAAACAATGCTGGGGTTGGAGAAAGACACAGGAGACCTGGGGCAGAGTAAAAGCAGGGAGCACGAACTGCACGGGACTATCAGAGGGAAGTTATGCTTCTTTATGACTTTTACACTGTACTTTAGGAGACAGACAGAGCCCCTCTCTGCAAAATATAATAAGGACCTCAATAGGAGACTAACTGCTCCAATACAAAGTGGCCATGGACAAGATGTGTGGGGCATAAGTTCATCAGAATCATGACAGATATGGTCTATGATGATGAGAGTGACTCATGACTGGTACACACCGGACACACTACTAAGGGCCTTTGCAAAGATCCTCTTTTCATCTCAACAGCCCCAATTATCATCTCACCTTTTACAAGTAAGGACATTGGAGCTGAAAACCTGGCAGAGAAAACTGCCTAGGTTCACACAACCTCTAATAAATTATACTGTCCAAATCCATAATTCCCAACAACACATCATAGCAAGAGAAACATATTTCAGGAAGGAGCATAAGAGAGACTATTCTCCCAGACTTCTGATTCCTCACAGCAAAAGCTCAGAATCACAAAGGAACGCTTTGAAAATTATAGGTGCTTGGGCCCCAACCTACAATTTCTGATTCAGAGGGCTTGGACCTCTGTATTTGTAATAAGCTCCCTGCCCTGCCCTGGTGATTCTTATACACACTTCCTTTTTTGAAGATTTATTTATTTTAGAGAGAAAGAGAGTTCAAGCAGGAGGGTCAGAAGGAGAGAGAGAGAAGATCTCAAGCAGACTCCACACTGAGCACAGAGCCTACCATTGTTCTTGAGCTCATGACCCTGAGATCACACCTGAGCCAAAACCAAGAGTTGGATGCTCAACTGACTGTGCCACCCAGATGGGCCCATACACACTTCCTATTAAGAACTTCTTGACAAACCGTGTTGTATCTGGTTGAGTTTCTACTTGTTGCTTAGTGAGGAGGGATTCAAAAATCAGCATTTAATATTACCAATAAGCATTTGTTGTCTACCCAATATAAATCCATCACAGATGAACATGAAGTAATGGCTAAATAGCTCTAGGTCCAGGGCGGTGGTTCAGGCATTCTCTAACCACCTCTCAGGATTTTATAGTCATTGATGTCTACTCTGGGTGACACATTCTTGACTTCTGCAAGAAGCCAAAGTTGGATTAAGCCAAATCCATGTTCAAGAGATGGCCAAGTTATAAAAAACTGGAGGGAGAGGCAGCAGCAAAAGGTGTAGGTGTAGCAATGCAAGCTTGACTCAAGTGGCTTTTGGTAAATGGAATGTGTCAATTTTAAAGTATGGAAGACATATTGGACTAAAAGTAAAAAATCCCCAAAAGATCAATCCTTACAAAATGCTCAAAATAGGAGGGCAGAAAGGATGAAGAAAATAGACCAGTCCATTTCCGCAATCTTTGAAAATTTTTCAGTGCTGCCACCATGGAGTTGTGTACAAAAAAGAAATGGGACCAAAATATCCAGGTTCATATTTCTGTATAAGCCAAGTTTCAGAGGTTATCCATTGTTTACTGTCTTAAATGTGCAATAGAACAATGGAATTAAACATGTTACACTGCACTCTTGGCTTGATGATAGAAAAGAACAGGATGCCAAGGGCAATTTATATTCCCAACTGGTCTCTACTACTCAGTGACTTAGGCAAAAGATTTAACTCCACTGCCTTGATTTCTCAATCTGAAAATTTGGGTAGAGAGGAAGAAGGGAAATATTGGTAGATGAGAGACACCACATTTGTACTATACTTACGCTCTAATTGCAAACTACCCACAGTTATGTACATTCTGTTTTATGTGCTTTATAAGAGTCAGATGTGGAATTCCCTGTGGTGGTGGTTGTTTTAACTCTCTAGAAACTTGAAGAGAAGTTAGAACTAAAAAGAAACTAAAGAAATAGGACTTAAGAATTAAATGTTTTGAATATTTTCCTTCCTAATTTGCTTTGCAGAAAAATGGAACACAGACTATCATCAGTGGGGTGCTTTCAAGTGAATCACAATCACATGTATGTGCAAAACCATCGGTGAAGTCTATATGTGCAATTAAATGCCTAATTATGCTTAAAGAGCCCCTGCATTCTTTAGTCCCTGGCTATACCCTCAGGAAAACACACAGTGGCCTTCTGTCTTGAGTACGAGCTCTTTAAAGTGTTTAAATGCCATGAAAGTGCAACTGTGTGCCCAATTAGGGGTGCAATTGCTGGGTCAAAGCATGAAACTCAGCCTATCCTTTGCCATGCTGGGTTAACTCTCCAGATTCTAGTTACCAACCCAAAGGGCAGTATTAATCAGATTCCTCTGTCATCCTGGGGCTGGATGAGAAGTATTGGATGCTCTATCCTTTGCCAGTTTTAGAGACGGTACAAAGGGGGAAAAGAATCAAACTTTGGTGCTTCTTTTGTTTACTTCCTCAACTAAGTGATTGAAATTTATCCTTGGACACTGCTCTGCTGCTTGGAGTCAGGAACTGTGAGAAAGGATAGGAACTCCTTAATTCGATCTCAGTACTAATCCTGATCATGCCCCTTTTCAGTCCACTGAAGACAAATTGTGGATTACCAAGATGGACTTGCTACTAGGGAACTACAGCACATGTCCTGAATAACGGGATTTGAGTCAGAGGAAGAAGAAATATAAGGAATCAAAGAATGGTCCAAAGCAAAAGAAAGAAACCAGAGAACTCAATGCTGGATCAAAATATGAGGACAGGGTCTGGTCAGGAGAAACAAGACAAGAGGCCAGGCACAAGTAAGGACATTGGAGCTGTCCTTTTGGAAAAGTGAAACTTTTCACTTAGAAACCTTTGACTAAACGCTTAGTATGTGTCATGTGGTGATGATAGCAGTGAGAATTGATAATACAACAGTAAACCAGTTGATAAAAGTAATGGTCTGGAGGAGACCTGGCAAGGGGCTTGGGATACTGAACACATAGCTTTGGACTCAGGGAATCCTTTAGGTACCTTTACAGATCCCAAAGTCTGGGATGGTTTCAGGAATGGTTTCAGCTAGAGGCATCCAAGTGCCATTGAATCAGGGCTCCAGCAAGATCCTGATTTTCTGGTATATGTTTATTCTTCCTTTTTATTTATCCAGGCTGCTGTTTTTCTACATTCCCAGTCTTGCTTTTAAAAAGAAAATTTTAAAAAAAACTGTCTTAACATGCCTTACCTCCTTCCTAGTAGGCTTAAGAGCAAAAATTCCAGCTGTTGGTATTTCATGCCTCATCATGAAATAGAACTTGACCTCTCACTGGCAAAGTTGTCCCCTGTTGTATGTGGGCACACAGAGCTCTCCCGGCCTGTCCCACAATCCTCCCCCTTGCTTTTGCCTAAAGAGCTCTGTGTGACTGAGTCATGAGCAAAACAGTTGAAGTGGTGGAAGGCCAGACCCAGTCTCAAAGAGAAATGCAGTGGCTATGCTTCAACATTAATACAGATGCACTGATAAGGGAAAACTAAATAATTATTTAGAATTTATTCTTTTCATCAAAAATATGCAATCTTGATAGAGTACTAATAATATGGCAGGGATCAAAGATACTGTCTCCCCTCTGATACTTGGAATTGTGCATGACAAATAGTCCATCTAAGGGGGCAGGCTAGATAGTAGCTTGGTTGGAAATCAGTGAAGTGCTAGTGTAAACCTTTTTTGGCAGAGATCCTCTTGGTCATAATTTTGATGTATTAGTGGCTCTAACATATCCATATGATTTTCCCCAACTATAAGCAATGAGTCATGATCATTATGTGGCTTCCACTACACTGGAGAAAACCCAGAGTTGGCAGAACCCCATATAACTGAAGCTTCATTAGCCTAGTGGGAAATCTGTCCCATGATATATACAAGGCAAAATGCTAAAGTGGAAGTATCCGATGCCTGAGAAGTCAGAATGATCTAGAACTAGATTCTGCCTCAAAACTACTTTTGTAAACATCCAATAGGCTAAAAAGGACTTAGAAAATATTTGGGGGTACCCCAATACACTATAACACAGGGGCTTCTGGACTTATCTTTGGTCACTAATAGGCAGCCAACAGCACTGATGCTGCCCCCCAACATGTCAGCAGCCTTACACCAGGCACCATTCCTTCAGGTTCTCATTCTTTCTCCCTTGTGTTACTCAGAGGTTTTCTACTGATCTCCCAACTTGCAGTATCTCCTCTTCTTCATAGACACATGAGCTAGAGTAATATTCTAAAAAATAGACTCTGTTCATGCTACCCACTTGTCTGACAACCTCAAGGACTCATCCTTACCAAATATAACATAAAACAATATAACATTTGGTGGCATAGGTAAGCGTCTGACTCTTTGTTTTGGCTCAGTTCATGATCTCAGGGTCTTGAGATGGAGCCCTGTGTTGGGTGCTTAGCATGAAGTCTACTTAAGAGTCTCCCTTTCTCTCTCCCTCTGCCCTTCCCCCCGACTCTTTCTCTCTCTCTCAAATAAATACATAAATATTTAAAAAGAAAAAAACAATTATAGCTGCCACTTACTGACTACTGGGTTTCAGTACTTTGCCTTGATTATTGTCATTCTCACAATAATATCAGGTGGGGGTGTCCCCTTCAATCATTCAATAAATAAACATGAACGAATCCTCACTGAAGTAATCAATGAGAGGACTGAAGATCAGAGAGTTTGAGCAATCTTTCCAAAGTGCCTCATAAGAGGTCATCTTAGTATTCACATGCAGATCTATCCAGTTTGAATCCTGGGGATCTCTCTACTCTCCCAGGTTTCCCCATTCAAAAAAAAAAAAAAAAAAAAAAAGAAAACTCTAATTGGCATTCAAGCCCTTCCAGAATTGGGACAAGACAGATGTCTCCAATTGGATCTCTCCTACCCATCCTTTGTTTTGGTCAAAACAAATTCCATGCAGGTCCTTGGAAATACCCAGCCCCATCCTATGCTTGAGATTTCTATTCTGGGCCTATGTTTTGGGATGCTTCTCTCCCATGTAAATTCCACCCACCAATCCCAGGCTCCCTCAAAAGCATAGCTGTACCACTACCAAACCAGCTAGAGGAGACTTCTCCTTCCTCTGAACCCCCAAACAGCCTTGGGACTCCCTCTTGTGGATTGTGTCATGGAATGGGACAAACTCAGAAGTCAGATGAACCAAAGTTCAATTCTTCACTCTATTTAGTCCTTAAACTCTAGGACCTCTGTCTCCCTGCACCATAGGCTTGTTTTCAGAATTCAGTTACATAACAAATACAGAAATGCTCAACATAGCCTGCCAAGGAGCAAATTTTCAAATGCCTACTATTATCATTAAAATGATTTGTATTCATGCATTACCCTGTCTTTTGATCTTAAGCTCCTTGAAGAAGGTGGACAACCTTACTCAGTCCTTTTAATGGTACATGGAAATGTCTGATGTAGGAATGAGACCCAATGGAGTTTCCAACCTAATTTCAAAACCCATCAGTCTACAACTGATATCAAAGCTCCACATAATAATAAAACAAAATTACAGCAAGAATTTAATGAGGCAAATACCTATATGCTTCTGGGTTATGGTTTTGTCTACTTGGATGAGTAGGATCCAGAGTCTATAATGCTACAGCCACAGTTAAAGGAGAGAAAAAAAGTACTCAAAACACACTCCATTCCCCATACATGAAGCAGCACTCCTAATGCTTGGGGAGAACAGCACCGTAGCAGAAGTATCATTACAGTAGCAGTAGGAAGAGCTGCCAACATTTATCAAGCACTTAAGTACTGACACTAGTTTAAATGCTTCACATGTGTTAACTCATTAACTTTTACAACAACCAATATAAAGTGCTTCTATTCTTTCCACAGCAAAATTAAGTAATTCTTAAGGTCTCACATGAGATGGTAAAACAGGGATTCAAACCAGAGCTCATGTATCCTATATATCATGATAAACAGCAATGATCAGAAAATATTCCTGTACCAGATCCACCACTTACTAGACTAATAGGTTGCCTCCTTCAGGACACCCAAATGCTGTTAGAACCTGTGCTTATAGAGGGGGGTGAAAGAGTAGTGACATTAGAGATTAACATCTATCTTTAAAAGTCCGTAACTTTGCATTTGCAAAAGTAGTTTCAAGTACAGGATGTCTGTTGGTAAAATGACTCACATGGGTGCAGCTTAAGAGTATAGGTAAAGATCCATAAAGACCCTGGTCAGCAAGCTCTCTGATGAGGTCATGGTACGTAAGAAAGCCAGTACAAACTGAGGCAAAAAAAATAAGGAGAAGCAGCCTCACTCCTAGATTAGTTCCTTCAGGAAAATAAATACACGAAATTTGATGAAAATATTTTTAGGGACGCCTGGGTGGCTCAGTTGGTTAAGCGGCTGCCTTCAGCTCAGGTCATGATCCCAGCGTCCTGGGATCGAGTCCCACATCGGGCTCCTTGCTCAGCCTGCTTCTCCCTCTGCCTCTGCCTGCCACTCTGTCTGCCTGTGCTTGCTCGTTCGCTCTCTCTCCCTCTCTCTGACAAATAAATAAATTTTTTAAAAATTTTTTTTAAAAAAAGAAAATATTTTTAAAATCCCACATAGCTTTAGTCATTCACTATCCATAGTTTGGGTGATGGGGTCATTTGATGTTGAGGAGTTAATATTGAAATTGGTGCTTAAGCTAGTTAAACAAAGTAAGAGCCCCTCCTGATGGAAACTAGGAGGGAAAAAAAAGTAGACCCATGTAAATGAAGCCCAGAATGGCTGTGACCATTCAATAGCATTCCCCTCATATAAACGACCCCATTCCTGAAGGGCCAGAGGCTACCATACTCTTAAACATGAAGCTGATCAATTGCAGAAAAAGGAATTTTACAAAACCTGAGGTTGTGACATCCTGGACCATAACAAATCCCTGTTCTGTTTCACTAAATATGTCAAGGAAAAGGGAGCATTTGACTGCAGGATGATGTATCCCTCAGAGTAGGGCCATGGTGTTGAGTGCCTGACTGGCATCTAAGCATGCAGAAGAAAGGCATGGAGCTGACGGTTTCACTTACTAAGTTAGATCAACTCCTGGACAAGCTTTGTTTCATGCAGTTGACCCTAGAACATGCATTCTCAATAGGGGCAGTAAAGGAAGCAACAATTGTTTCTTGGGGCATGACAAAAAACTTACTTTTTGTATAAACCACAGATATGAAGTACCTAAACTTACATGTATGTATATGTAATATGTGGTATGGAAATTCTATGGTGAAGGGAACTATTAGGGAAAAAATAAACCTCTTTGTGAGAGAGGGACAGGAATGAGCCCACTTTTGGAACACCAGGAGAAAGATGCGTAAGAAAATCAGAAAAGATTTTTGGTATTGGTGACAGCAGTTGGAAGACAGGAGAGACAATATTCCCCCATCTTCAGTTTCTGCCCAAACCCATCCACAATCTTTGAGGACATGACTGGAGTCTATATCCAGCTTACTCCTTTAGTATGGTTTGGTTAAGTCAGCCATCATCAATTAACCTAATGAACGAAACTCCTTTGTACAAATAAAGATAAGTCCAAAATTCAGCCACTCCCTGCAACCTAGGAAAAAGAGGATGAGGCCTCAGGAGAAAATAAACCTGATGACACCTTGATCTTGGATTTCTATCCTCAAGATCTGTGGGGAAAGTTAGTTTCTGTTGTTTAAGTCACAGAGTCTGTGATACTTTGTCATGGTGGCCCCAGCAGACAGATATACCTACTATGGTGTACGTGGCAGGTATCACTTCATTACCAGTGCTCATTCATACCTGGGCCTCCTCTCCTGGGCACAAGAGGACCACTTCCTCAAATCTAAACAAATAATTGTAAGCAGAAGGGACACTATCATATTTCTGAGCCCAAGCCTTAAATTGCTCAGTCAAAATACGTGTAGTGCTTGTCCATGCCATGGTGATCAGAGAACATGTGGAAAGGCAGTTGCCACAAGACTCAAGTAGCCCAGAATTCTAAACCAGTGCCTCCCTGGAGAATTGGCCTGGCTCTGCAAGGAATATCATGTAAAAGAGAAATAAAGCTTTCTTCTGTTAAGCCATTGAGATTTCTAATGTTATTTTTTACACAGCAGGACTTAGCCTAGCCTTACTGATATACCCACCCCACATAAATCTGGGAGAAGGTGGTCCTGGGGTGTCTCTTTGTGGGCCATCTATGAAATAAGAAGTCTCTCCTCCAACAAAATCATGAGAAAATGGGAAACTGACAATGAAATGAAGAGTTCAGATGAAGGGGCTAATCCATGTGGCACCTTTACAAACCAGAGATGAAGGAAAAGAGGCAATGTTTCTCTGTGCTTTCCAAGTCAGGTTGGAAGACAATCTGAGGGTATGAGCAGTTGGGGGCAAAAGAGTTCATGTTTTGGCATAAGGCAGGATAAGTCAATGGGTCCTATTGTGACATTAAGGAAATGTCCTTCAAGACCTTCTCTGGTTCCAGTCTCACCAGGAAGGCTCTTTGATTCTGAGAGTTTGATTTCCTGGATAGTCAACAAGAATATAAAACACAAAAATATAAAACACCATAGAAAACTATAAATAGCTTTCCCTGTCCATGTCAGTTAAGTAAAATTCTGACAATACCTCAAGACTTCATGACACCAAGGTGCACCAAACCTCCATGAAGAAACCCACCTGCCAGAAGCCACCAGTGTTATCCATTTTAACCTCACAAAATAGAGGGAAGAGATTCCCTTAACTTGATGGAATTCACTAAAAGTATCCTCTTTTCACAGATACATTTTACTCATTTCCCAGTCCCCTTACTATTCACAAGTCCTCTAACCAAGGCTATGATTAACTTTCCCAGAATAAGGTCAAGCTGCCTAGGCCACACTGAGCTAATCACTCAACCAGCAATTTATCTTCTGCTCTTAAACCCTGATTTCTGTCTCATGTGGAAACCTAGCAAGGGTGTAAGTTGAGTGCTGTCAAAAGGTGCTCGGGGCCAAGAGGTCAGGAGAGGCACCTGACTTCCAAGCAAGCACTGCACTTGTCAGGACATGGGACTTCCATGGGCTCTCATCAACTACCAGACAGTTCTTAGAAGAACTCAGGTCTGCCCAGAGGAGGCCCTTTTCTTTCATTCACACCAAGGTCTTTGTGAGCTGGCAACGGCTCTGACCTGCATCACACACCCCTTTTCCAACTCCCCATTTCCCTCAGAGCTCCATCTATGTTATTATGCACATACTTCACAGCAGACAGTACCTTTAGCAGGGCTGCCCCATTACCACCGTTAAGGCATCATTCCTATGAGCGAGTTTTCCCTGGCATCTGATGCACAGACCCCATACCCATATTGATACTTAATTCTGTGGTCCTCAACAGTGCCACCCAAAGGGATGATCTGGAAATTTGTGGTGGCAGCTTTTTGGGCTCTCGCAATAGTCAGAAGCACTACTGGCTCCAGCGAACAAGGGTAATGGATGCCAGCCATCACACAATGTCTGTGGTAGTCTCATACAACAGATAATTGTCCCTCATCCTGCATGCTTTTCAGATGTCCTACTGAATTTCACAGAGATGAAAAACTTTTATACATTCATACAGATATTAACAAAATGCTTGCCACATGCTAACCATGCTTTCAGGGGTTCTGGGTGAATGAAATTCTCTGCTCTCTGGCACTTATAAAAACCAATTTTAATTGTCTGAGCCTGCAACCTAACTCAATTTTACATACAAACAGAAAGTACTTTTGTCCTCTCTTAAGATACCTTATGTTTCCTGAAATGCAACCACCATGCAAATCAAGAGAAAATTATAATTCATTTTGTTCTGAGTCCACCCGGATTTATTCACTGCATCAGAAAACCACATCACTAATTGCATGACTCCTCAAAATAGCTCAGCCACCAGGACAACTGGTCTACCCCGTCCACAGCTGTAGTTGAGCCGTTGACAGGGACTCTGACGAGGCCATTTGACTCCTTTATTATATTCTCTCACACAGCCATGTCCAAATGTTTACAATCAGAAAGAAGTGGGTTTTTTTTTATTATTATAAATTGTTATACTTTAGTTTTAGCTACATTCTACTTAGGGTATTACACTGCTGCTGCTGCTGCTGTTGTTGTTGTTGTTGTTGCCGAATGTGTCGTTGGGTATATTATCAATGAATCCCATTCCAAGATGAAAAAAGTAATGTGTTAAAAAAAAAAAAAAAGGAGGTGCCTTTCTTATAAAGAGGGGGCACTGCCTCTGAGAAGGCATTGATTCATAATCATTTAAATATTCAACCTTCCAGCCTCCAGTGAAAACTCTCTTCCCCAACAGTTTTCCAAAGAAAGCCTCAAATTCCCCCCTTCTAAAACAGTCCCCATAAGTCTAATGAATTTGAGGAACACTTCTTCAAGAAACCAGGTCCAGTGAAAAGTCTTACCACATAAGGTAGAAAAACATGTATGGTTATTTCCAGTGAAATTAAGGAAAACAAATTGAATTCCACGCACATTAGTAACTAACTTGAAGTAAGATTCTGAAAACCCCATATTCTCTACTTTGGTGCAATAAATTATTCACAAAAAATTAATAAAGTAATCATTGACTAGTCATTTGTTAAAGTGAAAAGCACAACTCTAAAGCCATTTGGAAAGATATCTGTACTTAATACAAACCTGTGATCAACAATATACATCTCAACAAAAAATGAATGTCAAGCAAGACATGAAGCAAAATCTAAGACAGGGCTTAGAGAGGAGAAGACCAAGTGAGAGGGAAGGCATTTAGGCATTCTGACAGAAAGAAACAAGGCAGTGCTGTGTACGTATTAGCCGTCTGACTGTGGAGGAGTTTCTTTTCTTATCAGTCAGTCACAGTTCCACTGGAAATGCAGACCCAGTAGGAAATGTAGATTAAGAGATTTACTGCAAGAAATTGGCTGAAACAATGATGGGACCTGGCTAGGCAAGTCTGAAATTCATCGGGCAAGACATAAGCAAGGCAACCTGGAAGTTTTGCTCATGGGCTATCACTCTCTCCACACGCAGAATCTCTCCTCTGAAGAGGCCTCAGCTCTGTTCTTAGAGCCTTTGGATGGACTGAATTAGACACCCACCTCCCAGACTATCTAGAATAATCTGCCTTAATAAAGTCAACTGATTATGGGCTTTAGTCACATCCACAAAACACCTTCACAACGACACCCAGATTAATGTTTGATTGAATAATGGGGACTTAACCTTGCCAAGCTGACATACCAAAAGACCATCACAGACCACCCCTTGTCAACTTGGCACCTATCCCTATCTCTTAAAATCATACTTAGGGGTGCCTGGGTGGCTCAGTCAGTCAAGCGTCCAACTCTTGGTTTCGGCTCAGGTCATGATTTCAGGGTTGTGAAATCAAGTCCCACATCGGGCTCCACGCACTGAGTGTGGAAGCCTGCTTGAGATTCTCTCTCTCCTTCTGCCCCTCCCCCATGCTCAGGTACTCTCTCTTTCTAATAATAATAATAAATAATTAATAATAATAATAAATCCTTTTAAAAAATAAATAAAGTCATTCTTAATCTGCAAATAAAGAGGAAAACAGTCATACCTCTGCCTACCATGATGTAACTGTACTTCATATAACTGACAAGGCATTACCCCTTTCCCAAAAAGGGAATGCAAAGCTCTTGGCTGAAGTTCACCCTTCTCCAATGACATCCTGTGACTTAAATACTGTGCCATAACGTTCACTATTAATAAACTTTATGTTAGATGGTAAGGGGGCAAGAAGAAGTAAAAACAAAAATACTTGTTTGGTATGTATACAAACATATGAAGAACAAAATAAATACTTATAGCTCTTACCAGCTATAGTATTCTCAACTCTGAAATGAGAATGGCAGGGACCACTCACATGTTGCTAAAGAAATTACGTGACGTGATAGGTTACATGCCCTATAGGTTACATGCCCTATAGGTTACATGCCCTATAGTCTGAATATCAGCACCTTCATCGGTGTGGTCACTGGACAGGCACCTGTAATGGTGTTAAGTGGAGGACTGTAATTCAGAAGAGGGCAATGGTAAGTCTGCAATGTAGGAGTGAAAAAGGAAATAAGAAGTAGCTACTTCTGGGGGGTGGGGAGTGGATACTACAGAAATAAAACCATGGTGACACATGCCAGGTTCTAGGATGGAAAAACTAAATATTGAAAATTTCTAAATTATTTTCATAGTATGTACAATAGAGAGGCAGCCTTCCCCTTCAGGAACAAAAGTATCTTTCGATAAGCAAAATACCCACATAACCTCTTCAGCTGTAAATAATAAAGCCTCTTTCCTCTTCCTCTCCACCCAGTCCCCCCTCCATACCACCCACCTAGGGAGAAATCCAGATTAAAACAAAGGAGGGTGAAGGGGTGTTAGTGACTTCCCAGCATGAAGACTTTAACAATCTGGAGGACTGGACAGAAAAGACAGTCACCCAAAGAAACAGACAGACAGACATTCAGACAGAACCTGAGATGGGGGAAGACAAAAGATAGCAGACATGAAGGATCCTGGGGACAGCACAGCTGGGCACAGCAGGACAGGCAGCGAGTTCTTGGAGACAGGAAGAGCTGACGGGGTTTTAATTGCACCTGCCAGAGCCTCATTAAAGTACTTCCTGAGAATGGGTTTACTGTATTCTATATAAATTACAACCCAATAAATTTGATCTTAAAAAGTTATGTGTTATGATCTAAATTTTTATTTTTATTTTTCTAAATTTTTGTAAGACACAATACATTCAAAAAATCTGGAAAGAGCTATCAAACCATTAGCAGCGGATATTTCTCAGTAGTAGGAAAACAAGTGATGCTTATTTTCAGCACTCTTGTATTTTCTACTTCCTCCAATAAGTGTGCTGATTATTTTTTCAGGTAAAATCTTCCTGAAAAAGAGCCATTTTTCACAGAGCCCATGCTCAGTTTCACATAGTGCTGACCCTTAAAATCGTTACTAACAATTTCATATTAATATCCATTCCTCTGGAATTCTCCATCCATTGTTTCAAGGCTATGGTTCTAGTTGTTTTGTTTTCAGAACATCTGTTTGCCTTCGAACTGTAAAAGCAAATAAAGTGAATGAATAAGTATCAATAATAGCTTGTGCTTGTCTTGAGTGGAAAGGGCAACAAATGGAAAGACTCAAGACTCAGATTTCCAGGCAGCTCTGCTAAAGAATTCACTGTGTGGCCTTTGGTGAGACACTTCCCCTCCAGGCCACAGCTTCTTCAGCTATAAAACAGGGGCTGTGAACAAGAGCATCTCTAGGGGCCCATCTAGGATGGACATCCCGCCATTTTACGGGTCCCTTCGGGGAGGAAAAGAAAGCAAAGCAGAGATGCATTGCTGAGTCATCGTATCCCATCATCGTGATAGAAATCACACCTCAGGCACCCCCGTTTTCTCTGTATTTCTCTATTTCATCTTACATACTCAGCCTTCTTGCTCTTGCCAATCATGTAGCTGTAAAACTTATTTTTCACTCCCAACACGTGAGCTATCCTGGCTGTTCCTCAGATAGCTCAATCCTGTCTGGTATCTGATTTTGCTCTGGCAGTCACTGGGGGTCTACACAGTTCCTCCGCTCAACTCCAGCTCATTCCAGCAAAACTTCACACCCTCTCCTTTGTTGAAAGCTTAGCCTGCCCCTCCCTATGGCCGTCCTTCTGCTCTTAACCCAGGCATGGGGGCCAGCATCCACTCTGGTGCCATCTCAACTCTCACAAAATGACAATGGCATTTAAGAAAACTCCGTGTGAGTGCAGGGCAGGGGAGTGGAGGTGGAGGCCCTGAAACCCTAACATAATCAGACTCATTTTAAGATCTACAGTCATTTGTCCTTGGCTCAGTTTTCCCAGAAATGACTGGCATAGGTAGCTTTCTCAAAGGGTGGCTGGCTCAAGGTTTGCTTGGCGAGTCGGAGGGGACCACTTCAGCTTCAGTTTCAACTGCCAAGTCTGTATTTCCTGCTGACCCAGTTGGGATTTTAAGTTTCCATCAAGACCACCTGCCTGGTGTTAATTAGTTATGGTTTCTTATTTTATAGGCAAACTTGTTTTAACGTCCATGAAACTGGCACAGTGTCTTGGGCTTCTCCCCTAGTTCTACTGTACAAGCAGAATTCTTAGCTGTCCCAGCTATTCAGACTTGAATAACATGATGTAGCCAGGATGGCAAAATATTCAGCAAAAATCTGAGGATGAAAATTGCAAAATCCAAGTAAATCCCAAATCATAGTTTTTCTTCTGTTCATTGTTTTTCAAAAATTTGAACTTATGATTTGGGAAATACTTTCCTTTCCCCCATTCCACACATGTGCCTTCAACTTCTTAGTGAGATATATAGCAAGAAAACCTTGCAATGAAACACAAACCTATTGTTTTTAATGCCATTCTAGACATCTCTGTCGTTTTTACCCATTTGTGACATATTTACCCATTGCCAATTATGAAATCAAATCAACTGGTTTCCTCTTTACCAAGAACTGGAGGGAGAGAATGATATTTTTATATGTCTAGGCTTTCCTTTAGCATGAAAAAAAATCAAAGATTAAGGGTTACTTTCCTTCACTAGTATGAGCATCCTCTCAGAAGACATGTTCTGACCAGGTAACTTTCAGAAATTTATTCTAAATTTTTTCAGTTCATGGTATATAACTAAACATAAGCACATTAGAATGGTGGATATACAGACTATAGTAAAAAGACTTGCCAATGACACATAAATGAAGTGAGCCAAGAACTGTGGAAGGTGTAAGAATCCCCCTTTTTTTCCTCCCAGGAGTCAAAAATGAACATTGCATCTGAGGAGAAATCAAGAGTCACTGATTCTCAAAGTGTCTGTAGGCATTTTGATTTTTAAATCCATTAATTTTCACATAATTTTGGACCAACACTAAATAGAAAAAAATTAACTCATATTGTTGTCATTTTACATTTACTTGGGTTGCCTGCCATAAATTTTTAAGATTTCCTTATGATTAAGAAAATGTCCATTTCAAGAAGTGACAAGGAGAGCCATCTTCACAGAAGGGTTGCTGTTTTTCATGTGCCTCAGATGACCTGATTTTATGTTCTACTGTGCCAATGACTAAATCCAGGGCTAATGTGGCTAGAAAGAGAGGGTATGGAGTTACTTTTCTTTTTTTTTTTTTTTTTTTAAGATTTTATTTATTTATTTGAGAGACAGAGCATGAGAGGGGAGAGGTCAGAGGGAGAAGCAGACTCACTGCCAAGCAGGGAGCCCAATGTGGGACTCTATCCCAGGACTCCAGGATCATGACCTGAGCCAAAGGCAGTTGCTTAACCAACTGAGCCACCCAGATGTCCTGGAGTTACTTTTCTGTCATAATTAAATGGGTAATTTTCTGGGTGCTAAGTATTAAATGGTTCTAGGAAATGATGAATAGCACCAGCTTCAGGAATTAGATGGATTCCATTTCTCCAATGGTTCTCTTTTGGATCTGCAAATAATCTGGGGTTAGCTGGAAACAGAAAAAATGAATCACCCAGGACCACCTCATCTTCCTCTCCAGTCTTCTCCCCCTAAACACATAGCTGTAGGTGCCTCTGGGTGAAGGAAGGAAGGAGGTTGTATCAGGTAGGTAAGATCACTCTATTAGAAACAGATTGGAAAAATGCTAGCTTGGTGACAGCTGATAAATATGTATTATCTAAAAGTAAATGTTCTTTTGTTTTGAATATAAATGAACTATTGAAGTGCAATTCCTGAGGAACCTTCTGGAAGGTAAAAATACGGACATGTCTTAGATAATAATCTATATATGTTTTATATATTATGCATGTGCATGTAGATTATAAATTTTATATATTATGCCTATTAATAAACTGTACGTTATTCTAAAGATACTAATCAACTGTGCCAAACAATTATTCACACTGTGCTGTAACGAGTGATATGTACTGGTTAGGTAGAGCTGTGATAATTCCCAGCAAAGTAGCAGTTTCCAACCTGTCAAAATCTACACTCATTCCTTTAATGGAATCTTCTAAAGCAGTGTTGGTAAGATTAGAGAATAAAAGAGCTACTTGGCTCAAGCAGTACTATGTACCTTCACTTAATCAATATGTTCTTCAAGGACAGATGTATTTGCTTACTTTTACAGTGAACGATTAAACATTATTATGCTGCCACATGCCAGGTACAATTGTCTGACACATCCATTTTTTTGCTGCTCCTGCTGCTCTGGCCTAATTCTTTTTCTTTCTGAGAACTAAAATTTTCCTTTAATAAAGGTCACTTGTCTTTGCAATAATCCCCACTCTGCTGTCATTTTCCCTCTTCAATCACTTTATTCTCTATCTACTGATCTCAAATCCTTTTTTTAACTTTGTAATTTCTACTTCCTTCAAATATCAAAGGCCAATGTTTGAATCTGTCATTTATATAACAAAAGTGCTATATTTTATGTTTGGCTGCTAGTCATTTCCCTATTGAATCAAAAATATCAGATTTGTTACTAATAAGAAAAAACCATTCTTTACAAGGATGTTACTTTCATGTTTTGAATCATTAAATAGCCCATTTCATACTTTGCTTGAAAATATGAGGCAAGTAGTTAATTTGTCATAAATAAGCTACTATCTGATTTAAATTCAACTTGTATTTCAAAACTTTCAGAATAAAAATGTCATATTCCCTTATGAGTCTGCCTTAAATTCTTTTATATTTGAGAGAGAGAGAGAGAGAGAGAGAGAGATAGAAACATGTATGAGGTGAGGGAGGGGCAGAGGGAGGGAGAGAATCTTAAGGAGGATCTATGCCCAGCACCAAGACTGAGCCAGGGCTCAACCTCACAACCCTGAGATCATGACCTGAACCGAAATCAAGAATCAGATGCCTAGACAACTCAGCCACCTAGATGCCCTGCCTTAAATTATTTTCAAGTGGGATGGGTGGATGAAGAGATAGATAGAAGTCTCTTTGGAAATACAGATTAAGGAGAGGAAGCAAGATGGTGGAGGAATAGGAAACTAAAATAGCATTAGGTCCCAGGAGTTCAGCTAGGTAGTGATCAAACCATTCCAAACACCTACAAACTCAACAGGAGATAGAAGAGAAGAGCAGCAATTCTAGGAACAGAAAATTGACCACTTTCTGTAAGGTAGGATGTGCAGAGAAGTAAATCCAAAGTGACCAGAAGATAAACTGAAGGGGCAAGTGGTGGAGCAGCAGGGCACAAAAACAGAACTTTTAGAAGTCTGCTCCACTGAGGGATGTCACTCCAGGGGCTAAGCAGGGGTGGAGCCCTCACAGGGACAGTGTGATCTCAGGAACCGCAGGGTCACAGAAAGACCCAGGGTGTCTGAGTGTGGCAGAGTTGCCAGGTATTGGAGTGGGGAAGCCAGCTGCAAAGATGGAGCCGAGGAGTGAGCTCTCAGGTCAGGGTTACCTTAAACCATGATCTGAGGCATGGTAGTGGCTGTTCCAGCATGGGCCCCACAAGGGGAAGATCCAGAGAGACCATCTCCTTCCTCCTCAGGAGGAGAGGCACGGGAGTGTATGGCTGGAATCTGCTGGGTTTGGAGACTCCAAATGGGGCTGTGCGCCAGAGATAGACACACTTGGTCACAGGCCAGGTGAGCACGGAGCGAGGCTGGAGACCAGGGAGCTGGGAGTGATGACTGCTTTTCTCTGCAGGCTCATTGAGGAGTGGGACCCTGAGCTCTCAGCTCCCCCGGGGCTGGAGACTGGGGGCTGCCATTTTCATTCCCATCCTCCAAAGATCTATGGAAAGCATTCAGGGAACAAAAGCTACCAAAAACAAAACTGAGCAGATTACTTAGCCAGGCCCCTGGCAAGAGCAGTGCAATTCTGCCTCAGGCAAAGACATTTGAGAATCACTGAAACAGACCCCTCCCCCAGAAGATAACTAAGTACATCCAGCCAAGACCAAGGTCACTGATCAATGAGAAATTCAAAACGTCAGAGCTATGGGAATACAGCACATAGAATTCATGGCTTTTTTCCCATGATTCTTTAGCCTTGCAAAGTTAAATTTTTTTAAATTTTATTTTTTTCTTATTCTGTTTTTTTAACTTTTCCTTTCTTCTTTAAATTTTTAAACTATTTTTTCTTATCAATATCTTTTTTTTTAAATTTAAGTTTTCATTGTTATTGTCAAATTTTATCCCTTCATTGTATTTCACCTTATTTTTTGTATATATATAATTTTTCTCCTTTAAAACTTTGGGATATAATTTCTTCTAATAGATCAAAATATACCCTAAATCTAGCTCCAGCCTGATTACATTTTCTCCTCTTCTTTTTCCTTCTTTTTCCAACCAACTTGTCTTATCAATTCTTTTTTTACAATCTTTTAAAATTTTTATCTTAACAGTCATATTCCATCCCTTCATTGTGTTTACCCTTATTTTTTTTTTCCCTTTAATTTATTTATTTGTCAGAGAGAGAGGGAGAGAGAGCCAGCGAGCACAGGCAGACAGAGTGGCAGGCAGAGGCAGAGGGAGAAGCAGGCTCCCTGCTGAGCAAGGAGCCCGATGTGGGACTCGATCCCAGGACACTGGGACCACGACCTGAGCCGAAGGCAGCCGCTCAACCAACTGAGCCACCCAGGCGTCCCTACCCTTATTTTTGTATAAGTTTTTCTTTCTTTAAAAATTTGGGAGGTAGTTTCTTCTAAGAGACCAGAACACACAAAAAATCAAGTGGTGGCTCTGTTCTATTCACCAGTCTGATATATAACATATTTTTACTTTTTATTTTTTCCCCCATTTCTTCTGCCCCCAGTTTTGGGTCTCTTCTGATTTGGTTAGCATATATTTGGGGGGGGGGCTTTGCCACCCTTTTAGTATTTTGTTCTCTCATTCATCTATTCTTATCTGGATAAAATGACAAGATGGAAAAATTCACCACAAAGAAAAAGAACAAGAGGCGGTACCAACAGCTAAGGCCTAATCAATACAGACATTTGTCAGAACTAGAGTTCAGAATGACAATTATCAAGGTGCTAGCTGGGCTTGAAAAAGGCATGGAAGATTAGAGATTCCCTTTCTGCAAAAATAAAATCCCTCTCTGGAGAAATAAAAGAACTAATATCTAACCAAGTTGAAATCAAAAAAGCTATTAATGAGGTGCAATCAATAATGGAGGCTCTTACTGCTAGGATCAATGAGGCAGAAGAGAGAATTAGTGATATAGAAGACTAATAATAGAGAATAAAGAAGCTGAGCAAAAGAGAGACAAACAACTACTGGACCACAAGGGGAGAATTTGAGAGATAAGTGATAACATTAGATGAATCAATAAGTGATACCATTAGATGAATCAATATTAGAATAATTGGGATCCCAGAGGAAGAAGAAAGAGAGAGATGGGCAGAAGGTATATTAGAGCAAATTATAGCAGAGAATTTCCCTAATACGGCAAAGGGAACAAGCATCACAATCCAGGAGACACAGAGAACGCCCCTCAAAAATTAATAAAAAATAGGTCCGTGCTCCATCAACCAATAGTAAAACTTACAAGTCTTAATGACAAAAAGAAAATTCTGAGAGCAGCTTGGGACAAGAGGTCTGTTACATACAATGGTAGAAATACTAGATTGGCAGCAGACCTATCCATAGAGACCTGGTAGGCCAGGACTGGCATGATATATTCAGGGCACTAAATGAGAAGAATATGCAGCCAAGAATACTATATCCAGCTAGGCTATCATTGAAAATAGAAGAAGAGATAAAAAGCTTCCAGAACAAACAAAAACTAAAAGAATTTGCAAACACCAAACCAGCCCTACAGGAAATATTGAAAAGGGTCCTCTAAGCAAACAGAGAGCCTAAAAGTAGTAGAAGACCAGAAAGGAACAGAGACAATATATAGTAACAGTCACCTTACAGGCAATACAATGGCAGTAAATTCATATCTCTCAATAGTGACCCTGAATGTAAATGGGCTAAATGCCCCAATCAAAAGACACAGGGTATCAGAATGGATTAAAAAAAAAACACACCAAAAAACCAAGACCCATCAATATTCTGTCTATAAGAAACTCATTTCAGACCCAAAGACACCTCCAGATTTAAAGTGAGGGGGAGGAAAACAATTTACCATGCTAATGGACAACAAAAGAAACCTGGGGTGGCAATCCTTATATCAGATAAATAAGATTCTAAGCCAAAGACTATAATAAGAGATGAGGAAGGACACTATATCATACTTAAAGGGTCTGTCCAACAAAAAGATCTAAAAATTTTAAATATTTATGCCCCTAAAATGGGAGCAGCCAACTATATAAACCAATTAATAACAAAATCAGAGAAACACATTGGCAATAATACAGTAATAGTAGGGAATTTTAACACCCCCTCACTGAAATGGACAGATCATCTAAGCAAAAGATCAAAAAGGAAATAAAGGCTTTAAATGACACGCTGGACCAGATGGACATCACAGATATATTCAGAACATTCAATCCTAATGCAAGAGAATACACATTCTTCTCTAGTGCACATGGAACATTCTCCAGAATAGATCACATCCTGGGTCACAAATCAGGTCTCAACCAATACCAAAAGATTGGGATCATTCCCTGCATATTTTCAGACCACAATGCTCTGAAACTAGAACTCAAACACAAGAGAAAAGTTGGGAAGAACTCAAATACATGGAGGCTAAAGAGCTTCCTACTAAAGAATGAATGGGTCAACCAGGAAACTAAAGAAGATTTGAAAAGAATTCATGGAAACAAATGAAAATAAAAACACAACAGTTCAAAATCGTTGGGACACAGCAAAGGTGGTCCTGAGAGGAAAATATATAGCAATACAAGCCTTTCTCAAGAAACAAGAAAGGTCTCAAATACACAACCTAACCCTACACCTTAAGGAGCTGGAGAAAAGAACAGCAAAGAAAGCCTAAACCCAGCAGGAGAAGAGAAATCATAAAGATCAGAGCAGAAATCAATGAAATAGAAACAAAAATAAAACAATAGAACAAATCAATGAAAATAGGAGCTGGTTCTTTGAAAGAATTAATAAGATTGATAAACCCCTGGCCAGACTTATCAAAAAGAAAAGAGAAAGGACCCAAATTAATAAAATCATGAATGAAAGAGGAGAGATCACAACCAACACCAAAGAAATACAAATAATTATAAGAACATATTATGAGCAACTACACACCAGCAAATTTGACAATCTGGAAGAAATGGATGCATTCCTACAGAGATATAAACTACCAAAACTGAACCAGAAAGAAACTGAAAGCCTGAACAAAGCCATAACCAGTAAGGATATTGAAGCAATCATCAAAAATCTCCTGACAAACAAGAGCCCAGGGCCAGACAGCTTCCCAGGGGAATTCTACCAAACATTTAAAGAAGAATTAATACCTATTCTCCTGAAACTATTCCAAAAAATAGAAATGGAAGGAAAACTTCCAAACTCATTTTATGAGGCCAGCATTACCTTGATCCCAAAACCAAAGACCCCACCAAAAAGGAGAATTACAGACCAATATCCTTGATGAACACAGATGCAAAAAATTCTAATCAAAATACTAGCCAATACAATCCAACAGTACATTAAAGGGATTATTCACCACAACCAAGTGGGATTTATTCCTGGGCTGCAAGGTTGGTTCAACATCCACAAATCAATCAATGTGTATACAATACATTAGTAGGAGAAAGAACAAGAAACTTATGATACTCTCAATAGATGCTGAAAAAGCATTTGACAAAGTACAGCATCCTTTCCTAATCAAAACTCTTCAAAATGTAGGTTTAGAGGGTACCTCAATACCATCAAAGCCATCTATGAAAAACCCACAGCAAATATCATTCTCAATGGGGAAAAACTGAGAGCTCCTCCGCTAAGGTCAGGAACATGGTAGGGATGTCCACTATCACCACTGCATAGTACTTGAAGTCCTAGCCTTAGCAATCAGACAACAAAAAGAAATAAAAGGCATCTGAATCGGCAAAGAAGAAATAAAACTCTCACTCTTTGCAGATGAGATAATACTTTATATGGAAAATCCAAAAGACTCCAGTCCAAAACTGCTAGAACTCATACAGAAATTCAATAAAGTTTCAGGATATAAAATCAATGCACAGAAACCAGTTGCATTTCTATACACCAACAGCAAGACAGAAGAAAGAGAAATTAAAGAGTCAGTCCCATTTACAATTGCACCCAAAACCATAAGATACCTAGGAATAAACCTAACCAAAGAGGCAAAGAATCTATATTCAGAAAACTATAAAGTACTCATGAAAGAAATTGAGGAAGACACAAAGAAATGGAAAAATGTTCCATGCTCATGGATTGGAAGAACAAATATTGTGAAAATGTCTATGTTACCTAAAGAAATCTACACATTTAATCAATCCCTATTAAAATACCATCCTTTTTTTTTTTTAAGAAATGGAACAAATAATCCTAAAATTTGTGTGGAACCAGAAAAGACCCCAAATAGCCAGAGGAATATTAAAAGAAAAAAAAAAAGCCAAAGTTGTGGCATCACAATTCCAGACTTCAAGCTCTATTACAAAGATGTCAATCATCAAGACAGTAAGGTACTGGCACAAAAACAGACATATAGATCAATGGAACAGAATGGAGAGCCCAGAAATAGACCCTTAACTCTATGGTCAACTAATCTTCAACAAAGCAGGAAAGAATGTCCAATGAAAAAAAGACAGTCTCCTCAACAAATGGTGTTGGGAAAATTGGACAGCCACATGCAGAAAAATGAAACTGTACTATTTTCTTACACCACACATATAAACAGACTCAAATGGATGAAAGGCCTCAATGTGAGACAGGAATCCATCAAAATCCTTGAGGAGAACTCAGGCAGCAATCTCTTTGACCTCAGCCACAGCAACTTCTTCCTAGAAACATAGCCAAAGGCAAGGGAAGCAAGGACAAAAATGAACTATTGGGACTTCATCAAGATCAAAAGCTTTTGCACAGCAAAGGAAACAGTCAACAAAACCAAAAGACAACTGACAGAATGGGAGAAGATATTTGCAAATGACATATCAGATAAAGGGCTATTATCCAAAATCTATCAAGAACTTATCAATCTCAATACCCAAAGAACAAATACTCCAATCAAGAAATGGGCAGAAGACATGAACAGACATTTCTGCAAAGAAGACATCCAAATGGCCAACAGACACATGAAAAAGTGCTTAACATCACTCAGCTTCAGGGAAATACAAATCAAAACCACATGAAATAATACCTCACACCAGTCAGAATGGCTAAAATTAACAAGTTAGGAAATGACAGATGCTGGCAAGGATGCAGAAAAAGGGGAACCTTCCTACACTATTGGTGGGAATGCAAGCTGGTGCAGCCATTCTCGAAAATAGCATGGAGGTTCCTCAGAAAGCTGAAAATAGAGCTACCCTACAACCTAGCAATTACACTACTGGGTATTTACCCTAAAGATACAAACGTAGTAATATGAAGGGGCATGTGCACCCGAATGTTTATAGCAGCAATATCCACAATAGCCAAACTATGGAAAGAACCTAAATGTCCATCAACAGATGAATGGATAAAGAACATGTGATTATACACACACACACACACACACACACACACTGGAATACTATGCAGCCATCAAAAGAAATGAAATCTTGCAATGACATGGATGGAACTAGAGGGTATTATGCTGAGCAAAATAAGTCTATCAGAGAAAGACAATTATTATATGATCTCTCTAATATGAGGAATTTGAGAGACAGGGCGGGGTGTTGTGGGAGATAGGGAAGGAAAAAAATGAAACAAGATGAGACTGGGGAAGGAGACAAACCATAAGAGACTCTTAATCTCAATAAACAAACTGAAGGTAAGGTTGCTGCGGGGTGGGGGTGTAGGGATAGGGTGTTTGGGTTATGGACGTTGGGGAGGATATGTGCTATGGTGAGTGCTCTGAAACGTGTAAGCCTGATGATTCACAGACCTGTACCCATGGGGCAAAAAATACATTATATGTTAATAAAAATAATTTAAAAAAAGGAAACACAGATTAAAGCAAAAAAAGAAAAAGCAGATTCAGTAAACAGAAGGGATATCAGAAAATTACAGGAGCTATGTGAATAAGTTATGCAACACTAATTGAATATTGCTGAAGAAGGAAGAGGAAGCTAGAAGAACACACTAATTAAGTGCGGGTAGTTACTGGTTAAAAGGGGGAGAATCATGGCATCCATATTTGTAGCTTTCGGGAGGGGAAAAAGACAAAGAAGAGACACTAATTATTATAGAGAGCAATTCTCTCTTAGCCACAAAGAGACCAGTCAGCTGGGATCAGCAACAAGTAGCATTAAAAAGCCAACCAGCTGCAAAACTCCACGGTAGTATTTAACCTGAGAACCCCAAGTATCTGGCAAGGAACTGTAACTAGGACCCAAACTGGACACTAAGAGTGATTACACAGGCAGAAAGAAAAAATAAACCAAGCTGTACCTTGACATTTGTGTGTCTTTCAGTCTTGGTCTGAATCTATGTAGTATCCAGGTTTCTAATTATAATAAATGGTTCAATATTTAAAATCTGTTAATGGAGAATTCCATTTTTATACCAAAATGGGAACTGATTAGATGCTCTATTAAGTCCCTCATCTGAGATGCTCTATTAAGTCCCTCATCTGGCCACAGCTGAGGAAATCCTAGCCTTTTTGCTCACGCATTCTAAGCCATGGCACCGTACATATAGAAGTAGCCACCTTAATTACAGCTAAAATGTTTAGGGGGCTTTAACAGTCTTCCACTGAGCTGGCTTTATGTGACAGCAAATTTTGCAGACAGACATATAAAAGAAGGAATAAACTTAGTCCATTATGTGAACCACAGAAGATAATGTACTATCAACTTTATAGTTTGGGATTAAACTATTTATCCACTATCAAAGGAGTCTTTGAATTAAGAAATGGCCATGATCACTTTTTATCCATTATAGGTTCTCTAAGTAAATCTCCCTGGTGATTAAGAATGCACATGTTCAAAATAGCTTCTCAGCAGGGCCTGAAAACAAACAAACCTACAGGGAACCTGAAGCTATGAACACCTGTCTCCAAGGACAGGGTCAACAGAGATAACCAGGATCTCAGAATGTATGTTGAGGTTAAAAAGATACTTTTCTTTAAATTTAAATGAAGCAAAGATTTGCAATTTTGTCAATTTCATTACAGACTGAACAACTTTTCTACAAAACGCACATATGGCTTTTTAAAATAGAGAAGAGTAAAAGCTGAGGAATTTTTTTAATACCAAAGAAAAGCCTAGAAACAGCATACATCAAATATTTCTGAATGCTACTCAGAAAAGAAAATGTCTTGACTGTTTCCTAGCTGACATGCACAACCTTCCTCCTTCCCCTCCCGCCCTTCCCTTTGTTCCTTCTTTCACTTACTCATTCACAGAGTTGTTTTAAAAAACTTAAACACCGTTCACAGAATTTAGGGTGAGAAACACTGGTCACAGCAAAAGCTAATACTTCTAAGGTGTGTGGTAGAATTTATATAGTTTATTTATCTGTGTATAGGGAAAACAAAAAAATGTAATCAAATCGCAATTCATCAGAAAGTTATCTAAATTATGGCATATTGAACACATGAAGAGACCTGAGCAACCTAAATTTCCACTTATTAATTGGCACCCATATCACATAGACTCAGTCTAACAGACAAAGTTTGAAATTTATCTTCATTGCATGGTCTTTCATTAAGGAAACCTTAACAATGTTTGTACACTCAACAAAAACAATTCAACCAATGTAGGATTTTTTACTATCTTTTTAAGTAGTATCTTTGTCAAGGGATTGATTTCAATATTCATGTCTCCCTCTGTGAAGCATAAAACAAATCCAATTTCTTATAGGTTTTCTTGGTTAAAAACAAAACCTTAGTTTTAATCAGCTTTAATAGTAGTCAAGCAATTTTCCAGGAACTTGACTCAAATGCCCAATACACAGCATCCAAGTGATTGTATATGTAAAAATGCAGGTAATATGCTTTATGAATAACAGATTGATGGAGATATCTATGAAATATAAAGCAATTTCATAAAAGTCACCATTGTTTGGGATTTAGCATGGTTTTATGCTTTTCCTTCATTAATCCTCCAGTGGGTGGGATTTATCTTTCTATTTGAAAGATATGGCAGAATATTGGACTGGTCATCCATTCATTGCCAAAGTAGTTACATGGTTTTCCCAATGAGGTTAGAACAAAAGGATTTGGGAATTTCTAGAATTGGCAGAAATGGAAAGAATCCTGACCAAATTTGAATTCTGCTCAAGGAATAAAAATGGGAATGCATGTTATTTTGAAATCTGTGGGTATATGTGTTTGCCAGGTACTCCTCTTGGCAGCTGCAAGATCTCTCAAAAAGTAGCCCAAACTCAATTAAGGACCAGTTACTCCAAACTTATCCTTTTAAATCTTTATAATAAAAATGGGTATATTCTCCAATATTATTGACAGAAAAGCAAAATAACTGAAACCAGGTAAAAGGTTGAGATTAATTTCTTTCTTTGGGGAAATAGACTTTCTACCTGGCATCCCCTCAGGTAGTTAATACCAGGTGTGTATACATAGGCGCGCGCGCATGCGCACACACACACACAGAGTAATGGTTATTTTGCCATCTTTTTCTCAACTAACTAAAGTTGCTCCCACAATTGAGTAGTCCTGTGATGTCAGAGTGACTCCTGACATTACAGATTTGGTGACTTCATTAGCATTATAGCCCGTTTTAGAAGGAAAAGAAGGACTGATTTTTCCAAAGAGAAAAAGTGCTGTGGAGGAAGGCCGGTGTGAACTGCGCAGATCTCTGGGCAACACGGAGCTCCACTGGACACCTGCCAGCACACTCAGTGAGGGCTACAAAGATGTCAGACATGTTCCCCCACTGCTCCCAGCTGGATGAGAAGACAAATGGATAAACACTTGTCATGCAAGAAGCGCTGGTAAAGGAACAGGTGGAATTTCCTAGGATCCCTGTGAAAGGAAAAGTGGTCGAATGGGTAGATGATTGGCAAGCGACGAAGCCAAGCCTTGAAGGATGAGTAGAGCTCTTCAGCTAGACAGGAAGCCAAAGGATAAGGAAGACAAAAGTCAGGAGGAGAGCAAGGCACAGAGAGTGAGGCACTCCACGTCACCTCTGTGGGACCCTGGAGGCAAGGGGACGCTACAGGACCGCGAGGCTCATGCAGTTCACTGAGCCAGGAGCAAGACAGACCAGTGTCTCTGACCCAGGAGACTTGGGTCTTCTGCCAGCATCCAGGAAGTTGGGGGAGGCACATTTGATAGCTTCTAAGTAGGGCAAGATCACACCACTCACTGTTCTTGCTGGATAGGCAGGGATTCCATCAAGCAAGACAGGAAACAAAGGAGAAGGAAATGGAAATTTAGGGAAAAGTGGAGGAGTTTGGTTTTGCTCTTAAATTTGAAGTAGTTGTTGGAAGCGGGGAATTGGCAGCACAGGACTGCATTTCAGGATGAGTCCCTTATCAATAAGTAAGTAAATAAATAAATAAAATAAAAGGAAAATAGTAAAAGTCTTTCTACCTCAAGAGGTTATGAAACTGAAGGAAGAAACTCACACTGAGTGCCTCTTAAAGATCCCAGCGCACAGAGAAGTCAGCGACGGGCAGCAGAGTGGGACACTTTCACTAATCAGTTCCCTATCCAATTCTGAGAGCTGTAGTCTCTTTGAAGATGGGTCTCAGAGGACAATTCTGAAACATACAATATGGGATTCCAAACAAGCCCATTTCAGGCCCTTCTGTGGCTCCAAATCACAAAGGAAGATTCTGGTGAGACCCCGGTCCACTGTCCCTAGAGAGAATGCAACTGCTGGAGAATTCTTATATGAAAACGAGAATCTATGGGATATGGGATATAAGCCTCTGAAGACCCACAGACTGGGCAACCTGACTAGGGCACAAAAATGGACCACTTATGGAAAGGGTCCCTCCTGGGACTGAGATTTAGGGCCGCTAGAGACATCTGGGAAAACAATCATGGACACACTGCCTAACCATCCAGTAGAAGCAAGACTGTGACAACTCTCCCCAACCACAACTTATTTATAACTCGTCACAAAGTGATCTCCCTGCCTGTTGATGGCCCGGCGACTTATTCTTAGCTTTGTGCCTTCCTACTGACTCCTTTTTTTCTCATTACCCTAACAGATGGAAGAAGATTCCCCACAGAGCTGTCGTTCTCTGATGGGAGCAGGAGATAGGAAACACGTCATCCAATTTTATTACCTCTAACAAAACCGCTAAAGGATAAACTTATTGCCTATAATGAGCTTTTTGGAAATAAGCTTGTGGGTTTATTTTGCTTATAAACAACCACTCTGGTTCTTATTTCTATAATAAATAGGAGTATAATGAGTTAAACAATACTATAAATTCACCCATTTTCACTTGCTCTCAGTTCAAAAGAAACAATATCCTCATGGAGATTTGCTTACCTTACTTACCTAGCTGAGAACTGCTAAGGATTGTATCCTTCTCCCTTGAAGTAAGTTCAAGGATATGAAAATGACACATGTCATCGCTAATTCCTGGGATATCAGAGAGAAAAATATACAAAAGCCTTAATGAACAGATGAAGAAAGCAAACTGGAAACTGACATTTCCGGCTAGGGAATAGGACAACCAACAGAAAGGCTAGTAGGCCAAATCTCACAGACGGAAAATACTAAAAGCTTCACCCAGAGTCAACAAATGCCAAGTTCTGAGGAGAGGTGTCTTAGGGGACAGATCTGTTAAGCATCAGCGGGCACGTTTCATCTCCCTGCTCCTGGAGGGCGAGTTAAAGAAGGCTTTGTGTACCTGCTTTCCAACAGAAGCTGGAGCCAGGAGGCACAGAAAGGCCCGCTCCTGCCCTGGGGCCCCGGGACAGATCACACACACATGCACACGCACACTATGTGTATAAAGACACACACGACACAGTCTTCAAACGCTTCCCTTCAGGCTACTTCCCCACATTTCAGGCTCACTGAAGAAAAGCCTAAATCAACTACGGGTCAGAAAAAAGACAGACTTTTTCTTGTATTGAACACTGATTTTCCTGTCTGGCCAAGCTGAAATGGCTTGATAGCCTCTCCAAAAGCCACGGGCCTTGCTTTAAGGAGTATAGCATGCTGAAAGACCTTTGAAAAATTAGTCTGACAGCTAAGCCCCTTCACAGCATGCCTGGTTCACTCAAGGCCTTTCAGTGTCATCCAAAACAACAGAACATCCACCTGAGGCCCCTCCGAGCAGGCGCTCTACAAGGCCGCCAGCATTCTCCTCGAGAGAGTAATGACCAGGACGGAGAAGGTAAGCAGCAGGGACTGTTCTAGTATCCTGCGTAGGCAACGCTGAACTCCCTTTCAGGCGAAGATATGCAGTTCTAATCACCACACTGCAGGAAAAATGCTACTAAAGTTGAAAAGGTACAGCAGAGGGCAGACCGAATGACTCAGAGCTTCCAGAAGGAGGCCCATATGTTGACCTCACTCTCCTGTTGCAAATCAATAGCAGTAAAGGCTCCAACAAGAGGAATCTCCTAGAGCCTTTGCTTACAAATCTCAGCATGGGGTAGAAATGGTCCTTCCTGAGTTCCTGGTCTTGTAGGGAAATTTTTTTAACACCTGGTCCTAAAACCCATTCAAGCTAACCCACGTGTCAGTCAAAATCCAATCTTAATGTAGCACTGAAACAATGCTTTCTGATTCCTACTGTTCTTATTCACTCTTTATATCGGAATGTAAGAAGTAAAATAGTTACCAAATGTTGCAAAGCCGGAAACAGACCCTGAAACCAAGACAGAAGCAGAGTAACCTGGAATGTTCCTCTATTGTATTTCAGCTATGCTGTTTACTAATACTGCACTTGAATCGGTTACTTTCTTCTTCCCACGTTTCCAAGGCAACCAGTTCATGGGGTTGAGGGGCGGAGGCAGAGGCAAGAAAACGGTTTTTAAGTGATGCATACCATGAAGTCAACCTGAATGAATTTAATTTGCGGTGGCGGTGTGACAATACTGAAAGGGTGTACTCAGAGTCTTTTTTTATTTTTTCTGACTGAGTAATTTGAGGAGAGTTTCTTCATAATGGTGCCTTTTTCACACAGCAGGCACTTTTGAATCCCACCTGTAAATCAGGGATGTCTACAGGGATTTGTCGGTCTTTTCCCTCCCCATCTCTTTTATCTCTACCTCTTTTTCGGTTATTTGTGAAAATAAAATAGTCCTCCTAATTCTTTTATGTGAAAGAAGATTGGGTTGTTATGCTCCGAAAGTGGCACATTAATTTTGATCAATTTGCTCACTGAAATTCAATCTTGAAGATATTTTCCCCACATTCTACTTTAAAAAGAAAAACATCCATCTGAAATTCTTGGTCTATAAGCTATGATGCTAATGTTGCTCTAAATTAAGATCTAGCATTTACTTCATGCTCCTAGCCCAGAGAGAAACAGCTATATACAGAGATGAATTAGGCTACATACATTGTTTGATTTCCTTCAATTCCCTCGATTTCCTTAAACAATTATTTCTCCAACTAAATATGAAGTATTTGATGATTAACGCAAATGTACATTATAAAGCTACCCTGTTGTATCAGCCTGCTTTGGGACTAATTCTGTGTTTTGTCTCAAGTAAATTTTCAATTAAAGTTGTTAAATGTTTTGACTTTAGATTACAGAATCAAGCTATTTAAAAAGCATGTGTACTTACACAAATCCCATAATAATATTTGAAATGGAAACAAATGTCTAGCTATGTTGGATTGGTTAATAAACTGGGACATATCCATACAACAGAATACCATCCAGTCACCAAGACCAATAATGTAGACCAAAGTGATGTTCAGTGACATGGAAAGAAAATACCAGACAAGAGAATGCCCACAGTGCAAAGGAATATGTAAAATACTCAATTTCCGCTAAAAACAAAAAGCAACAACAAAAATAACAGGTGTCCTTACACAAGCATCTGATAAAACAGTTGAAAGAATTTATCAGAATAGTAGTTGGTACAGCTCAGTGATTTGGTGAATGATTTTAACTTGTTTATTCTTTGCTTCCACCTTCCCATGCCCATTCCCAAATTTTACAAAGAATGTGCTGCATTTATTTTATTATTTTTTTAAGATTTTATTTATTTATTTGACAGAGAGAGAGATAGCAAGAGAGGGAACACATGCAGGGGGAATTGGGGAGGGAGAAGCAGACTTCCTGCTGAGCCCCCATGCGGGGCTTGATCCCAGGACCCTGGGATCATGACCTTAGAGGAAGGCAGACGCTTAACGACTGAGCCACCCGGGGTTCCCTGAATGTGCTGCATTTAAAAATCTGTTATTTTTCACGACACCAGCGTGGCTCAGTCGGTTAAGTGTTGCCTTTGGCTCAGGTTCGAGTCCTGCATCAGGCTCCCTGCTCAGCCTGGAGCTTGCTTCCACCTCTATTTGCTTCTCCCCCTGCTTATCCTCCCCCTTCACTTGCTCTCTCAAAAAAAAAAAAAAAAAAAGATAAAGTAAAAATCTTATTTTTCAATAGTAATTTTTTTATTATTTTTTAGCAGAGGCAAGGAGAATCCTGAAATACTGGCAAGAGGCACATTCACATACAAGGTAAGGACAGGACAGCCAAAGCAGCTGTATTTAAAAAAACCTCAAAAGGTTAGAAAGGAGTTAAAATGTGTGGCAAACCATGGTATGTGCTGAGTTGACAGGAAATTGGTTGTGTTACTTGTGAGACAATTTGATTACTGTAGACCTACTGCTCCCCTCATTTTTTCTCTTCTCCGATGTCTGCAGGACATCCCTTGGATGGCTTTCTGGGACTAGGGTCCAGAAACAGCTAGCACAGAGTGCCATGAATGTATCACGGTCTTAACTTTATAGAAATGCTAGTTGCAATTATTTGTGATGACCATTTTGGTAGTTTTATGTGTCTTAGGCATGCTGTAAATTTCATTGTCAAAAAGCTATAGTTATAATAAAATAAGCACTCAAATATTTATGGACTAAATTACTTACTTCTCAAAATGTCCTTTTTGAAGAGAAAGAACACTACTTACAAAACATATTTGGAAAGAACAAGAAAAAAAGAGAAAAAAGAATGAGGGAAGAGAGGGAGGAGAAGGAATAACAATATTTAAAAAAATAAAATAAAATAAATAAGACAATCAGGGGTGAGATTAGCATACCATGATGCCCTACACACTTGATAAAAATGAGCCAGAAATTAATATTTAAGCTTCTTAGTGGCCAGTGCCACCAACAAAACAGAATAATTCTGTTATTCATAATATTTCTAAGATAAAAACAAGTTAGAGTCATAGCAGAAAACAAAGGATACTTTATCCCGTGAATCCCTAATGAGAACAACTATGTGATGTAATGAGCAAAATTTTCAACAAGATCCCCTTCAGGACATTCAAGTCGATGGAGCCATTTCCTACAATGATTCACAGTGTTGGCTGAAATGGACATACCAATTCATAGTTCATTTAAGTAACTCAGAAGGTGGAGAAGTGACCATAGTGGTCCAGGTTCACAGCTCAATGATTTTCCTTAATCTTAAGATAATTTTTTAATATGTAGGAATGCACAAACTGCATATCTTTTTAAATACTCCATTATGAATTCTGCCAACCAAACCTTGAAAAAGCAGCGTGCTGCAGTAAACTTGATACAATAGTTCCTGATACCAATATTTGCAGCTGGAAGCACATTTGTATATTTTCGCAGTTAGTGTACTCAATGAAAGGTTGCTATCCTTCTCCATTCATTCACTCAAGCAATGAGTTAAAAAATTCAACAAACATGTACTAGACATTTCTTATTTCCTGGAGGTTTGTTCATGTGCTAGGAAAACAGAGGTGACCAAGGCAGGCTTAACCACTATGGTCCTCAAGGAGGCCACCATTCAATCTAGAACAGGGTTTCTCAGCTGTAGCTCTATACATTTGAGGCTGGATAACTCTATGTTGGGGCTGTCCTGTGCATCCTGGGGTGGGGGTGGGGGGTTGACAGCATCCCTGACCACTATCTACCATGTACCAGTAACAACTTAACCAGTTGTGACAAGCAAAAGTGTCTCCAGATATTACTAAATGTCTCCTGCAAACCCAGTGATGAAAGAGAATTCAGCACAAGAAACTACAATGAATCCATTCTGAGAGAGGAAGTAGGGGTTACTGAGAGAATGTAAAGAAGAGGGTTATCCCAGTCTGGGGGCCCACAAAGGCCTTCTTGGGGAAGCAAAGTGTAAAAGTTACAGGAAACAGAGGTCTAAAAAAAGGGTACTCCACAGAGAAGTGAACTGGGGACCACAGATTGAGCCAGTCTCTTCCTCAAAATGCTATCTGCATCCGCGCTAGCACACAGTCCACCCAGGACCAAGAGCATCCTGTAAAAGGCACTGAAAAGGCCATCAGAAAACATCAGCCACACACACTTTGAGAATAACGAACTTCCTAACGTCCTTCCAGGACAAAATGATCGCAAATTGCCCTTCCTGCAACTGATGGAATCAAATTTCACTATAGACTTGTTAGCTCTAGCCAGTTAAATGTTGGAACTAATAAATGAACAGATTGTACTGCAGGGAGCTAAACATTCATTAAAGAGAGGTATGTTTTGACTTAAGAAACATAACGTGAAATAGAACTTTTTGCAAAGACAATTATGCCAATTAAAATCAAGCACATCCATTCACCAGTTTGGCATCATTTTTAAAAGACGCTTAGTTGTTTCTGTTGCCATTAAAGAAAAAAATGTCAAGAATTTAGACTGCATGGTGTCCTAAGGATCCTGGCAAATTTTAAAGTTTTGTGATTTTACACTTACATTCATTTTTTTAAAGATTTCATTTATTTATTTGACAGACAGAGACCACAAGTAGACAGAGAGGCAGGCAGAGAGAGAGGAGGAAGCAGGCTCCCTGCGGATCCTGGGATCATGACCTGAGCCAAAGGCAGAGGCTTAAACCCACTGAGCCACCCAGGTGCCCCACATTCATTTTTTTAAAATTATAGATTATGTATACTCTCTTTCTAAAAGCAGAGTTTTGTCACTGGAGCACAATAGGTAATTTCATGAAATTCACTCACAGGATTGAAGTGTTTAAAATTTTAAAGAAAATATTGGTTCTAATACTTTTTTCTCTATTATCCTCTGCTTACTTATCCAATTGGTAACCCAATGATATTAGGGGCAGATAGGACTCTCAGGTTTTAGAATGATAAAATATATTATTTTCATCATCATTATCCTCTTTTTATAATTGATACAATTGAGACTCAAAAAGGTTAACCCAAGGTCACAGATAATAACTAGTCAAGCCAAGAGTCAAACCCATATCTCCTGATTGCAGCCTGAAGTGTTGGTAGGGAGGGACAGCAACACAACCTTTTGATACAGTGGTAGAAGAAAACCACCATGATGTGCTTTTAAGAAAAAAGGGTTTAGGTAGAATATGCTGGGAAGCTGGAAAGCATTAACAGCACTGGACATAGAACCCAAAGGAAGGGGAGACAGTTGGTTACCCTAGTCTTACACTTGTGGGCCCTCCCAAACCCCCACCTTCTACTTGATCAAAACCAAAATGGTACCAAAGAGGATTTGTTGAGTACCTGTGATTTAATGGACACTTCCTATCTATTACCTTCAATCCTCACAACAACCCTATAGATGAGACATTCCCAAACCTTAATGTGTTAAGGAACTTGATAGACTTAATGCAGATCCAAGTTGAGCAGGGCTTAGGTAGGGACTGAGAATTAACATTTCTAACTAGTTCCCAGGTGAGGCTGAGGCTGCTGGTCCTGAGCCACGGACCTTGAGTAGCAAGAGTGTAGAGGACTCTTACATAGAACGTGTAACTCTTCATAGGACTCTGCATAAGAGTCACCTAAGTGGTGAATTCAAATGCATGTTCCTGGGCCCCATCCCCAG
This sequence comes from Mellivora capensis, assembly GCA_004024625.1. NCBI lineage: Eukaryota > Metazoa > Chordata > Mammalia > Carnivora > Mustelidae > Mellivora > Mellivora capensis. The sequence goes on along the minus strand of PISX010000495.1, from coordinate 6,228 downwards.
AAAGGCTAATGCAGAAGGTCTGCAGTAGAGTCTAGAATTCCGCTGATAACATGTGCTCCAGGTCATTCTGATCCAGGAGTCTAATGGGCTGTGGAGTCCAACAGGCCTGGATTAAAATCCTGGCTCTATCACTTTCCAGCTGTAGAAAACCTTGAACAAATTACTTAACTTCTCTGAGCTTGTTTCCCCCATCTGTAAAATAAAAAATACCTCATTGGGATGTATGGATGATTAAACAAGATTATCTATGTAAAATGTCTAGCTTATTACAGGCATTCAGAAAGTGACAGGTACTGTAATGATACTGACATGAAGAGGATTCTCATTGGTTAGAAAGTAGAGGTTCAATAACTTATCCAAGCCAGCTTACTAAGCAAGATTTGAATCTAGCTAGACCCAACTCCAACACCATATTCATTTCAGTGCACCAGATCCCATGTACCAAGTTTACACATTTCATCTGCATTTATGGAAATCACCCAAATCATTCCTTCCTCTCCCTCCATCCTGCTAGTTCTGCTAGCTTCTTCCCCTGTGACCTTCCCCTCCCCACCTCCACCAACTCTTTGGATTTGGATCCCAAGACTTGATCTTCAGAGTTTTCTGGGGACCTTCAGATTCTCCTGCCCTTGACCTCCTGGGCCAAGGTCTGCCTCCCAGCCTGCTTACCCAGTTCAAGAGAGGGCTTACATATGCAGAAAAAGAAGACAGATAGATGACCAATGAAATCTAATTGTAAAGAGGTGTACCAGTGGGGCGCCTGGGTGGCTCGGTGGGTTAAAGCCTCTGCTATCGGCTCAGGTCATGATCCCAGGGTCCTGGGATCGAGCCCCACATTGGGCTCTCTGCTCTGCAGAGAGCCTGCTTCCTGCCTGCCTCTCTTGCCTACTTGTAATCTCTGTCTGTCAAATAAATAAATAAAATCTTAAAAAAAAAAAAGAGGTGTACCAGTATTTTTTGGACCTTAGTATGATGAGGGGGTTCTATATATCCTGCCTTTTACCACCCTTTGATCCCCAAAAGTTATTCTATTTTTTAATGAATAACTCTTAAGAAAATGCCAATCTTAGCTATAAAATATCTGGAAGAAAAGAGTCCAAATAGAATAATTTACCTACTCTGATACATGTGGGAGGAATATAAAATATATTATAGAGGGAACACAATCCCATAAAATACGCAACAAGAAAAGCCACAGACTTACATTACTACTGCTCTGGCTGAAAAGTATTTCATGAGAGATCGAGACACTTCAAAATGCTGGGAAAAACTCAAGATCCTAAATAAGCAAATTGTTTTAGCATTTCTGTTCCAAGCAATAACATTCAATGACTGCATGGAGATTATTTTCAATAGAGATTTTATGGGAAAACTATAACTGGAAGTAAAAGGAATATTCTAGCCATAAACATGACGTATCTCTTGTTGCACATGTTGGTGATGACATTGAATGAGATCTCCGAGCAAAATAAGAGTTATGATGTGTGGTGTCGGCATAATAAAATGAGACTTTTCCCTCTCAAAGGTCAATTCTTGAGCTTCATAAAGATGTACAGAATTTCATAGCCTGAAAACTATGTTAAGGGGACACTGAAAACCAGATGGCAAAAAGTTTTTGAAAAGTTAAACAGGGCCGATGTCCCTGCTTTCTCCCAGTCTTTTTTTTTTTTTTTAATGTTCATAGATGTGAATTCTCTTGAAGAATGTGTCTATACAGAAAAAACACATGGAGAGTTGAACTGTCATCTTAAATTGCCAGAATCCATCATTCTGTTTCTTCTTTAGTAGGTACAAATTTATAAGGCTACTCACGTTATTTAAATAGCTTTTATCCTCCATTTTTCTTTCCCTATGCTAAGACAAAATGTATGACATAGGATGGAAAAAATGGGGTAGACAGAGGTCAGTTGAATTGAAATAAGATGTCTTCTCAGCTAGGAGAGGTCCGTGGTTAACTTTGGGCTTTACAAGCACACTGCCTGCTTTGAATCCCAAATCTGTTATTTACAAGGTATGTGACCTGGGACAAGTTACTTAACCTCTCTAAGCCTGTTTTCTGATGTGTAAAGTGAGGGTAATAACAATCCCCCCTAGCAGAGTTGCTGTAGTCATTAAAACATGTGAGACTTGGCAAGATATATAGTTCACAGAATCTTTTTTTTAAAGATATATATGTAGCCACTTTACTGAGATAATTCAGCCCTTTAAGGTATACACTCCAGTGTCTTTTAGTATGTTCATATATTCAGATTTATGCAACCATCACCACAATCAATTCTAAAACACTGTCATCAAAAAGAGCTATCTATGTTAGCAATCACTCTGTATTTACCCACAATCCTCTCCCCAGCCCCTCTCTCCCATCCACCATCTCGCAGCCCTAAGCAAAAACCAGTCTAATTTCTATCTTTATACATTCACCTATTCTGGACCTTTTATATAAATGGAATCATATAATATGTGGTCTTTTGTCACTGGTTTCTTGCACTTAAAATAATGTTTTCCAAGTTCATCCAATTCGTAGTATATATGAGTGCTTTATTCCTTTATATTGAGAAGTAATACTCCATTGTGTGCATGTACATTTCATCTCCCAATTCATCAGTTAACTGAAATTGAAGTTCTTTCCAGTTTTGGGCTATTATAATGCCTTTCTGAATATTTACCACATTCTCACCAACATTTTTTGATTCTAGATATCCTAGTGGGAATGAAGGGTTGTCTCACTGTGGTTTTGATTTGCATTTCCATGATGGGGGGATGGGTAGAGCATCCTCACATTCTTACTAGCCACCTGTACATCTTCCGTGGGGAAATGTCTATTTGGATCCTTCACCTAATTTTAGTCTTTCCCTCTTGAGTTTTGTAAGAGTTCTTTATGTAGTCTAGACACCAAACCAGATGCACAAAAAGAAAATAAAGCCAGTATCTCTTATGAATATAGATGCCAAAATTCTTAACAAAAGCCTAACAAACTAGACCCAGTAATAAAGATTTATACATCATGACCAAGTAGGATTCACCCCATGAATGCAAGTTTTGTTTAACATTTGAAGGTCAATCTATATAACATGCCATATCAGTAAAATAAAGGACAAAGCATATGATCCTGCACAAAAAAAAGAACTTGACAAAATCCAATATTCCAACACTCAAACTAGGAATCTAAGGAAACTTCCTCAACCTGATAAAGGACATCTACAAAAGAAACCTCCACAGCAAATCTAATACTTAATGGTAAAAGACTGAGTGATTAATCTCTAATATTAGGACCAAGATAAAGATATCCATTTTTACTACTTCTAGTCAACATTGTACTAGAGTTCTAGCCAGGGTAATTAGATCAGAAAATGAAATAAAAGGCATCCAATTTGGAAAGAAAGCAGTAAAATTCTGTCTTTGCAGAGGACATCATCTTAAACATAGAAAAATCCTAAGGGATTAGCTAAAAACCTATTAAATTAAATGAGTTCAGCAAGATTGCAAAGTAAAAAAAAAAATTATATACAAAAATCAATTTTATTTCTTTATACTAACCATGCACAATTCAAAAATGGAATTAAGAAAATATTTAAAGTAGCATCAAAAAGATACATAGGAATGAATTTAAGAAAAGAGATGTAAAACATTCTGAAAACAGCAAAAAATTGTTGAAAGAAATTTAAAGACTCAAACAGAAATACATCTCCTGTTCATGATTTGGAAGACTTCATACTATTAAAGTGGCAGTACTCCCTGAATGGGTGCAGGATTTGATAAGGATTTGATACAATCCCTATCAAAACCCCAGCTGATTTCTTGGTGGAAATTGGTGAGCTGATTCTAGGACTCATATGGAAATGTGAGGGACCCAGAATAACAACAACAACAACAACAACAACAAAAAACGTTGGAGAAACTTCCTGATTTCAAAGACTACTAGGAAGCTACAGGATTCAAAGGCGGTGTGGTGCTATATAAGGACAAACATATTGATCGACGGAATAGAATGGAGAATCCAGAAATATGCTCCGAAACGGAGGGTCAATTGATTTTGACAAAAGTGCCAAAACAATTCAATGGGGTAAAGAGTGTTCTGTCCAACAAATTGTGCTGAAACAACTGGTTATTTGCATGCAAAAGTATGAAGTTGGACGGCGTCGCACACCATATGCAAAAATTTAAAAATAAACAACGGAGCAAAATGTAAGAACTACAGCTATAAAATTCTTAGACACAAATGAGCTCTTCCAATTTTGTTCCACTTTCAGCCAGTCTGCCCATACCACTTGTTTTCCTCATCAACCACACACATAAGTTTATCTTCTACTAACTTGACGCTAGGTGCCTTAAGGTCAGGGACTGTGATATTTTTCACTGTGATTTATTTACTCAGCCCTGGGCTTACCACTCAGCACACAGTTTGAATGACTGAATGAATGAACGTATATGCAGCAGTTGAAACAAACTCTTTATCCTGGGAATCCCAAACCCCATCCATTTCAATGATATGCCAACATACAAGGTTTATTCAGTAGAGTTGAAAGATGGGCCCAAGCCCTGTTCTGCCACATTCTACACCACTTGTCCCCAGTCCAGCAGCCTGGTCCTGAAGTGAGAACACGGATTCTATTTCCAGTGCTGTCATTTCAGAGAATCCTAAGCAATACACTGCACAACTTTTTTTTTTTTTTTTTTTTGGTTGAAAAATAGTTCTTTGTGGTTTGTTCATGGGTTCCTTAGCTGATTTCAATGTTTGTTTCCATCATTCCCATGCCATTTTCCCACCATTTTCCATAAGATTTCTCTCAAAATCCACAGAATAACCACATTTCTTGGGAAGATGTTTTGAGAACCATTGACTGTTTTCCTTTCATAACAAACATGCTCCTGTTTCTCTTCTCCCTATCCTCCTCACCTGAACACCCATGTAAAACATCTTAATAACTTCATTTGCTTAATGGAACCCCATATGTAGCGACTTACAAAATAAGCTGCAAATCATTCCCATGTTTTTTATATCTCTGCAGTGACTGGGACCCCTTAGACATTCTCGGAAATCCCCCAAAGCCGCCAAACCCATTCAAGGAGTCCTTGAAGGATGGTAGAGTTTGGGGGCCCATTTCTCCCAAGGAAACTAATCTACACGTGAGAATGCTTTTAGCCTTTTGGCATATCTAAATTCTTACTCAAGGGTGTCAACGGAGTCACCAGGTCAGTGAGGCTCCCTAGCTTACACCTCTGAAGATATAGAGTACTCCCCTACCTGTGAGTCCTCTGGGGAGGAGACCAGGGCAAGTCACCCTGGGGTGGTGACAAGGCGAAGATTTACAGCCCGCGCCGTGATGCAGTCAATAGGGAGCCGGTTGGCCAGGACGCCGACTCAGCCCTGGCAGGCGTTGCTGTCGTTATTCCTTTGACAGTTTATGATTTGGCACATTTGCTCACTTTTAGCAGCCCTGCAAAGAGCACATCGATCTCCGAACGCCACTCTGGCTGTTGAAGGAAAAAAGTCAGCCTCCCGTATCCTTCTTCTCTTCCCACATTTCTTCTTCACCCTGGATATTTCCAAGGTTCAGTTTTGTTTTGTTTTGTTTTGTTTTTCATGCAAGGAACTCCTCCTACAAGGAGCTTTTGAAAAGATAAATCCTCTCTCGTTCACACTGAAGTGATCTATCACAGGGAAATACCTGAAAGGAAGGTAGAGGGAGGCAGGTAACTTCTTAAGAAGGGTGAGATGTTCTTGGGGCCGGAGGTTGCCATCCGCTTTGGGCTGCCGCACCTGGGGCTTATTAATTACCTCACAGGGGAAGGCATTTCCCTTTCAACGAGTATTTTATGGTCCTGGATTGATTCGCAGAGATTGCCAAGCCAGTATTAACTGGCCATACCAGCATGGAACATAAGTCTCCTTTCCAACGTGCATATAGAAAAATATTTCTAAATCACTAATTATTAATCTGGTGTCATTGGCAAGTCAACCTCCTCTACTAGGCTGCTATTTCTTTGCAGTCAGGATACTTTCTATAAGTTCATTGCCTCTCTTGGTACCTGGCACAGAAGCAGAGGGCACTCAAAATCGTTGTAGAATAAGTAAACTTCTAAAAATTATTTAGAATAGCAATAAAGTCTTCAAAATTTGGGGGGACTAGCAACCCTTCACAAGAGTCACTTCTAAAATAACCACAAGTGAACCGCTGGAAGTTACTGGAAATCGAATGCACCCACCAGCATTTAAACAGAAAGCCC
>PISX010000494.1:0-276715 GCA_004024625.1 Mellivora capensis | reverse complement strand
GTGATCTCTCCCTTTTCATTCATAATTTTATTAATTTGAGCTTTCTCTCTTTTCTTTTGGATTAGTGTGGCCAATGGTTTATCGATCTTATTGATCCTTTCAAAAAACCAGCTTCTAGTTTCATTGATACGTTCTACTATATCTCTAGTTTCTACATCATTCATCTCTGCTCTAACCTTGATTATTTCCCTTCTTGTGCATGGAGTTGGTTTAATTTGTTGTTGATTCTCCAGTTCTTTAAGGTGTAGAGACAGCTGTTGTATTCTAGATTTTTCAGTTTTTTTGAGGGAGGCTTGGATGGCTATGTATTTCCCCCTTAGGACCGCCTTTGCTGTATCCCATAGGTTTTGGACCGATGTATCTTCATTCACATTGGTTTCCATGAATTGTTTAAGTTCTTCTTTGATCTCCTGGTTGATCCACGCATTCTTAAGCAAGGTGGTCTTTAGCTTCCAGGTGTTTGAATACCTTCCAAACTTTTCCTTGTGGTTGAGCTCCAGTTTCAAAGCATTGTGATCTGAGAATATGCTCAGTAATAGACAGATCATCCATGCAGAAAATCAATAAAGAAACAAAAGCATTGAATGACACATTGGACCAGATGGACCTCATAGATATATACAGAACATTCCACCCTAAAACAACAGAATACTCATTCTTCTCAAGTGCACATGGAACCTTCTCCAGAATAGACCACATCCTAGGTCACAAATCAGGACTCAGCCGATACCAAAAGATTGCGATTAAACTCTTTATCTTTAATTTTGAAGTTGGGTCTTGTAGACAGCAAATATTGGGTATTGCTTTTTCATTACTGTGGTTTTTTTTATTAACATTTACATGTAAATGTTACATCTAGTAAACATTTACAATAACATTTACATGTAATTATGGTTGAGTTTTTTGTCTACCATCTTTCTTTGTGTTTCCCCTGTGTCCTTTTTGTATTTGTTTCTCTGTTGCTCCTTTCCTGACTTTTTTTAGGTGAATTGAATACTGGTAATATTCTGTTTTAATTTCATTATTGGGTTCTTGTCATAAAAATTTTTATGGTTTCTTAGTAGCTTCCCTAGAGTTAAAAATATGCATTCTTAACTTATTAATGTGTATTTAGAATCAATAGTGTACCAATTAATGCCTGACTTCACTCTTTTTACATCAACTTTTTCCATTTCTTACTTTAAACTTGAGAAGTCTTATTTCCTAAATATAATAATTTTACTGTATTATATTTGCATTTGTTCATTCATTCATTTGTTATTATGTTATTGTTATATTTATTTTTATGTATGTATGTGTAACATATACATACATATATGTAATATAAACATTCATTTATGTTATATATCTCTTACTTCTATATACATTATAATCCCTACCTTAAAGTGTTATTATTTTTGTATTACACAGTGAGTGGTTCTTAAAGAAAATTAGGACATAAAAAGTATTTTATATTTATACTCTGATTTACCATTTTTTATTGTCTTTGTTACCTCTTATGTGTCAAAATTTCCATCTGGTATCATTCACCTTAAACCTGGCAAATATCCTTTAGAATTTCTTATAACCTAGGTTTGCTGGTATTTATCTAAAAATACCTGTTCTCAAAAAACAGCTTTATTTCATCTTCCATTTTTGAAGGATATTGTCAGCAGAGAATTCTGTTTCTCTTTTCTTTAGCACTTGAAAATTATTCCAATGTCTTTTGGCTTCCATTGTTTGTGATGAGTAGTTAGCATTTATTCTTATCACTGATTTCTGTATATAATGTATTGTTTCCCTCTGAATCCTGTCAAGATTTTCTCTTTGTATTTGCTTGTAACCACTGTGACTCATGTGGCTTTGCGTGGGGTTTTGTGAGTTATCTTTCTTGTTGTATCCTGATATTCTTGGATATATAAATAAATGTTTTCCATCAAATTTAGGAATTTTCAGCCATTATTTATTCAAATCTTCTTCTAATTCATTCTCTCCCCACCTCCCTTTTTTAATTCTAGAAGTCTTATTACAGACATGGTAGACCATTTGATGTTGTGCTTCAGTTCCCTGATAAACTCTGTTCATTTATTTTTCAATTATTCTGTTCTCTGTTTTTCAGATTGGATCATTTTATCCTTGAGTTTGATTTACTGTTTCTCCATCCATATCAAATCAGCTCTTAAGGCCATTCAGAGAACTTTTCATTTTCTTTTTATAATTTTTAGTTCTATAATTTCTATAATTAATTAATTTGTAGTTTTAAAAACATTTTTGTATATATGCATAGTTTTCTTTTTTGTGGAGTCTCTATTCATGCATTACATTTTGAATATATTCTCAGGGCACCTGGGTGGTACAGTCAATTGGGTGACTGACTTTTGATTTTGGGTCATGTCATGATCTTAGAGTCATGGAATTGAGTCTCACATCCGGCTCCTCACTCAGTGTAGAGTCTGCTTCTCTCTCTCTCTCTGCTCTTCTCCTGCTTGTGCTCTCTTCTCTCTCTCTCTCTCTCTCTCATAAATAAAGAAATAAAATTTTCAAAAAAAATTTTTGAATACATTCTTTTTGTTCATTGACCATATCTTCCTTTAGTTTTAGCAATAGATTTGTTTTAACTGTTTAAACATTGTTTATTTATTCATTTATTATATTTTATTTATTTTTTCTTCATGGCTAGTGTACTCTTTAATCCACATCCCTTATTCCCCATTCTCCTATCCACTTACTCTATCCAGTTTGTCCTCTATGGTTAAGAATTTGTTTTTGGTTTGTCTTTCTCTCTCTTTCTTTTTTTCCCCTTTGCTTGCTTGTTTTGTTTTTTAAATTTAACATATGGGTGAGATCATATGGTATTTGTTTTTCTCTGACTGAATTATTTTTCTCAGCATTATACTTTCTATCTCTATCCAGTTGTTGCAAATGGCAAGATTTTGTTCTTTTTATGGCTGAATAATAGTCCATTGTGTGTATATACCATATCTTCTTTATCTGTTCATCTATTAATGGACTTGGGCTGCTTCCTAGTTTGGCTATTATAAATAATGCTGTAAACATAGGTGTATGTGTACTCCTTTGAATTAGGGCTTCTGTATTTTGGTGGTAAATACCCAATAGTGTGATTCTTGGATCTTACGGTACTTCTATTTTTAACTTTTTGAGGAACTGCCATGTTATTTTGAACAATGACTGCACCAATTTACCTTCCCACCAACAGTGGAAAAGTATTCCTTTTTCTCATTATCCTTACCAACACTTGTTTCTATTGTTGTCGATATTAGTCATTCTGACAGATATGAGGTGCTATCTCATTGTAGTTCTGATTTGCGTTTCCCTGATGATGAGTGATGTTGAGCATCTTTCACATGTCTGTTGGCCATCCAGATGTCCTCTTTGGAGAAATGTCTGTTCATGCCTTTTGCCCATTTTTTAACTGGATTATTGGGGTTTGGGGTATTAAGTTGTATCAATTCCTTATGTATTTTAGATATTAGCCCTTTATTGGATATGTCATTTTGAAAATATCTTCTCCCATTCAGTAAGTCCCTTTAGTTTTGTTCATTGTTTCCTTCTCTGTGCAATTTTTTTAATTTTGATGTAATCCCCAAGTTTTATTTTTGCTTTATTTCCTTTGCCTCAGGAGACATATCTAGAAAGATGTTGCTATAGCCAATGTCAAAGAGATTACGGTGTGTGCTCTCTTCAAGGATTTTTATAGTTTTTGGTCTCACGTATAGGTCCTTAATACATTTCCAGTTTATTTTTGTGTATGGTGTCAGAAAGTGATCCATTTTCATTCTTTTTAAAGTGGCTGTCCATTTTCTCAACACCATTTGTTATAAAGACTGTCTTTTTTCTATTGTTTATTCATTCCTCCTTTGTCAAAGATTAATTGACCATGTAATTGTAGGTTTATTTCTGGGTTTTCTGTTCTTTTGATCTATGTGTCTGTTTTTATGCCTGTACCATGCTATTTTAATTACTAACACTTTGTAAGATAACTTGAAATCTGACTTGTGATACCTCTAGTTTTGTTTTTCTTTTTCAAAATTGCTTTGGCTCTTAATGGTCTTTTGTGGTTCCATACAAATTCTAGTTCTGTGAAAAATGCTGTTGGTATTTTGATAGGGATTGCATTAAATAGGTAGGTTGCTTTGCGTAGTATAGAAATTTTAATAATATTTGTTCTTCTAATCCATGAAAATGGCATGTCTTTCCATTGTCTTGAATTCATTTCATCAGGGTTTATAGCTTTCAGGGTACAGTCTTTCACCTCTTTGGTTAGGTTCGTTACTAGCTATCTTATATTTTTGTGCAATTATAAATGGTATTGTTTTCTTAGTTTCACTTTCTGTTGCTTCATATAGGAATGCAACAGATTTCTGTACATGGATTTTATATTCTGTGACTTTATGAAATTCACTTATCAGTCCTAGTAGTTTTTTGTGTGTGTGTGTGGAGTCTTTTGGGTTTCTTATACATAGTATCATGCCATCTGCAAATAGTGAAAGTTCTACTTCTTCCTTACCAATTTGGATGCATTTTATTTCTTTATATTTTCTAATTATTGTGGCTAGGACTTCCAGTACTATGTTGAATAAAAGTGGTGAGAGTAGACATCCTTGTCTTGCTCCTGACTTCATGACAAAAGCTCTCCATTTTTCATCATTTAGTATGATATTGGTTGTGAGTTTTTCATATAAGGACTTTATTATGTTGAGATATACTTTGCAGAGAGTTTATATTGTGAATTGATGTTGTATTTTGTCAAATGCTTTTTCATCATCTATTAAAATGATCATATGGTTTTTATCCATTCTCTTACTGATGTGACATATCATGTTGATTTTTGCAAATATTAAAATACTTTCACTTTCCAGGAATGAATCCCATTTTATCATGATATATTATTTTAAAAAAATACATTGTTGTAGTTAGTTTGCTAATATTTTGTTGAGGTATTTTGTTTCTATATTCATGAGAGATATTGGTCTGTAGTTCTCTTTTTTGTGGTGTCTTTATCTGTTTTGGGTATCAGGGTGATACTGGTCTCATAGAATGAATTTGGAAGTTCTCCTTTCTCTTCAATTTTTTGGAATTGTTTGAGAAGAATGGGTATGAGCTATTTTTTAAATATTTGGTAGAATTTCCCTGTGAAGACATCTGGTCTTAGATTTTGTTTTTTAGGAATTTTTTTATTACTGATTCAACTTCATTTCTGGGGATTGTCCTATTAAAATTTTTCTGTTTCTTCCTGCTTTGATTTTGGTAGGTTATATGTTTCTAGGAATTTACCCATTTCTTCTAAGTTGTCCAATATGTTGGCATATAGGTTTTCAAGATGTTCTCTTACAACTGTTTATATTTTGATGCTATGGGTTACTGTTTATTTATCTGGAAACTCTCTCTTTTTAAATGAGTTCTACTAGAGGTTTATCAGTTGCATTGATCTTTTCAAAGAACCAGCTCCTCATTTCATTGATCTGTTCTATTTTTTCTATATCATTTATTTCTGCTCTAGTCTTTATTTCCTTCCTTTTTCTGGGTTATGGGTTCTGTTTGCTCTTTTTCTAGCTCCTTTAAGTGAAATGTTATGTTGTTTATTTGAGACTTTTCTTGCTTCCTGAGGTAGGCTTGGATTGCTATAAGCTTTCTTCTTAGAAACACTTTTGCTGCATCCCAAAGATTTTGAACTGCTGTGTTCTCATTTTTATTTGTCTCCGTTAATTTTTTTGATTTCCTCTTTGATATCCTGGTTGATCCATTCACTGTTTCGTAGTATGTTATTTAACGTCCAGGTGTTTGTGCCCTTTCCAGATTTTTTTTCTTATGACTGATTTTTAGTTTCATAGCATTGTGGTCAGAAAACATGCATAGTATGGCTTTGATCTTTTTGAATTTGTTAAGACTTATTTTGTGGCCTAATATGTGATTTATTCTGGAAAATGTTCTGTGTGCACTTAAAAAGAATGTGTATTCTGCAGTTTTAGTACAGAATGTTCTGAAAATGTCTGTTAAATTCATCTTGTCCAGTGTGTCATTGAAAGCTGCTGTTTTTTGTTGGTTTTCTATTTGGATGATCTGTCCATCTATGTAAGCAGGGTATTAAAACCCCCTACTATTATTGTATTACTCTCAACTATTTATTGAATGTTTGTTATTAATGGTTTTATGTATTTAGGTGCTCCCATGTTGGGTACATAAATATTTACAATTGTTATATCCTCTACTATGATTATGTAGTGTCCTTCTTTGTCTCTTATTATAATCTTTGTTTGAAAGTTTATTTTGCCTGACATAAATATTGCTATCCTGGCTTTCTTTTGGCATCCATTGGCATGATAAATGTTTCTCCATCCCCTCACTTTCAATCTGCTGGTATCTTTCTGACATGAGTCTCTATAAGAGATGGGCTTCTTAAACATTTTTTTTTTTTGCTAATCTTAAGTCATTTAAAGTTGGTTTCCACTGTATACATTCTTCATTGACTAAACTTTTCTAGACTTTTTTCTCCCTGTCATATCACATATATCACATAGGAGACATTGTTCCTGATTCATTATAGAGACTAAGGATTATGTTATCTTTGAAGGTTCATGGTTTTCCTACTGGTAGACAATTCTGTTTACTAGCTGATCAACTTAACTTGTATAAGGTGGGTTTTGCTCTTTGTTAAAAGAGATCTATAGGGGTGTCTGGGTTGCTCAGTTGTTAAGCAACTGTCTTCATCTCAGGTCATGATCCCAGGGTCCTGGGATTGAACTCCACATTGGGCTCCCTGCTTGGTGGGAAGCCTGCTTCTCCCTTTCCCACTCCCCCTGTGTGTGTTCTTTCTCTGTCTCTCTCTGTCAAACAAATAAATAAAAATCTTAAAAAAAAAAAACAAAAAACAAAAAACAGATCTATAGAAAGCCAAACTTACTTTCTGAGTTTATCTAACTTGAAAAAAATCAACTTCTAAGTTGTATTTCCCCAATTACTCTTGTCAGGGCCTGCTTAGGCTTTATTTTGTCTACAGTAGACTTTATTTTGGACCTGGTTCTTACTTTAAGGTATGAATTTTCTGGTGTCTCAGATGGATGCCTGTAATGTTAATGAGGTCTCTGCTCTGGCTAGGTTGCACCTCTAATATCTCCCAGTACTACCCAACTTCTCCTTTCTCTGTTACATTTGCAACTTCAGACTTTTGGCATGCACAGCCCATCTCTTGGACAAGGAGTCACAAGGAATCACTCAGTCTCCCAGTGACCCATCCTTAATAGTCCTATTCCCTGTTTCAACCCTGATCTCTGTCTCTTCTGCTTACTGCATTAGGGAGGAAAATGTCCTCAGGCTGAGAACCAGGGCACTCATGGGGCTTAGTTCATGAGTCTGCCTTTATTCAGGATTGAATTTCTGCATTGCATTTTGTCCAATGTCTGCAAGTGGTTATGCCATCTATTTATTTTTTATCTGGGTTTACTTATTTGTCGTGTTTTAGCGTGGTACCAGTTATCCCAGTCTGAAGCAGAAATCATAATATTTTATTTTGAATATGAAAGTTATTATACTTTCATTAATCAGGGTTTTCCAGGGAAACAAAATGAATAGCAGAGGGGGGACGTTTGGGGGATAATTGGTTCATGTGATTGTGGGAACTTGTAAGACCTAAATCTGTAGGACAGTCCTGAAGGCTAGAAACTCTGGTAAGAGTTAATGTTACAGTCTCTAGACAGAAATCTGAAGGGCGGGCCAGGCAGGCTGAAAACTCAGGGAAAGTATTTATATTGCAGTCTTGAGGCCAAATTTTTACTTTGGGAAAACTGTCTTTTAAGGCTTTCAATTGATTGGATGTGGCCCACCCACATTGTGGAAAGTAATCTACTTTATTCAAAGTCTACTCATATAAATATTAATCACATCTAAAAAATACTTTCAGGAGCACCTAAATGGGTCATCTGGTTAAGCATCTGACTTGATTTCGACTCAGGTAATGACCTCAGGCTTGTGAGATCAAGCCCCATGCTGGGCTCTGTGCTGGGTTCTGTGCTGGGTGTGGAGCCTGCTTAAGAACCTCTCTACTCCTGAAACTAATATTATGCTATATGTTAACTAACTAGAATTTAAATAAAAACTTGAAACAAACAAACAAAAAATAATTTCTCTCTCTCAAATAAATAAATAAAATATAAAAATAAAAATAAAGATAAAAAATACCTTCGTAGTAACATCTAGACTGGAGGGTGGCCAAACAACTGAGCACTATAGCCTAGACAAGCTGACACACAAATTAACTGTCATAATACCCACGATTCTTATTTAGCCTCAATATGTGATCCTCTGTTGCCTAGAAGTTACTATACTCAGTTCCCGGAATTTTATTTCCTTTTCACTATTTCATAAAGAATATAATTGTTCATGTGTCTTCATCTGAACATTGATTATTTCCTTGAATTGAATATAATAATCATAAGTATTAGGTTGAATAATTGAAAGACATTAATATGTCTTACCATTTGGTCCTCTGAGGAGTTTAATTTTTTTTTTAAAGATATTTATTTATTTATTTATTTGACAGACAGAGATCACAAGTAGGCAGAGAGGCAGACAGAGAGAGAAGGAAGCAGTCTCCCTGCTGAACAGAGAGCCCTATGTGGGGCTCCATCCCAGGACCCTGGGATCATGACCTGAGCCGAAGGCAGAGGCTTTAACCTACTGAGCCACCCAGGAGCTCCGGAGTTTATCATTTTATATTATCACTATAAATATATGAGAATGTCAGTATTTTCCTACAATGGAAAATTCTCAATATGTTTTCCAAAACATTTTTATTTGGTGGGGAAAGTTATAAATTGTTAATGTTTGCATTTGATGAAATATAATTACAAATAAGTTTAAGAAAACTTAACATTATTCTATTCCAATTTCTGGTTATTATTTTGCATATTTACATTGAACTTGCCCATCTTCTTGTAGGTTTGCAATTGGGTAGTTTTCTAGTTTAGATGAATACTATTTGTCATCTGCCATTTGCAATTTCCCATTTTGTTAGTTGCTATTTATTTTTCTTTTTAACTAGAATAACCAGAAAGCTTTAAAAGAGCAACCTAATTTCTAGTATGGTGAAGTTAGCAATTTCTCAGATGTCTGATTTATAGAGAATTTCTATTCTTTCTGTTTTTCCTGCAGTATTGCACAGGCAGTATTCCATGTAGAGGAAAATATTTTGATTAATCAAATTTTTATTTTTAAAAAAGGTTCCTAGTACTAGCTGCCATTTATGCCCCAGTTTTTATATTACTTAACAGAATTGTTTAAAGCCTTTACTTCAAGTTTTCCCTGGTTCCACAATAGGTCACATTACTTCTAAAAGAATGCTTATGTCACAACCTTAGAAGGAGTCTCTAAATTTTTCCCAGAGTACCTCACTGGACACATTCTCTATATTTTAATATGTAGTTTTCTTAGAGTTGTTTTTTTGAAAGTAATAATTGCAGTTTGGATTCTTAACTCAGGAGAAAAAAGAAGGGCTGAGAGTTTTGATTTTGCTTTTATTCCTTTTGTCTTTTACTTCTAATTCAATGTCACTATCCTTAGAATGGTCTCTACAGTTTCGCCTTTGTGTATTTAATGGAATCTGAACAATAGGAAAGAATTTGTGTAGCAGCAAGAAAAATGTTGGAGAGAGAGCAGGATTTGCCTGTGAGAATGCCTCTTTCTCTTATTTGTTTTTGTTTCAAAATCTTAAACCTGCTTTGGAGATTATTTTGAATAACCAGGTGTGATTCAGAACAGTGTCTGTAAGGAGGCTGGAAGGGACGGGAGAGAGATTCCTCTGGATGAAAGAGATAATTGGAGCCTGGGAGAAAGGGGAAAGAGAGGTCCCTGGATTCCTTAAGCAAGGGGAAGTATATCCTGCTGTTTGCCTGGTGCTGAAAAAGATAAAAAGACTGAAAGAAAAGGATAGCCGTGAGTTTTCTGGCTTTGACTAAATAGCCTCTTGCCGCAAGCTGCGAACTTTTGGCTTATGAAAACTTAGAACTAGGGAAATTTTCTATCTCATGGTTGCTCAGCCTACTGATGCTTCAGGATAAGAGAAGTCTTCTCAATTTAGTGAGGACACGTAGGTTCCCAAAATATCATACCCTGAGAGCCAGAAGCCCAGTGGGAGTCCGAGGTTGATTGTGTCATTTACCATGCAGGCTCGGGCCAGAGATCATAGATACTTAATTCACTGAAACTGGTTTAATATTTTTTGAAAATCCGAAGCTATGCATTGAAATTTATAACCATTATTTTCTTATAATTTAATGAACTTGTTCTTTGATATTTTGTGAATTTTGTTAAGCCTTGATATATTGAAGATTTGGAATAATGAATTAAATTTTACATTTTACCATGGTATTTTTGTTCATCTCTATTTTCAGCAGTTTTGTTTTTCATCTTGTTTTGTCCTTTGCTATTATCTTACCTGTCAAATTAAAGACTGGCTACAAAGTCTTCACTGTGGATTTTACATTTTACCACATTTATATTACTACATTCCAAATATAAAATAACTCATCTTTTTTAATGCCTTAAACCTTCTTTGTTCTTTCCTGTTCTATATGTTTTTGGTTATCTGATATGTCTGCACAATTGTTTTTCTAAGGTAATCATCTTGTTTATCATATCATAAGTGTATCATATAAACAACACAAAATGCACGTTTTCCATGCAAAGATTGTCTTTATCTTAGAAAATTTACTCATTTTGATTGGTCATATTCACAGACCCATTTAGTTTTTAGTCTTAAAAAAAAAATCCTCTATGTCAGAAGTCTGAAGTCTATAACCTGTGAACCAAACGTGGCCTGGCACCTGTTTCTGTATGAGCTAGATGTTTTTACATTTTTTAATAGTTAGAAAAAGAAAAAGAAAAATACGTGAGAATGTGGCACACAAGACTTAAAATATCTACCATCTGGTACTTCACAAAAAAGTTTGCTGACCCCTGCTCTGTTTCATTTCAAAGCACACTTTTAACAGATGCTGTCCCAGCCTATTCATGTTCTCTCTGTGCTTATCCAACATTGGGACATGTGGTTCTTTGACTTAAGGAGGTGGATTCCATTCTCCATGACCAGTGGGTGGGGCAGGCTCTATGTGCCAAGGCGTGAGTGACCCCTGGCAGCGGCTCAGTGTATAAACATTGCTCCTCAGGTGGGAGAGCTCTAAGGACACATTCTACACCAGAGTTCCCAAAGTGATCACTCTCCATTGACCACAGCAGTGACATGCTTGATACGACATACTTTATGGCTTCCTTTTGTTCCTGGTCTCACTTCCCGGCTCTCTCTCAGCGTTTCCTGGTATTACCTCTCACATAAACTACTTCCACTCAATTCATGTGTCATTGCCTAAAAGAGTCCTTAGACTGCTATCTTCTATTTTTTTCTGCTTCCTTGAATTTTACCCAGGTCCTTAATTTCATACATAATGCATTCCTGAAAACATGTTCAAGTTAAATATGTATAATTTGAGAAGATAGATTTACATTATAGAAGTTCTCAGCCAAATATATCATTGAAGATTCCTCCTGACATTAGCCTTTAGTCATTAATTCAAAAGCATATTTTAAATATTACATAACTAATTTTTAAATGTTAAACGTACCTTTCTTCACAATTTCTCACAGTTGACTATGTTTATCAAATCATTAATTTGATTTATCTATCATTAATTGAGGCTGAAAACTCATCTCTTCTTAAACACAATAGTTCCATTTTTTTCCTTGAGTTTTATTCTAAATATTTGAGCTACCTATGACTTGGGAACTTTATTTCTTTCTCTTTCTGCTTTCTAAATCAAAATAATCAGGTCCCAATGAAAATAGTTCCTCCAATAACTGAAAGAATACTATTCTTCAGTTAAAGACAACAGTGCCGCCGCTAAAATTCATGTTTGTCAAACAAGCAGCTTCACCTTGAAATATTTTAATGTTTTTATCATCAGATGAAGAATGAAAACCATAATTGCCTTGAGAATGGTATTTCAGAGCAAACAGTGCATTAATTTTCTAAAGAATACTATACATAAAAGTTAAGCTTTTTTTTTTTTTTTTAATCAAGAAAGCCCCCACTCTCACCCCCTGACTAAGCTTTTTCTGTTTCCTCCATGTGCCCTTACAGTTTTGTGCTGCAGTAGCTTTTTTCAATTTGGCCATTTTTCTTGGTCTGTTCATTCTTGCAGAAGGAGACACTTATTTACCTAGTGTTCCTTTAGGACAGTAGTTCTTAACCATGACTACAGAGAGGAGCCCAGCATGCTTTAAAGACAGTACAGAGGTCTGGGTCTTCCCTCTAGAAGTTCTGATTTAATTGGACTGGGATGAGGCCTGGGTTTGGGGATTTTGAAAACTTCCCAGGTGAATTTAATGTGCAACTAAAGCTAAACTACTGGTAGAATCATGAAGGAGTTGAGGTAGATTCTCTTGGACTGTGATCTCTTCTTGTTCGAATCTTCCACATGATGAGAAAGAAGACACAAGAATGTAGTTAATGCCCAGTGTCATCTCAGTAGGGGGCTCTGGTTCTTCTCTAAAGGGTTTCTTTCTCTTTATTTGGGAGCGGGAGGTTGCACATTTCCAGCTCTTCGCCAGTATGGCCACGTGCTTGGCCACGGTCACATTGCCTTCCAGGAGGACACGTTTACCACCAGCTCTTTGTTGGCACTGCCACCCTAAGCCCAAGGAAACCAGGGGCCTCCGTTGTCACTGCTGTAGCATAGGAATTGACCACAAGTCTAGACAAAGCACAGATAGTTGTTTTTTAAGTTCCTCTCCCCTCTCAAGTCCACCATCAGTGCCCCCTTGCTTCCTCCTTCCCATCAGGTATCTCTTCCAGACTGCAAAGTATGGTTTTACCAGACGCCTCTCTACTTCATTCTTTGATCATCTGAGGGAGAGGTGAGTGAAACTTTCCCTTCTGGAAAAGCTGAAGGCAAGCATTCCACTGGAAGGGTGCTAGTGTCCTTCTCTTGTGTCTTCTTGTGTACAGCAAGCATGGTATTGTTATTAACCTCAAGTGTTGATTCAAGGATGCTTTAGCAAAGCTACCTAAGGCTGTTAGTGTGGCATTAGGATAAGTTGCAGAACATTCTTCACTTTAATGAGCTTGCACTTTTTAGTCAACATTGTTTAAGTTTATGGTACACGGCTGCTAAGATTTCCTTGTTGCTGATGCCATGAAGGCTCCTCTCCTTCACTCCCACCTTACTCACTTCAGTAGCTATCTAGGGGTCAGGAAATGAGCGTGCTTGCTCTCACAAAGTCTAAGAAAAATGTGGCTAGTGATTTTTGAGGGAGTGGTTTGGGTGGTCAGAGTGTTCTAGTGGAATATGGTACATTGCCACTGAAGCCAGAAGTCATGGATTCATCTCAAGAAGATGGGCTCTTTTAAGGCTACAGGAGCTTCCAATGGTGGCAGCAGAGCCAGATTACATACATGTACAGTGTCACAGATGGAACTTCTGCTCCCATCCCCCACCATGACGCAGTCCTAATTATTTCATGCAGCAGACACTGCCCTTCCCACCTTCACTGGGCATCTTACTAAGCAAGTTAGGCCCATGGTTATAATTCACCTGATAGGTACAGTTTGTTGGTGCATGGACTGTCTAAGTAGGACTGGTCAGAAACTTCCCAGGACATGTAAGGCAGAGCCTCAATCCCAGTCTTTTTGGTGATGAAACTTGGTAAGATGAGACACAGAAGTGACCAGTGGCCTTCCTGCCTGCTCTGTGGATGGGTCCAGTTGATGACTAATGCCATCAAGCCAAGAGAAGGGATGAGACTCGGGAAATGTCCTGACCATGTTCAGGTTCCTGAGACCCAGCCACCCAGTTATATCCAGATTTCCATCTCTTAGATAGCAAGTCAATTCTCTTTTGCTGATAATGGTTTGAGTTGGGTTTATGTCACTTCCTAACCAGAGTCTGAAGTAATAATGGCATTAAAGTCATAATCAGAAGATCTGAGGTTGAGACATGCCTCTCAGCCAGGGGATTTTATATAGGCATTATTGCAGAATGATAATAATTATACCAACACATTAGAGAAAATGAGAGAATTCTTGCCTTGATGTCTGGTATTAATTAGAGAATATAGTAACACTCAGGAATTACTTACCTCCCCTCCCTTTTTCTCCTCACTCCTCTCCACTCACCAGATAAAAAGGCAGCAAAAGGAGATCCCAGACACACCTGTTCATACCTGTGGTTCTCCATGAAAGGGTCTGCCATGTATGTCCTAGTTTGAGATCCAGAATAGTCTCACTTAACAAGCCCTACACTGTCAAAGAATAGAAAAGCAAGTCTTTTAGATCATTTTTCCTTGTCTGAAAATCCATACATTTCCTCCTTTTTGAACAACTACATACCTCTCTTAATGTCTGTGACAATGTGCAGGTCTACACGTGGTTAACCTACTTCTCATGACTTCGCCATTCAGAACTAGGAAGTAAACTCTGGCAAAGTCTTAAACAATGAACAGTCAACAGAAAAATAAGAGAACATTCCATGTTATTCAATTTCAACAATCTCTGTAAACATCTTGAGGAAGCCAAAGCCTTCTATTGATCAGTTTAGTATGTCATTCTATTCCAAAGGAAAATGGTAATAAAATGAATGCCATTAAGTGTTTAGAGACCACATCACTATATATTACGTGTGACAAGTCCCTCTACACTCAGAATGTTCCACATTTACAAATAAAAATCCTCCTGTCTTCCTAAAACCATTCCTTGCTATAAAATTATATCTGGGTAATTTTATGTTTCAAATTCTTATCTTGTACTCATTTGTGCAGTTTCCTCCCGCTCCCACTTTGGCGAGGGTGATATATTTATATCCTCGCTTGGAGTTCAGAGGCAGCAGAGAGAACTCGATAAACACACCAGGGGCCTGACAAGGCCACAGAATACCTCACTCTGTTCCCGTATGCTGCCGCCTCTTACAGAAATGTGCATGTCCTTGGAAAGTCTCTGTTTATTTCCTACTTTCAGATGTCTCTGTGTCTTTGTGTGACTCTAATACCAAAGATCCATCAGACGAAAAATAGAAACCAAGCCAAAGAAACAGACAGGGCTCGGTCGCAGAAATACTGTGTGCTCGTCAGTTAACGTGAAGCATTATTTCCTTGTTGCATACGAATATAAACACCTGGTATATAAAGCGTGCTTCTCGCCCATGGATCTTTACGTGAAAGAGCGTGGGCCCTGTCATCAGTAGATAGGTTTGTTCAAGTCCAATTTTTGTTGACCAATTATTTCTATCCAGTGAAGAGTGATTTATCCCTGTCAGCACTGGGTGTCCACTTTTATAAAATAGAAGTGATAATAATACATAACCAACCAACAGTTGGTTCAAGGTATAGATGAAATAATGCATCAAAATAAAATCCAAAGCACTTTTGCAAAGACCATAACTCAAGAGTCAAGTCAACCCAAGAAAACTTCCCAGTGGATTATGGATATTGTCCTCTGGAAAAACAGTCCTAATAAGACGAAGTCAAAGTGCTCCTCTTTGGAGGGAGGGGAAAGTTAAACCACTTAATTAACCACCCATTTTTTTTTTCTCCCAATACTCAGTCTCACTTTCTCCACTGACCCATGGATGACCCAAGAACACCTCTGAATTGCTAATGGAAGGAATGCATTGCAGTGGCTCCTTTCTCCCAAGTTTGAGGCTGTGACAGAAATGTTACTCCTAATGGTCCCAGAATCAAGAAGCAATGCCCCGCAGATCAGTCAGATGGAATTCTTACTTGGCATGGAGTTAATCAAGGGAGCTCTCGAGACACTTAAGTAACCATCTTAGAACTGATCGCGTGCTAGCTTGACAGTCCGCAGCTTGGGACATTAGAAAGCTGGCGTGATGCTTCTAAGATCCAACACTAAGCATGCGATTTATCTGTGCTGCACCCTGCAGTGGACCTCCACATAGGGCCTGATACTTCCACACGATTTCCAAAGCCTTTTCCATCTGGCTTCATTTTCTCTCTTTGAGTGCCACCATTCCCACACCCTAGGCTGGCCTCTCCAAATTTCTTTGCAAGTCATAAGCCTCCGTAATGTGTGTACAGAGAGGCTGGATTGATTTTTTTGAAGGGGGGGAGAATTTCGGTTTGCTTGTGTTTTTGTGGGTTTTTGGTGGGTTTTGTGGGGGGGGGGTTGTGGGGGGTTGTGTGGGGTTTTGTTGTTGTTTTTTGTCACATTGGCCTTATTTTCAGCAGCTCTCACATTGCCTTTTCCAGTAGACAGCAAATAAGTGCTGATGAAGCAGCCTGTAAGAACTGTATATTCTGTTTCAGCGTGAAAAGAGCAATCTTCGGAGACAGCAGAGACTAGCTGGGGCACTTTTCCCCTTTTCTTCTGTGGCTGTCAGGAAGGTCATTTGGGCTGCTCTCCCTTTCAGTGGAAAGTAACTCTCTCTTACGTGCCACCAGGCAGTTGTCATGGAATTCATGATAATTTCTATGTCATAATTGTAATTATCCTCACGCTCCCAAAGCTGGAGATTCAGATGTTTAACCGTTTCATGCCAAAGCTGCACCGTCATTTATAAAATACCTAAGGCTGTGAGAGTGGCAGGATAGGATTCAGAAAAAGCATACATTTGGGGTTAGTATATTTAAGCATGTCCAAAGACATTAATTCACCATAGACTCAGGGGAAGTCTACTTTCTAGTGATGAGAAAAGGGCAATAAATACTATACATTGAATTGGCATTTCACAAAATAAATCAACGTATCCCATTAGGAATAGAAAAAACTCAGTAGATTTGAAAATGGTTATAGAAAAAGACTTATTGCTCAGACTGTGGTCATCATCCATTTTTAATAGAACTGTTTTGGCCTGGGGCAGAGTTGAGCCTCCAGCTAGAGTGCTGGGTTAAGGAACATTTGCCTCAGAGAGCTGCCAGTGTCCTGGGAAGTTCAGTTCTTCATGCAAAATACGTGAACATTTCCTGATTTTATGGAATACAACAAGACTGCCTAGGCAGCTTCCACATCACATCCTGTGATTTGTTTCAAATTCTTTCTCGCTAGGAGAGAATTTGACTCATCTCTCGATAAAACTGTAATATATAAAAATATATCTGATAGGACTTTTCACCAATGAATATGTCAAAATTTCAGTAAGCTCTCAATTTAAATGCTCCAATGCCTTTTGTTTGATTATCAAGAAATCCAGTCTTGTCCTATACCCTGCTCCCTCATGTTTCCCTCTAGAGGAAATGTATGATGGTAGAGGAAATGTGTGATGGTATGGCAGATGTTTACCTTTGTAGGGTTCCCAGATGTTCTCAGGTCTACCATGGATGGGGAATCTCTCCGTTACTCTGGTGCCTGGGGCTCTGCTCACCCTTCCGCTCTGTTGGAGGCTGGGACTCTGGGGTTTCAGGCTGCTGGCTGTGCCCTTGAACCTAGTGATGTATACTGGCATACCAGTTGGTGTATTAGTTGGCTGTTGGTTTTCCATCTTCTCAGATATTGTGTTTTGTTTTTTTTTAAGATTCTATTTATTTATTTGACAGAGATCACAAGTAGGCAGAGAAGCAGGCAGAGAGAGAGGGAGAAGGAGGCTCCCCGCTGAGCAGAGAGCCCGATGCGGGGCTCGATCCCAGGATCCTGAGATCATGACCTGAGCCGAAGGCAGAGGCTTTAACCCACTGAGCCACCCAGGCGCCCCCAGATATTGTTTTAATGAGCAACATTTAGGAGGAGTTTCTTATCAGAGAGCTGTTGAGCACTCAGAGTGCCCAGGCATTAGGAAGAAGGAATGATAACGGTGGGACTCAGTGGGGATCCAGGCTGGGGAGAGAATGGTCAGAAAAGTTTCATACTAATCTGAGATCTCTGTAAATTGGAGATTAGAAGCAGAAGAGGTGTATCAAATGTCTTGGCTTTAATTCTAACTAACCAGCTCCATAACCTTGGGTAAATTACTTAATCTCTTTTTTCCTCAAATGTAAAATGTGAATGATAAAAGTTCCTGCCTGATGACCTAACCGGAAGATTTAGCCTTGTTATTGGTACAAAGTAAGCACCCCTGGAAAATATCTTGATATACGGCCTTCTGATGTCAAATAGAGTAATAACGGCATGCCTCCATTTTTTTTATTCAGTTATAATTGACATGTAACATTATATTAGTTTCAGATATACACAATAGTGATTTGATATTTGTATATGCAACAAAATGACCACCACAATAAATCTAATTAACATTTATCACCATACATAGTTGCAACTCTAGTTTATCAGTAACTCATTAAAGTGGATCACCCAGAATATTCCAAATAAGTTACACAATCCAATTGAACATCTACTTCTAGTAATGTACTCTAAGAGCATATGGGCCTTTTCAGCATTCCTGGCATCCTGAGGATGCAAAGTGAGATTGAAGTTACCTAACCTCTAAAGTATTCTTGTATATCTTGCACTTGGGCAATTGATTTTTTGAAGTTATATACTGGATTTATACCTATTTAGGCTAAATTGCATTTATTATATTCAGCTCCACTGTTTTTCAACCTGCTGAGAAATGTTTGGTCCCTGATTCAACCATTCACTATTATGTAGTCTTCCCATCTTTGTGTCATCGTCAAAAGTTACAAGCATACCACGTATCTTTATTATGTTTATTAAAAAGTCCTCAACTTCCAATTGTATCTGATGAATTAAGCAAAATTATTTATCTCTGCTCCTTTATGAAAATCTGTTAAAATGATATTTAAGGGAAAAAACTTAACTGCTTGCAGAGACGGCTGCCAACAAGCAACAACCTTATTCCTGTGTAGAATCTTAAGCTCTGGAACTGGAGGCACCAGACGCTCTGAGAACATTTTACAAAATGTGGAGACATTTTTGGTGGTCACAACATTCGGGAGGCAGGAGTGCTATTGGTCTTTAGTCGGTAGAGTCTAGGGGAATTTATCCACCCAAAATTCAGGGTAGCACTGATATGGAGGAATCCAACATTAATCTAATCAAGTCTCATAGACCAGCCCAATGTCAAGGGGTTAGGAAAGACCCACCAGGAGGCTAGAACAATGATATAGACACATAGTATGGTCACAGGGGAGTGAAGAATTAGAAACATAATTTGATCATCAATGTATAGTAAATCAAAAATTCCTTTCAAAAAACATGAACAAATCTTTCATGGGAAACGGATACGGCCTTTTTTTCCTAGCAAGGAAACTAGTGATTTTTTATGACATTTCCTTGATTCTAAGACCCATACTTCTTTTTTTACATTCTAACATCTTTGAAGTACTAATGTGTTTTATGATCAATGTAATGAGAACGTTTTGTATTATATTTAATTATATTGTAGTATATTATATTATATCTAGTTGGCATTTTTCTATTCCTCTGGAACATGAAATCATGATGTCTCTTACTCTTGATGGTATATAGATTTAAGGACACACCTTAAATGCATGTTATGTACTCATCCTATGATAGCAGTAAATTCTGAAGAGCTCTTGGAAGTATAGATAACTATACTTTGCAAATATAAGTAAGCCCCCTCCTCACATCTTTACATACAAACAATAATCTACCTCCTAGACCCTTGAGCTATGTTTGATAACAGTGGAGACATTTTAGCACAGTGGTTAAAAAAAAATTATCTATATCTATATCTATCTATCTATCTATATAGATAGATAGATAGATATAGATATATATATTGGCTTCAGCATCTGTAGAAATAAAGTAATGAATGAAAACACACAGGATGGTACTAATTATTGTCAATCCTATATGCCTGTTACTGTGATAATTGCTGAATATCCAGTGTTTTGGTGGGTGGATAACTATAGGGAGCAACATTTTTTGTTTGTTGTTGGTTTTGGTTTTTAGACACATTTATTAGGTATAGGTAGCAGAGGTCTTTTTCAGTTCATTAATACCTTGCCAAAAATTAAACCTATAACTTCATAAAATTAGAACAACAATTCTTAGACGGACAGCATTGAAGTCAGAGTATCTCTTTTGGTTTCTTACCTGCAAAATGAGGATACTAGTTTCAGTATTGCCTACTCATACATTTTATGGAATGCAAAGTAGCTCACAGTGCCAGATGGGGAACCTATATGGTAAAGTGCTGTCAAGATAAATCTCACATGGCATTAAGACAACCGACAGCTATTACCTAAACTCAGTGCTCTGATATTTTTGTTTTCTTAAAGGCCTTAGGTTTAATGCACATTTTCTTTAATGTACATTGTAATGTAAACACAGCAGGATAATCAGTGTAGCTCTTTTGGGGTTCAGAAATACATTCATAAAGTAATGTTAAAGTCAGCAGCATTTATAAAGAGAGGTTAAAACAAATCTTGTAAAATATTTAAAGAAGATAAATGACTAACACTTTAGCTGGATTCAGTATTTATTCCTCTAGAGCAAAACTTACATAAACCTTTCCATTAAAATTTCCTCTGAGCACCTTTTATATTAGTTAATAAGAAAAAAATTTCCTTATATTCTAAATTGTCATGAATATAAATACATATTATGGTAAATAGATAGCCTGTGGAAATTGACTGCATTTATAAAGAGGGGAAATCACGTAACAATAATGTCTTATTACCATGGCTGTGCAGAGAAGAAAATCCTGTGTTACTATGGCAAAAGAACAAGAATGTGTTTATCAGGGTAAGATAAGAGAAGTCATAGGTGGGAGGCATGGGGGAGCTGCCTGTCTGCTCCCTTGACTAATGTTCCAACCCTATC
The DNA here is from genome assembly GCA_004024625.1 of Mellivora capensis. Taxonomy (NCBI): domain Eukaryota; kingdom Metazoa; phylum Chordata; class Mammalia; order Carnivora; family Mustelidae; genus Mellivora; species Mellivora capensis. Next base: position 255,975 of record PISX010000494.1, on the reverse strand, counting down.
TTCTGCTGAGCCTGTGCAAGCAGATCAAATTTCTTTCTAACACATTTCTGCTTCTGAGTTAACATTTTAAAATTGACTGTGACTGGGATCATCTGACTTTCCAAACAGATTTGGGGGTGTGAAGGTGCATACCAATGAGGATTTACAATTCATTCCAAATAAAGCTCAGGACCATGGCAGTTCAAGTCCAGGGCCATAACAGAATGTACCTGCCCTCTCTTAGTATTATTCCCATTATTGGCCAGTATTTTGTGTTTTTCTACTGAGTTACTGTTAGGTGCAACACACAGTCTTGACATTGTGGGAATTCATAGAAAGAAGTGACTGGCAGTATATGTTGATAATTATAATAGCATAGCCTCATGTTCTTAAGACTAAGATTTTTGATGGGTTTATCTTTGTGCTTCGAGCACCAATTTAAGAATGAAGCTCCTAATGATTGAATGATATACCCAGGTATATTTGTTCTTTGGGGCTTTTCTACAAATTTCAGGACATATGGTAAATGTCAAGGCAACCTAATTTTACTATATACTCCTAACCGAGATTTCAGGTTAGATCTAGAGATGGTGGCATTGAATGGAGAGAAAGAACCATAGATTAATAGATCAGAACTGGGTTTTAGGGGCACCTGGATGGCTCAGTCGGTTAGGCGTCTCCTTTCAGCTCAGGTCATGGTTCCGGAGTCTCAAGATCAAGCCCCACATCAGGTTCCCTACTCAGTAGGGAGCCTGTTTCTCCTTCTCCCTCTGCCATTTCCCCTGCTTGTGCTGTGTGCATGTGTGTGTAATAAATAAATAAAATATTTAGGAAAAAAACAACAACAACTGGGTTTTAGTCTTGACTTTGTATGACTCTGGACTTCCATTAAACTTTGGATTTCCAAGGCTAGGTTGATGCAAGGACTCTGTTCTGGCTGTATATCACAATCAACATATAAGTTGACAAAATATGCTAATACCTGCCTGAACCAAGTTCTTTGGTGAGAATCTTTGTAGGAGAGGTCAAAGTATCCATATTTTTTAAACATCCCCCAGGGTGTTCTAATGGAAGGCAGGATTAATACCACTTATCTGGCCACTTCTCAAGAGTCTTTCCATGCTATGCAGTATAGGTGGTCTTTCTTCCACTTTTATTTCTTTCCACCTGTATTTTTATTTTACCCTTCACTTAACTTTCTTTTTTCCTTCTTGTTTGACTTACTTACCAACCCAAATCCTAGAGTTTTAACCTTATTTTCATGATGTGTGGCAGTATCAACCTGCATATGCAAGTAAAATCAGGTAAAATATTAAAATAAATATTTTCCTCATATAAAGGCTGAGTGCTAAAGTCCCTTTAGTTTCCAGAAGTGAATTCAGTCCCAGGAAAAAAACATGGCTATCGGGCAAAAGGGCCAGGATAGACATAGCTCTCATTTGGCCATTTTCTGAGTCTTCTGTTGGAAAAAATTCTTTGGGGAAAAAGAAAGTTATTTGGTAGAACAATAATTGCCTGTTGAAAAATGTCTACAGTTTTTTTTTTATTTTACTTTTTAAAAATTAATCACTTTGTTATGCTGTTCTCTTTACAAACTGTGCCTGTGAAGACCACAGGCCCCACATACAAGGGATTTCTCAAATTTTCCTACAAAAAAAAAAAATCCTGGGGCATATAGCACTTTATATTCTGATGGCAAGAGTCTGACTTGACAGTCTGGATTAATGCAGCTTTCAGCATCCATCTCAGGAGATTAGCAAATCGTAGGGAAACTGTGATTGGTGGATAAAACATTGCTATCCGATGTGCTCAAATTGACACCTGGTGGATAATTTTTTTTTTCCCATGTCATTGCTTAGAAAATTCTTATAGATAAAAACTCTAATAAAGAACTCTCTTTGTTACTTATTTTTGTTTGACTTTACCAAATTTACTGCAACCCGTCATCAAATAATTCATTTATCTTTTTGAAACCTAGAATGAATAAATTAATCAACTGATTACAAATTCTTTAATTCCATGCATCACATTTCTCATCCTTTGCAGTTTCCTTTTAACCAGAATTGGGAATTAGACTCATGGGACTTTGCTGTCAGTACCAGCTAAGTGTGAAGTAGAGACAGACTTACATTGTTTCTGTGCCTATGGGGAGCTTCCAGGAAGGACAAAGTTACTTTCATTAAATATCTGAATTACTTGGAAGGAGAATGTAATTCTGTCTGGTCGTCCCCTTGAGAAATTTACATTTTTACTGCCTCAGTCTCCCTCTAGTGGTTCTTTGGGGAGTCAGGGAAAATCCAATATGTCAATCCTTTCTCCTAGTTATACAATCAGAGCACCAGATAATTACCACATTCACTCCTTCATTCATTCAACAAATATTTATGATGTGTCAGGCACAGTCACAGGCCCTAAGAATGAGAAACTAACAGAATAAAGGCTTTGCTTCTGAAATTCAACTGATAAAGATCAAGTAGTACAAAGTACTATGGAAGAAAATTAAGAAAATATTTGGTGCTTGTAGTACCTAGAGTTGCAAAGACAGAGAGTAGGGGGAGAGAGAAAGTGCCATTATATATATAAAAGCCAGAACATTTCTCTCTGGTACATGACATTTGAGCAGTACTTGAAAGAAACAAAGAAATCCATCAAATCCATCAGGCTGATATCTGGGGAAAGGTTTTCAAGGCAGTGGTAACATAGCGTGCAAAGGCCCTGAGGCAGCTTTTCCTTGATGTATTGGGGGGAATAGGAAAAAGCTGATATGGCTGGAACAGAATGATGAAGAACCAGGGTTGCAGAAGAGAAGGTCAGATAGTCAACAAGGGACAGATCACTGGGCCCAAGGAGGCCATGGTAAGGGATTTGCTGTTTACTCTGAAAGTCTTCACATGTTATTGAACTACCTCATTCTCAACTTCAAAGGATCTGTCCTGCTGCTTATTATTATTATTATTATGAGAATAAGCTTATAGGCAAACTTTGGGGCAGAGAAACCAGTTCAGAAGCTTCTTACATGGTTCAAATGAGAGATGATGATGAGTTGGCTTAGGGAAGTGTGATTGAGATGGTATCAAGTAGATTCTGGACTTATCCTAAAGATAGACTGAGACATGCACTTCTGGATAGGCTATGGTATGAAAAAAAAAGAAAAAAATAGGAAGATTCTCTGTTTTCTTCTGTTGATCGTCATCTTGCTTTATTATGTAACTATCTCAGGCTTGGGAATGAGAGAGAAGAGAATTCAAGTTATTCTGTAAATTGAGTGGCTGCAGATGATTTTCTTAAGTGTTTTGATCCTCAGTTTCTCCAAAGAAATAATTCTCCAATTATTAAATATAATTACACATTGGTGTAATTAATTGGTGTAATTAATGCATTAGTGTATCTTCAGGGCTTAAGTTAAATTATAATCATAAGTGTACTAAATTCTATCTTTACCTCTTAATCTTCACAGCAACACTATGAGAAAAGTGATATTATCCCAATCATATGTTCTAAAACACAAAGAGATTCCAGAATTTGTCCAAGGTCACACACAGCTAGATCTGGGATTTGAAGTCAGGTCTGTGTGATACCACAACCCAAGTCCCCAGGTATCTTATTAACAACCACAAAAACAATCATGATCTTAATAATACAAATAGCTAACATTGTGCAGCATGCCAACCCTTTTGTTTAATTCCTCACATGCTTTATTTCTGTTCACTCTTACAACGTCCTACCAGATCCGTGTATTATCTTCCTTTTACAAATGAGAAAGTGGAGGCTCAGAAACATTAAGTAACTCATCCATTCAACTTAAGCAGTCTACTAGCACACCCAAAAGCCTGCCTTAAAACTTGGGTCAACACTACACAAAACTGTCCGCCTGACTAATACCAAGAGGCCTCTCTACCCTAAGGGATTCAATGTGCATTCCCTTCTGCTGATGTGGGAAAGGGGAAGCCAAGGTGGAGGTGGGGGCTGAATGTGAGATTCTTCTAAGAATCCCCAAAGCTCTGAAGAATAGCAGGTACCTGCCCACCTAAGATAACTAGAGTAGTAAGCAGAGACTGGCCACTTTAGCTCTCCAGCACATTTCTCTGAGGTTAATATTGTAAGATGTTAGTCTGTTTCATCCTCTAAAAACACGATTTATTGCATTTTTTCCCCTTGCTTTTATTTTCGAGAAATGATGAAGTATTTATCAAGGAGGCATGCTTTTGCAATTCATAAGTACTCTCCTTTCACCAGCAAATCCAATTGTTTTATGTTGAGAGGAAGAAAGCGTACAAATAAAAATATGGCTCTTGTTGGATTTTTTTTCCCCCTCAGAGAAATGAAAGCCAAAAAGGGGGGGGGGGAGAAAAAAGAAAGAAGAACAATGTCACTATGTCAAAGGTAGAATCTGACAGCATTTAGAGGATAATAAGGAAGAAAAATGTGATTTATTATTAAATAACAGTGATGGATTAGTTTCTTTTTGCTTCAATCTCAGTTGTTATGAAGTCCCAACATTCAACTGAATGTTTTTTCAGGGATCTTATAGTATTTTTCTTGCCATGATTTGGTCAAAATCTCAAAGGAATTAATTCAATCCTTTATAAACTTCTGTTTAGAAAGGCAGGGATGAAGGCAGTCCTTGACAAAGCAGTGGACAGAACTTCTTCCAACTACCCTTGCTCATTTCAGAAGGGGATTCCATTTACTCTGATTGTGAAATGCAGCCACAGGCCATTTCTGTGCCTTCTGCAGCACCATGGAAAAGGCTATAAAAGAGATTAAACAAGATTCTGAACAGTGGTAGAGTTATGATGTCTTGATTTCTAGAGTACTAAATGTGCAAACAATTGTTGAACATCCTTGATGTACCTGACATAGGACTAAGTATTAATACTTGCTACTTTGGGGGCACCTGGGTGGCTCAGTGGGTTAAGCCTCTGCCTTCAGCTCAGGTCATGATCTCAGGGTCCTGGGATCAAGCCCCACATTGGGCTCTCTGCTCACAAGGGAGCCTGCTTCCCCCATCTCTCTGCTTACTTGTGATCTCTCTCTGTCACATAAATAAATAAAACCTTTAAAAAAATACTTGCTAATTTGATCCTCAAAACCAGCACCAGAGCAAGAAAGCTCTTGGCATTCCCATTTCAGAGATGAGGAAACAGGCTCAGAGAACTGAAGATGTTTGAAACACATATGTAAGAGTGCCTGGGTGGCTCAGTTGGTGAAGCATCTAACTTCGGCTCAGGTCATGACCCTGGGGTCCTGGGATCAAACCCCACATCAGGCTCCCTGCTAATGGGTAGTCTGCTTTGCCCTCTCCCTCTGCTCCTGCCCCTGCGCATGCTCTCTCTAATAAGAAATTAAATCTTAAAAAAATGTACATATCTAGTACATGGGGAGCTGATGGGTTATATACTCACATCTGCATGATTCCTACTGATGGCTACTATTTTACTATGCCACCTCTTAGCATCATAACTGTCCACTAATGCCTCTCTAAACTGGGACTATATAGAAGGATTGATGTTAAATAACATGTGTAAAGTATCTAGTATAGCATCTGGCACATTTTAGGAAGATTTTTCTTGTTGTTCTTTACTGAGAAAACTTGTTTCTGTTTTACACAATTACCTGACCAAAACACTGAGGAGCAAACCATCAAAGTTCCCAATGGTCTCTTACATTGAAAAGTAGAGTTTAAATATATATGTTTTTTAACCTTAAAGGTTTTATTTGGTGCCCATATCAGTCAGAGTTGCACAAGAAAGACATATAATAATGGCAGAATTCTATAGGGAGAATTTCTTCTTCCTCAGGGCACTTCACTTTTCTCCTTAAAGTCTTTCAACTGATTGTATGAGGTCCACCTCACTGATCGAAGATAATCTTCATTAAAGCTGACTGACTGTACATTTTAACCAAGTCTACAAAATACCCTCACAGCAACACCTAGATTAGTGTTTGGTTAAATAATTGGGTACTATTATCTAGCCATATTGACACACAAGACTACCCATTACAGTACTCATTTGTTATACTGTGTGACAGCAGGAAACTTGCCTGATTCATTTTATCATATTTGATAATCAAAGATCCAGCCTGTTAGTCTTCTATAGGTTATCTTCAGGGAGTTGGGGGAACCAAAGGAGGAAGAGGCACTACTTTTCCTTGTGTCTGTACATTTTCCCTAAAAAGTAACTATCGTAGTATTTGTTTTTGCTTACTGAATTATTTGCAAAATGCCCTGAATTCAATATTTTCTTGAAGGCAAACACTTGTTAAATTATTCATAGTGCTACTTTCTAAGAATAATTAGATTACCTCCTGCCTACATACGCTAGGAGACTATAGTGCCAAAATTTGAGAATTTATTATGTTTTTTGTGCATTTTTCCTTGACTAAACTAGACTGTATTGGGGAATAGAAATAGGATCAACTCTGAAAGCAATTTACGGAGCACGCCTTATGTTGATGGTGATTGAGATTTTAGAAAAGGTGATCAGAAAAAGCCATACTGACAAGTTGACATTTGAATAAACATCAGAAAGAAATGAAAAGTCATGTATACATCTGGGCAGAAGGCATTCCTGGAACAGTTTCTCTGCTAGAAGCGTGCCTGGCATGTTCTTGTAAAAACAAAGAATTGGTATAACTAGAGGGGAATTAATGAGAGGAAAGTGGTGAAAAATGAGGTCAGAGAGATAAAAAGAAATCAGATTCATATAGACTTGTGGGTCTTGTCAGTGTTAATTAGATTATTTTTCTTTCAATCATTCTCTCTTTCTTACTTCCATGGGAGGATATGCTTCCTTGCCCCAATTTTGTCATCTTGGCAATGTAACTGGAATTTTATCCAAGTAAATTTGCTATTTAAATCTCCTTCAAAAAAGCCTGCTTTGAACATCATAATTGGACCCAGAGCTTCCAGTTTTGTCCCTTTGATATATCACCTTGTTCACCCAGATGCTGTACTCCTACAGGGTTGTTCTTAGGTAATAACTGAGCATCACATTGCATGGACACAAGTATCATTTTTGTGGAATGCAAGCCTTCCAGTCCTTGAACAGAAACTGTGGCTCATTGTTCTAGCTGGAACTTTCTTAAAACTGCATTGGGATCTGAGAGTCACCCTACCTGTTTCTTCTGTCTTCCCACTCTCTTTATAGAGTTGTCAGGCATGTACTGCAATTCTGCACTGAAAGTTCTTCCTGCCTACTACTATGTACTCTCTTGTCTTTCACCAGACTTCCCTTACTGAATCTCTTGCATGTTGAGCCTGCTTCTTAGGGGATCTGAAGAGACATACTTGACTTGGCTTCAAATTGTTATATTGTACTTCTTGCATGTTGATTTTAGCTTGTATATGGCACATGTTGACCAAAGATGAGGCGTATATGAGGTGTATATGGACCCGGTCTGTAGCTTGAACTAAGTGCAACCCAGCCTATAGTAACATCATCAAACCACCATCAACCATTCCACAGACATGAGCATAGATAAAATATTGTCATTTTAGGCCATTGAGATTTAGCACAGTTTGTTATTTAGCATTATTGTGACAGCACGCTAGTTGATTGATAGTAGGATTTTGGCCTTTTCTGTAAGTTAGATGTAAAACCATTGGAGAATTTGAAACACAGGATAACACGATCTGACTGATCCTGTTTTAGCAGGTTCACTCCTATTACTGTGTTGATAATAGCCAGAAAGGGTTAATGGTAAGAACAGAGAGAAAACTATTTGTTTAAGAAATAATTCAATCAAGAGATAATGTTGGTTTTGACCAGGATGGAAAGAAGTGATAGAAATCAAGATATTTTTCAAAGACAAAAAAGATAGGATTTATTGATGGGATGATGTGTAGTGTGCAGTAAAGAGGAGAACATTACGACACTAAGGGTTTTGACCTGAGCAATTGAAATGATGGAGTAGTCTTAACTGAGAAAAGACGCAATCTGAAATCAGGCTTTACAGATCCTTGAACTTTTCAGCTGCAATCATCTGTAGGTCCATTACACTTTAGCCACCTCCCATGGTTCTTTCCTGGGCCTGTCATTACCAATAAACACATAATTTCCGAAATCCAGATTTTAGGTATACTCCATTCTGGTAACTATCTCTTACTTTTCAAATTTACTGCATCAAGTTTACAGAGTACTCCATTTCCAAAATGCTTCAATGTTATCAGGAGTTATAAATTTTACGCTATCGACCTCAGGAGCCTTTTTTTTTTTTCTTTTTCTAATATAAGATACCATACTTTTTACTATAAAGACTCCCAATATAAATTTTCCTTATGAATACTCACCACCTAGTAAAATCTCAATCCTTCACATCTAAGGCCACCTTGTCTCTCATGCTCCAGCTCATCCTTGCTCCTCAATTACCTGGTCTATCTGCCAGATTACCAGCTTCTTCCCTGCTAATAAATAATATCCAATAGTAGGAAAATATGCTTATCTAGGTCCAGTATTAAATATCTGCTCCTTTCTCTGCCTACCCAGGATGTCCCATGGGTGAGGCCCAGAGGGCAAACTACCCACTTGAAGAAGACTGGATGCCACCCTGACAACAACCTAGATCTCCTGAGTCCTGGGTGTCAAAATTCTCTCAAATTTTCACACACAGCAACCCAACTGCAATCTAGAGCCCACTGATCTCTGCTGTCCAGGCAACAGCCTACTCCAACCACTAGACCATTACGTTTTTTGCATTAGCTTGTTACAAGACTGTGCCTGATTATGGACATGGACGCAGAGCTCTAATACTACTTACTGATGGCATAGCTTACTGGATCTTCAACTTTCCTATCAGTGTAATGGGAATGATAAAGTGATAATGGAACCTAATCCAAAGGACTTGTGAATATTAATTGTCCTCATGTGCAGAACAGACTCTTATTTTAGGAATGTCTATAAAGGATTTACTGTGTTTAGATTTCAGTAGGACATATGACCAATTGCTAACATGATTATGTAAAAATATACATTCAGCTTAATTTAAGGAAACATATTGAAATAGACAAATCAAGGTAAGTTAAAGACCACAAATGAAATATGGATACATGTAATAAAGATCAATATTACAAAATAAAAATCATGCTCTCAAGGAATATTTCATTGGCATGCAATCATACCTAAATTAATCCATGGATCTGAATAACAATTGTGCTTCTGTTACTTGTAATACAAAAATATGTAAAATTATGGCTAGTGGATGAGACTTATAGCACATATTAAAAAAAATTATGACCAATAGAATAAAATAATAAGACCCATGGAATTAGAGATTTGTTTGTCTTGGGGCTTCATGACCAAGTTTAGTTTATTAAGATATGAAAGGATTATTTAACATTAGAAATGAATTAATATAATTCATCTCAATAATAGATGAATGGAATTTAAAATAAAAGTAGGTAGCTGCCTCAACATGCATAGAAAAGGCATTTGATAAAAATCAAATTTCCACCTTAAATAGGAATAGGACAAAACTCCCTTGGCATTATAATGACCATGAAAAGCTATAATAAATGTCATGTTTGATTTTGAGACTATACAACTATCCCATTTGGAAAATAATTTAGCCATCATCCTAAAATTGAAAATTTACATACCCTAAAGCTTATGCATAATAACAATCATTGCTTCTTAATATTTTTCAAAAGATAAATGCAATGTGGTAGGTTCATATGATAGAGTATAAAGCATCTCATAGACAACAAATCTCAAAACAAAATTCTAGGGGAGGCAAGGGATTTAATCAACTAAGTTTCGGTGCAATGCCAATGTTTCCAGGCTATTTTTGATCATCAGAAAATGGCTACTTAAGATGATATAAAATTAAGAATCTAAGTTTCTCTTATTTTATTTGGAACTGTGATAAATTTATGGTGTCATAAATCTAAAGACAGAAAAATGTGTGTATTACAAACTGGGAAGTGCTTGCAGTTTTTGACACATTATGTTCTAGAATATATGTTAACACACTTTTCTGTAAAGGGGCAGATATATCTCAGTCTTTGTAAGTCACAAATGGTCTTGGTCTCTATCACCTTCACAGAAGTTATGTCCTACACTCAGTAATTCCAAACAACTACTGTCCCTTGGTGTTTGATATATATGATATGCATTTGATTTCAGAAATTAAAGTCTGAAAAGTATAAGTAAGCTTTTAAAATGCTAACCACTACAGTTACTTCACCCCTTTGGAAGTTTTTTCTCTACAGCCTTTGTTCTTACAAAACACTTTTATCTGCCCAAATTTAACAGCATTGAAAACTTCCTTATTTGCTTCATTATAATCTGTTTTTATGTCTCTTCTGCAATGTTTTAATCATAAAAGAGAAAAACCAAGGTTTGATGATGAGATAAACTTTGTTTTTTATCCTCCCATGAAGAACTTATGAAAGGAATCTGGGATTTATGTTTTCTTTCTTTTTTTTTAAATTTTTATTATTTTTATTTATTTTATTTTATTTTTTTTAAGATTTATTTATTTGACAGACAGATCACAAGTAGGCAGAGAGGCAGACAGAGAGAGACAGGAGGAAGCAGGCTTCCTGCCAAGCAGAGAGCCCGATGCGGGGCTCGATCCCAGGACCCTGGGATCATGACCTGAGCCGAAGGCAGAGGCTTTAACCCACTGAGCCACCCAGGCGCCCCATTTTTTATAAACATATTTTTATCCCCAGGGGTACATGTCTGTGAATCGCCAGGTTTACACACTTCACAGCACTAACCATAGCACATACCCTCCCCAATGTCCATTACCCCACCCCCCTTTCCTGACCCCCTCCCCCCAGCAACCCTCAGTTTGTTTTGTGAGATTAAGAGTCACTCATAAGTTTACTTATAAGTAAACTTATTAGTAATAAGTTTACTTATAAGTTTGTCTCCCTCCCAATCCTATCTTGTTTCTTTTCTTCTTTTTCTACCCCCCTAGTCCCCCATGTTGCATCTCCACTTCCTCATATCAGGGATATCATACGATAGTTGTTTTTCTCTGATTGACTTATTTCACTAAGCATGATACCCTCTAGTTCCATCCACGTCGTTGTGAATGGCAAGATTTCATTTCTTTTGATGGCTGCATAGTATTCCATCGTATATATATACCACATCTTCTTTATCCATTCATCTGTTGATGGACATCTAGGCTCTTTCCATAGTTTGGCTTTGTAGACATTGCTGCTATAAACATTCGGGTGCACGTGCCCCTTCGGATTTATGTTTTCTAAAGCTGTTTATATTTGTGAATATACCTATTTACTTAAAGCACTGCTTGTGCAATAAAAATATAGAAAAGGCTTGGGGATCAATGGGCAAAGAGAGATACACTTAATACCTACCAAAGATTTCAGAAGATTTATATTTGGATTTTCATTTTGCTCTAATGCGTGCTCATGTATTTGATATTGTTAAGGCATACCATATATGACAGTTGAGGAAACTGAGGTCTCTTACCTCTCAGTGCTCCCTTTCTCCTCAGCTCAGCATTAGTAAAATGTTCTAAATCTAACTGGAGCTGAGAAAATGGAGAAGAAACCTAAGAGTTTTAGTGCAGTGTGATCCAAAAGACTAAACTCAATTTAAGACTGCAGAAAACAGGGTGGTCATAGAAGACAACACTTTCCATTATATAAATTCCATATGATGTCAATCAGTAAATACATACTGCATTTCTACTACGTTTTAGTACAAGGTTAGTCTCCATGGTGGATGGTAAAATATGTAAATGCTATCTCTGTGCTCAAGTATATGCATGATCAAGTATATACATGATCTTATGAGAAAAGACCAATAAACACAGACAGTTAATAATTCACAGCATGATAAAGTAATTTGATTGACTATGAAGTAACTGCTATATGCTCAGTTAGGATATTTTATCTATTTCACACTGAGACTAAACCTTTCACATCAGCTGCCCTTTGTTATATCAACACATATAAAATTTGAGCAGAGCAAGGTAAGCTACATGATCAACATTCAGGTAAATAATAGAAATAATTCCCTTTGAAAAGAGTAGAAAATGATATTGCTATTCAGCCATGTGTCTAAGAGCTATTTAAGAGTTGTTGACTTGCAGTTTTTGTTTTTGTTTTTGTTTTTCTTATACCACCCAATTCTCTGATTCTCCAACACCAATTTGGGTGTCCAACATTTCAATTCCATGCTAACTGTAACTACCTGGACTTAGCCCAACCCGCGTGGGTTAAGGACTCAGTCCCACAAGATTGTCCCTAGTTTGGACATCAGCTTCAAATGGAGTGTCCAAGCTACCTACATTTCTGTCTTGCCAACTACAAATACAGGTGTTCCCAGAACTGCAGCCTCAGGTTTGATAATTTGCTAGTACAATTCACAGAACTTAAGGAAGACCTTTATTTAATATTACTATTTATTATAAAGGATACAACTCAGTTTTTTGTTTGTTTGTTGGATTTTTTTTTTAAGATTTTATTTATTTATTTGACAGACAGAGATCACAAGTAGGCAGAGAGGCAGGCAGAGAGGAGGAAGCAGGCTCTCCACAGAGCAGAGAGCCCAATGCGGGGCTCGATCCCAGGACTCTGGGATCATGACCTGAGCAGAAGGCAGAGGCTTTAACCCACTGAGCCACCCAGGCGCCCCAGATTTTTTTTTTAAAGGATAAAACAGCAAGATGGAAAAGATGCATAAGGCAAGGTATGGGTTGGAGGGGAAGGGATATGAAGCTCCTATGTCCTCTTTGGGCACATTACCCTCCTGGCTCCTTGATGTGTTCACCATCCCAGAAGTTCTCCAAACCTCATCCCATAGGTGTTTGTATGTAGGTTTCATTACATAGGGTTGTTTGATTAAATTACTGATGTTGATGTTTGAACTCAACTTCCAGTCCCTATTCCTTCTCTGGAGGCCAGGGACAGGGATAAAAATTCCAACCCTCCAATCACGTGGTTGGTTCCTCTGGAAACAGTCCCCATCTTGAGCTACACAGGGTCTACCAATAGTCACTTCATAAGTGAAAACTCAGGTATGGTTGGAAGGACCTCACTATGTTAACAAGTTATTCCTTTTACTCAAGAAATTGCAAAGTTTTTAGGAGCCAGGAATCAGAGGAAAAGACTAAATATTTTTCATTATACCACATGACCAAATAAAGCATTTTTAGACCAACTATGGTCAAGATTATCAAATTGTTGAAGAAATAGCTAAAGCCTGAGAGATATCACTATTGATAGCTAATAAAAAGAAACTCCAGGCTCTTAATGGAGTGGGTAGATGCATTCAGATTTCAGTTTGAGGATAAGGGCAAATGCTCCCACTCTTCTGTAAGAATCAGCATGTGTCCAGGCTAATATATGTATATTTTTCCTGTGAATTATAAAAGTGATACTTCCTTTGTTATTAAATTTCTGTCTCTGGAATGGGAAGGTAAAAAATAGAACTGATGAATCAAGAAAGTTTATATGCTGCAATCTACATATTTTCCTGGATAAATCTCTGTACTTTTCTCTCTGTTTCTATACTAAAATGAGCCCAGATAATTTCACATCTTTGTAGACTCTTAAGTCTACCAAATTATCATCAAAAAAATTTTCCCCACTAGTGACAAGTGCCTAATTGATTAAATCTTTTCCTCCAGAATAATGTTTGAAGTTTATAGGAAGATGGTTTAAAAAATAAATGATAAAGAAATCTTAAGGTTACCAATTTTTTATAGTTTTCTCATTATCATTTTTATGTTTTCATCATGTGAGTCTCACACTTTAAAACAGATGGGGCTGTATAATGACCTTAATAAAATTCTTATAGAGGTTCCTCAATCCTAGATTCAATTAAAAATACCTATCATTTTAAATATGAAATATATTGATATTTAATCTTATACTTTATTCAAAATAAAGTATATTTTATGTAAAAATTTTATAAGCCTTTTTTAAAAGTCTTCTTATCAGATATGTGGTGCTTGTGACTTTGAGGGAGGTTTAGTTTCTAGGAAGGATAAGATTCTCCTGTATTGTAAGAGAATGAAACCTTGTGACAAGTCTAGATACATAGCCAGGTGAAGAGGATGACCAAATCCAGGAAAGAGACTGACTTCCAGCAAGACTGGGAGCCATGGTTCAGAGGTTGAGCTTCTGGACGCTGAATACAGAGTAGTTTGGGCTAAGATGGAGTCCACTGGAAAGTAATGGTAGAAAAGGATTTTGATCCTAGAATCAGACACGTTTAATGAGATTTTTAATTATAATAAGATCTATCCTATGAATTTTATGAGCAGCCTTCAAAGACAAAAACACAGGAAAACCAAACCCACTGAAAATCTGAAAGAACCAGTGATATACAAAGCATTTCATAAATGAAACTGCCTCATAGAATTTTTCTCCTGTATTGAAAAATCACTATACAATGTGAATGTGATGTACTTCTCACTTAAACTGTGATATCTACTTAAAAGCTATTTTAGATATTTACTGAGAGCAAAAAAAAAAAAAAAAAAAAAAACCATTTCCTAGCACACCAACTTTGTTCATCTATTCATTCACCAAACCAAACATGAATGTGACACCTACACTATGCCAAACACTATTCTAGATGCTAGAGATGCTACAGTGGTTAAAACAAGGCAAAAGCAAAAAACTGACAGAAAAACAAACTCTGTCCCTAGGAAACTTAAATTCTAATAGTGGGGGACAGCAAATAAACAGAAGGAATATGTAATATATTTAGTATATTAGCTGGCAATAATTCTGCATCACTGTGCTAGCGGTTTCTACCGTCCATTCATGGGAATGTTGCGTTGCAGGTAGATGTGGTCCAATTAAACTTTATGAAAATTCAATCACTGTGAAGTAAAAAAAAAAAAAGAAAAGAAAGAAAGAAATAAGCCTAATTATATCACAGCCTCACACACTATTTATTTATTTATGCCAACCATCATATTCAGTAACTAGAATCATCAGGGTCATTATAAACCATACAGATTAATTTAAAAAGTGAATTTTACAAAGTCAGTACCTAATCATTAAATAAGCTTAAAACCATGACAGAAATGCATATAAAGAAGGAAGAATTTGACAAGAGCACACATTAATGTGGATATAAAATGAGACAAAATATGAAATTGTGAAGAATTCAACTTCCCTCATGCATGAATTTTCCTTGGGACAGGTAGGTTAGTTTCACAATTTGTGCCAACCCTGACTGCTTAGCCCCAACTTCCTGAAGCACTGTGTGATTTTTTTTCCAGGCCTAATTTTAGGCGATACAAAGGTTTTACCCAGTGGGCCTTCGGGGCAAGCAGTCATCTGACACCGGGCTTGTGCACACCAATGCAATGCCATCCTGGAAGAGAGGTGCAGTCAAGGACCCAGACCCTTCTGCCTCCTCAGGCTCTTCCTGTAGCTGCATCCCTGCCACAGGCACTTTCGTGCCTAGGTCTCTTCATCTGAGACCTTGGGCAGGGGATCTCTTCTAGTGCCTCCCCTGAGATCTCCTTATGGGAGGTAATGAGGGGGAATCTCAAAGACCCTTTTCCCCACCCTGACTCCCTACCCAGCACTTCTCCACTCCTAGTCCAACACTTTCCTTCCCAAATCTCAGCCTCTGGTCCAAAAAACTGCAGGAATTTGTATTTGGGGGCTTTCTTAACTGTTAGTCAACACTCCCTTAATCCTCAACTAGGGATCTCGTCCATGGAGGAAACTGAAAGGGGGGAGGTTGGTACTTTCTCCAGGATTAGCTGATAATTTATAGTGTGGCAGTAAGTAATTAAAAGCTTCACTGTTACTTTCATGTTGGCTCGTTGGTGCATTAGTATGGGCCTGCAACACCAGGAAAGTTCTCTACCTTGACTGGGCTCCTGACTTTGGGAAGCCATGTCTCAGTTTAGCACTCAGGAGTATCTCATCAGTAACTGGTCCCTGCTTGAGCCAAATCCTGTGTGTCCAGCACCATCATGTTAGACCATTCAGGTGTCTCAAGAGGGTGGCATGGGTATGAACATAGGGAAAAAAAAGAGAAAGGTAAACCAGAAAACAGATTCTTTTTTTTTTTTTTTAAAGATTTTAGTTTTTTATTTATTTGACAGAGATCAAAAGTTGGCAGAGAGGCAGGCCGGGAGGGGGGGAAGCAGGCCCCTTGCTGAGCAGAGCCAGATGCGGGGTTCAATCCCAGAACCCTGATATTATAACCGGAGCAGAAGGTAGAGGCTTAACCCACTGAGCCACCCAGGTGTCCCAGAAAACAGATTCTTAAGTATAGAGACCAAACTGGTCTTGCTGGCACAAAATAGGAGGATGCCTTCCCATCTTCCATCAATTACAGTGTCTGCCATTCCACATTCTGGAGTGATCCATGGGAGGTTTTTCACTCCTGTGCAGAGTTTTCTCAATCTGCTTCCACATGCCCAAAGTTCAGATGAACTAAATTCAGATGAATTCAGTTTTCAGGGAAATTCAGGATCCCAGCGCTATAGACTGAGTGTATCCTCCAAAAGTTTATATGTTGAAACTCTAATTTCCAATGTGATAGTATTTGGAGATAGGGCCTTTGAGAGGCAATTAGTTCATGACAGAGGGAGCTGTCACGATGGGAAGAGTATCCTCATATAGACAGTAGAGCATTTTCATCTCCTCTCTCTGCTGGTCACGTGAGAACACAGCAAGAAGGTGGCTGTCTGCAAACCAGGAAGAGGGAAATCATAAGAACCCAACCCTTTGCATTCTGATCTCAGACTTCCCAGCCTCTAGAGCTATGAGAAATACATTTCTGTTGTTTCAGCGACCTAGTCTACAGTGTTCTCTTATGGCAGCCCCAACTGACAAGGACACCCATTTAAATGTGAATTTCAGATTAAGAACTAAAAGCAAAATTCACTATTAGATGTTTACCTGAATTTCCAATTTAATTGTATTTTTTATTTGCCAAATCTGACAATCCAAACTATAAAATAACTCCCTTTCTGTAGCAGTTAGTCACAGCTCTCCCAAAATACTTCTGGGATCTGGAAACTAAGCAAATGCAAGTGTCAGTTCTACAGAGCAGGTCATTGTCATTGCCAGGGTTCATGTCCCTGTCTGTGGGTAATAGCACTGTGGGGAGAAGGATTCTCATGACCTTTCTATACTTTCACAAGAAAGTATATGTGTTTGAAAGAAAATGTGTTTGAAAGTTACCTAAAACACACCCCCTGCTGCACAGAACACGTTCATTTTGGACTTACTTTAGGATACTAGCTTTCTAGACAATGTCCTGCACCCTAACAGATCTTGAAATGTGACTATTGACCTTTCATATGTGGTGGGTTAGGGCTACAGTGTCAATTCTGAATAGAAACAGCTTTCAACCTGGCTTTATTTACTTGACAATTTTGCCTGGGGTCAAAATGATTCTAAGAATTGCTGATGATGTCACAGTGCTTTCAGCATAGGCTCTTTGCAATTCCCGAGGAATAATCAAGAGGGAATCAGGAAATGTCCTCCACTTACTCCACAGAACCAAGGAATAAGATGAAGTAAATATGACATAGATCTTCCCCTTAAAAAGTAAAATTTCCTGCAAAAAATGGAATATTTCTATGCATGGTAATCAAATCCCTAAACTTTTGATTTTATCTAAATGCCTACAAAGAGGTATAAGCTTGGCATCTGAAATTCTTGGCTAGTTGATGAAACTTTATTTTGTTTTACCCAAAACTTTTTCCACCCCTGCCTATGCCCTCTGGGTGCTGAAATTGAAGGATGTATTGTGTCTTCTGCTACATTCATTTTTTACCTCCCAAACCTTGCCTCCAGAATAAACTCTCTATTTGATGCAAAGACATAGGGAGCTTGAGTGGTACTGGCAGATTTATGATTTGTGCAGTGGAGGGAATGGCCATGTTGACCAGATAGGACAGCAGCTGCCCTGGATACCAAATAGCCCTGGCACCATCTGGTTGGCTGACCCACTAATCTGACAGCCAGTTTTTGTGAATGCCAGAATTGTTTCCCATTGGAGACTTCTTGAAACATCTCTTACATCAATTAAAGACTAAAGAACAGATGGTGATTTCTTGAGACAGTGAAGGATTTAACTGATTCATTACTCATGTAAGGAACAGTGATAACAATCAATTCAGCATCATATGCCTTGGCTTACTTTTCTTTTAGATTGTCAATTTCTAGTATATTAGGAGATGTCAGGTTTTAGGAATGGAAATATGCTTCTCTCCTTCAGATGATGGAGACTTATAAGGATCCCCTAGGACGTCAGCAAACACAGGGATCTTTTTCAATAATGTCAAGGTCAGGCCTTATATTAATGGAAATGGTGTTCATCACCTTGCAGGTACTAAAGCAGTGAAACTAGTGACTGCAGTAGAATTTGATAATGGTGGATGTCAAACGTAGCACTGTGCTGGGCACGCAGAAAGAACTCAGCAAACAGTAGCTGCCATTGTACTACTAACTACAGAAATTCATTCTTTTTTATGGCAGAGTAATATTATACTGTATGTGTATATACCATGTCTTTTTTATCTATTCATCTATCCATGGATACTTGTGCTGCTTCCTTATTTTGACTATTGTAAATAACATTACAATAAACATAGAGGTGCATATATCTCGAATTAGTGATTTTGAATTCTTTGAGTAAATGCCCACTAGTGGAATTCTTGGATCAAATGGTAATCCAATTTTAATTATTTGAGGAACCTCTATACTGTTTTCCACAGTGGCTGCCCCAGTTTGCATTCCCAGCAACAGTGCGAGGGACTTTCTTTCTCTCTACATCCTCACCAACACCTTTTGTTTCTTGTGTTGTTGAGTTTAGCCATTCTGTCAGGTGTGAGGTGATATCTCATTACAGTTTTGATTTTCATTTCCCTCATGATGAGTGATATTGATACCTTTTCACATATCTGTTGGCCTTCTGGATGTCTTCTTTGGTTAAATGTCTTTTTAAGTCTTTTGCCCATTTTTAATTGGATTATTTGTGCATGTGTGTGTGCATGTTGAGTTGTATCTGTTCTTTATATATTTTGGATACTAACCCTTATTGGATATGTCATTTGCAAATATCTTTTCCCATTCTCTGGGTTGTCTTTTAGATTTGTTGATTGTTTCCTTTGCTGTGCAGAAGTTTTTATTTTGATGTGGTCCTAATCATTTATTTTTGCTTTTGTTTCCCTTGACTGCAGAGACATATCTAGTAAGATGTTGCTATGTCCAATGTCAAAAAAAGTTACCATCTGTGTTCTCTTCTAGGATTTTATGGTTTCAGGGCTCATAGTTAGGAGTTTAATCCATTTTTAACTTACTTTTGTGTATGGTATAAGAAAGTGGTCCAGTTTTAGTCCTTTTCTTATAGTTGTCTAGTTTCCCCAACACCATTTATGGAAGATTCAGAGTCTTTCCCATTGGATAGTCTTTCCTGCTTTATCAGAATTAATGGGACATATAGCTATGGATGGGTTCATTTCTGGGTTTTCTGTCCTGGACTATTGATCTATGTGCCTATTTTTCTGCCAATACCATATATTTTTTTTATTACTACAGCTTTGTAATATAACTTGGAAGTCTAAAATTGTAATTCCTCCAGCTTTGCTTTTCTTAATCAAGGTTGCTTTGGTTATTTGGGGTCTTTGTATTTCCATACAAATTTTAGGATTGTTTGTTCTAACTCTGTGAAAAATACTGTTGGTATTTTGATAAGGATTGCATTAAATGTGTGGATTGCTTTGGATATTATAGACATATTAACAATATTTCTTCTTCCAGTCCATGACCATGGAATGTATTTCCATTTCTTTGTGTCAACATGAGTTTCTTTTATCAGTGTTTTATTGTTTTTAGAGCAAAAGTCTTTCTTGTTTGGTTAGGTTCATTCCTAGGTATCTTATTTTTTTTGGTACAATTGTAAATGGGATAAATTTCTCTTTCTACTGCTTCATTATTGGTGTAAAGAAATGTAGCAGATCTGGGGCACTTGGTGGCTCAATCAAGTTAAGTGTTTGCCTTCGGCTCAGGTCATGATCTTGGGGTCCTGGGATTAAGCCCTGTGTCAGGCTCCTTGTTCAGCAGGGAGTCTGCTTCTCCCTTTCCCTCCACCTTCCCCCAGCTCATGTGCTCTCTCTCTCTCACTCTCTCTCTCTCTTCCATAAATAAATAAAATCTTTCTTTTTAAAGAAATGCAACAGATTTCTGTATTGATTTTTGTGTTCTGCAACTTCACTGAATTCATTTATCAGTTCTAGTATTTTTTTTTTTTGTAGAGTCTTTCAGGTTTCGTATACATAGTGTCATGTCATATGCAAATAGTGAAAGTTTTACTTCTTCCTTAGAAATTCGGAGGCCTTTTATTTTTGTTCTCTGATGGTCGTAGCTAGGACTTCTAGTACTATGCTGAATAAGTGGTAAGAGTGCATGGCTTTGTCTTGTTCTTGACCTTAGGGGGAAGGCTCAGTTATTTTCCTATTGAATATGATATTCAAGGTGCCTAGGGGGTTCAGTTGGTTAAGTGACTGCCTTCAGATTAGATCAGGATTCTGGAGTCCTGGGATCAAGTCACACATCTGGCTCCCTGCTCAGCAGGAAGTCTGCTTCTCCCTCTGACCCTCCCCTCTCTCATGCACTCTCTCAAATAAATAAATAAAATCTTTAAAAAATATTATGTTCACTGTGGGTTTTTCATTACGGTCTTTATTATGTTGTTGTATATTCCCTCTGAACCTACTTCGTTGAAGTTTTTTTCCTTTTTTTAAGCATGAATAGATGTTGTACTTTGTTACATCTTTTTTCTGCATCTGTTAAAATGACAATAAGGGTTTTATCCTTTTCCTTATTAATATTATGGATCACATTAATGGATTTGCAAATATTGAACCACCCTTGCATCCGAGGAATGAATCTCACTTGTTTGTGATGAATGATTTTTTAAAATAGTATTTGATTTGGCTTGCCAATATTTTGTTGAGGATTTTCAGATCTATAATCATCAGAGATATTGGCCTGTAGTCCTCTTGGGTTTTTTTGTAGTGTTTTAACCTAGTTTTGATATCAGGGTAATCCTGGCCTCATAGAATGAATTTGGAAGTTTTCCTTTCTCGTCTCTTTTGAAATAGCTTGAGAAGAATGGTATTAAACTCTTCTTTAAATATTAGGTAAAATTCACCATTGAAGCTGTCTCATTTTGGATTTTTGTTTGTTGTAGCTCCTTCTGATTTCTGTATTTACGAGGTTCAAGCTCAGCATATACTCTATGGAGATATGTTGTCACATTTCACATTGAGATGCTGGCAATGCAGCTTCTTCTGATGGTAGGAAGTAGGCTGGGGGAACTGCAGAGGAGCAAACTCTGAATGACTGATAGGATGCATGGATGAAACTCAGGTGGAGCCTGAGCCAGGCCTGCTGGGATCAGCACCTGGACTAGACATGATGCCCCCCCATTGACATTGTGGTGAAACCCAGCCTAAGAATCACCCCATGAATGAAATCATGGTCTTGGTTATGCATAGTTTTCTATACCTGCTCCGAATGCCTAATCCCACTTTAACTGTGGTCATTCAGGCACAGCCTGTGCTGATACAAAGCTTTACCTCCTGCCTCTGCATCTTTCCTCTTTAAAGGTATAGGAACAACCTTCTTTGCTGAAAAGAGCCCAAAGAAATGTTGTATACACAAATCTTTTATGATTACTACTGACACCATCAAACTCTAAGTAGTATACTTTTAGGGTTCAAAGTTTGTATAGCATTCCCCAATATTAGTGCTAGATATTAAGATTTGTTAAGATTTATTTATTTATTTGATTGGGGAGAGGGGGCTGGGGACAGAGGGAGAAGAAGAGAGTCAGAATCTTAAGCAGTCTCCAAACCCAGTGCAGAGCCCAACACGGGGATCCATATCATGATTCCGAGATCATGACCTGAGCTGAAATCAAGTCGGACACTTACTGACCAAGCGTCCCAGCTCCCCAAGAGTTTGTTATTTAAACTGAGACAAACTGCTGGGACTTCAGCTTCATTTACATGCAAACTCCTGTTAGAATATGGCTTATACATATTGCATGCCAGGTTTGTGTATGAGTAGAATACAAATTCATAGGAAAATTTGTGACACTGTAACTTTTAATTTCCTTACTAAAACATGTATTTCTTGAAGAATGAGACTGTTTCCTTTTTATCTTGGATTTTTATCTTCGGTGCTATGAAAAAAGACTAAAACATATTAGGTGCTTGACATGTATTTGTTTAATGACTATACATTGATCATTTGATTAATGTTATGGCTCTTCTTGGTGTTCATAACAACCCCAGAATATTACTCCTACACAACATCATCTGCTTAGTTACAAGATATTCTGATCTTTCTTTCCTGGGTCATCTACCCTCATATGAGCATAAAGATTTAAAGTTACTTATTCTGAAATTTCAGGCCTTCCTACTCACATCTTCTCTTCAAACACAAAATTACAACATATCCTCATAAATCTAAGACCAATAAGACTAGTCTAAACAAAGTAGGAGGAAAAGCTACATTTTAAATGTAGGCTATCATAAAAGAAAATTATAGTAAAAGTTACAGATGAATATAAGTATTACTCATTTGCAAAGTTGAATAACATAGATCTGTGGCGATCATTTAAAAACAAACAAACAATAAAAAGAGAAATATAAATGCCCTAAGGAGGAATGAGTAAGTAGACATAAAATACATAAACACTATATCCCAGTTCCTTTCTATACAACACTAACATCCAAAATGGGACAAAGAGAGCATAAAATAAGAAAGCCCAAGAGCAGCGTCCTTTAATATCAAGACACTAAATCTTAAAAAATAAAATATCAAATATTATCTAGTATTATATTGGAAGGATAATGACAAATATTGTTTATTCAGAGAATGTACATAGGTTTTGATATTTGTTATTCTATTATTGTAATATAATTCATCATAATTAAGAG
Source organism: Mellivora capensis (assembly GCA_004024625.1). Classification (NCBI taxonomy): domain Eukaryota; kingdom Metazoa; phylum Chordata; class Mammalia; order Carnivora; family Mustelidae; genus Mellivora; species Mellivora capensis. The sequence continues at coordinate 233,076 of PISX010000494.1, read as the reverse complement.
TTAAAGAACCTGGGTGACTCAATTAAGCAACCAACTCTTGATTTAAGTTCATGTCATGATCTCAGGGTCCAGATATCAAGCCCTACATCGACTCCCTATTCAATGGGGAGAACTGCTTGAAATTCTCTCCTTCTGCCCTTCCCCCCACCCTGCTCACTCTCGCGTGCACTCTCTCTCTCTCTCCAAAATAAATAAATTAATCTTTAAGGGTTAAAGAAACTAAAGCTATTTATATAAACCTGGTATCCAGAAAGAAATAAGCATTACCAAAAAAAAAAAAAAATAGGGCCTGTGTGGCTCAGTTCATTAAGTGTCTACTTTGGGCTCAGGTCATGACCTGGGGGCCTGGGATAGAGTTCCTCGTCGGGCTCCCTGCTCAGCAAAGAGCCTGCTTCTTCCTCTCCCTCTGCTGCTCCCCCTGCTTGTGTGTGCTCTCCCTCTCTCTCTCTGTGTCAAATAAATACATAAAATCTTAAAGAATAAATGAATAAAAAATAAATCATACCTGAAGATACTAAAAGACTTCACTACATGCCAATTTAAAACATCCATGTTATCCTGGGATAATCCCGACATCAATTTGCTTGTAGAAGTTTTTAATAATTTTCTGTTCAATAGACGTCTACCCACACGCGTACATGTATCTACAGCGGTATATGCTCAATTATTTTGTAAGTATTTAGCTTTTACTGTGTTACAAACCACTCCAAAACGTAGTTGTTTAAAATAATATGCATTTGTTATTGCTCAGGAATCAATGGGTCCATGGTCAGTAGGGTAGGTATCACTGCGGAACTTGGTGGGACTTTTTTGCATGTTTGCAGATTGCCTGACCAGTCTGATCCACACTCTCTTCCTTTTGCTTGCACTTACCTTGTTACAAAGCAAGGTCCACACAAGGAGGGGAATAATTGCAGCCATTAAAAAAATAATAATAAGCAATGTATCTCAAGACCCAAGAAAGAATACTGTATCATATCCATGTATTCCGATAAAGTTTTGATGAAATTCAATGTCCATATGAAGAGAAAAAAAATACTTATTGGGCCAGGAAGAGAAATACTTCCTCAAGCTGATAACAGATATATAACTCATGCCGATAGTCAATAACATCCTTAATGATCAAAGATTTCATGAATCCCTACTAGAATCAAGACAGGAATACCCTCTATCAGTATGAGGGGAGAACTGAGCAGGCTAATAAACTGCTGGGACACCCCTCCTCTTGCCTCTCCTACCCACATCCCAAGAGCTAATGGACCATAATTTAAACAGACTATCTCCAGTGCTGTTCTGATTAAAGAGTGCAAAGGAGATATCCGACGGGGGTAGTTCTTAGTAGTATGCCAACAAACAGAGGTGGCTTCTGGGAGTTGGTTCTCTTAGCAGAATGGGAACTTGGTAATAATAGTGCCAGTTGTGAAGCACTCTCAGCAGTTCCTTCAAATAGAAAACTAGTTAAGTTAATTCTAATGATGGTTGATTCTTCATTCAGTGTACTATATCAAAGGAATGTTTGGAGTTTTATTCCATTAAATATGAAACATCGGATCTTATTATTTATGCCATTTTGCAAATGAAGGTTAAAAAGTCCTCCTTTGAAGATAACTGTTTCATGGGCTTGATGCTATAAACACAAATTTTGGTGGAGCGGAGTATTATGGTACAGAGAAATCTGATACCTAATTAAGAAACCTTCAGAGCAAAGCCATTTTTGGAATTAGCTTTAGTACACATATAATTCATAATTGAACCAAGCAATTTTCAAACTTGTACCAACCCAAATAGAAGTTATAATTGTAGGAATTTACATATATTTTATGTACACACATTTAGAATGACTGTAAAATTTTCATGATGATACAAATGATAAATATACAAACACACATTAGCATAGCAGTACATGATTTCTGTCTTTGCTGCCCATTACCACCAGGCTATTAAATTGAACCTTTAAAAATCAACTTTGTAAATCAATCTAAATCTCTTTAAATCGCATTAAACTATTTTCTGTACACGGGCCCTCTGTACTGTGCTTGCAGTTTATTTAAAATCTGTGAGAAGTTTTACTAAAAAACTGTAATAAATCATATGATCATCCTATTCAGAATGCCAGTAGGTGCAAAACAAAAGACCCAAGCCTAGATAAATTTCAATGAAATTTAAATGCTCACAATTATGTATTAAAAAAAACTAACCCTCTAAATATGGGGGGACAACAAACATGTCCTTTATGCATATAATACCACATCAATTTTGTCACATAGAGACCAAAATTAAAAACATTATTAGATGAATGGCTCCAAAGAGATAGCAGTGATGACTACTAAAAAAATTTGGGAATTATTGGTGGTCAAACAGTAAATTAACTGTCTCTAAAAAATACGAAGGAAAGAACTAAAGAAGGAAAAGTACCCTATTTAATGGAGTCTAAGATTACAATATTTTCACATATCACAATTACATTTCTTTTTCACATAGCTGAAATTTAAATGACTCTCATAATCATTTTTAGTCAGGAAACAGCCATGACATAGATGCCACTGCTGGGTTATGCTCAACTGGAATGTAGCTAGTCAGGCCATCATCGTTACCGGTTTAGCTAAGTGTAGTGTTAATGTTACATAAGTAGAGTTAAATCATTGTTTGAAATGTCACCTACAGGACGACTGGGTGGCTCAGTTGGTTAGCGTCTGCTTTCAGCTCTGGTCATGATCCCAGGGTCCTGGGGTTGAGTCCCACATCAGGCTCCTTGCTAAGTGGGAAGTCTGCTGCTCTCTCTGCCTGCTGCTCTCCCTGCTTGTGCTCTCTGTCTCCCTCTCTCTCTCTGACAAATAAATACAGTCTTTATTAAAAAAAGAGAGAGAGAGAGAGATGTCTTCTTGAACAACTAGTATGATTTTAGGCCAAAGTGAAAAGCTGTTATACTCAGAAATGTATGGAAATACAGCATTAACTAATACATTAGATGACATTAAAACAAATACTTGTCATTGGAAGACTGGGAGTGGTCCATACTCCCTTGTTTCAAAGTAGCAAGCAAGAGCTATATAGGACGTAAGAAAGGAAGTTACTAACAGAAGGAACTATATTATTTTTATAATTATTATATAGGACTTCTTTTTTTTACAGCATTTTATTATTTTGTGTTACTGAAATGCATGCATAGATATTGACTATTACAAGATAAGAGTGCAACTAAAGCATGAGAAATTGTCAAATCTCTCAAAATGTTGAAAGAAATTTCAAATCTCAGAGGTATATTGAATGATTATTAAAAGGCACTATTGTATATTAATTGGCAGCACTTTTAAGAAAAATTTTTAGAGGGAGATAAAAGGGTGGTGTGTCTTTTAATTTATATCATTTTTTCAGATTTGATGTGATGTGTATCCATAACAAACAAGGCCAAACTCTAGGCAACAACAACAAAAGACAGGGAGGTGACACTGCTGACTCCAGCGTGTTGGGGAGCAGGTGTAATAGTAACTGTCTCTTACAGAGGACTGTATAACTTGATAATTTTAATGTATAAAATGTACCAACATAAGAAAAATTAAAATTTGGAGTTATTTCAATTTTATTAAATTCTAAATATTTTCAAATGTTATATTCTTTTCCCTCCATGATCCCTGAACTATTTAGAACGTGAATTGTTTTGTATAAATGTGTGAGGTTGAATTGGCCAGCATCCTGACTACAAAGAGATCACTCTGAAGGAGTGATTGGTGAAAATATTTAGAATTTCAGTTTTGGGGACACCTGAGTGGCTCAGTGGGTTAAAGCCTCTGCCTTCAGCTCAGGTCATGATCCCAGGGTCCTGGGATCGGGCCCCGCATCGGGCTCTCTGTGCAGCAGGGAACCTGCTTCCTCCCTTCTCTCTGCCTACTTGTGATCTCTGTCTGTCAAATAAATAAATAGAAATTTAAAAAAAAAAGAATTTCTGTTTTGAAGGTGGTGGCCATAGGATTTGTTGATTGGATTTAAATTCTGAGGTAAAAGATTAAAGATAAATCTATAGTTATTTTTCATAAGCAAATAAAAGGATGGGGTTGCCAGTATGAGATGCTGAGTGATACTGGGTGATAAAAGAGAGTAAGTTTTTAAAAAATTTTATTAATTTTATTTTTTTTCAGTGTTCCAGAATTCATTGTTTATGCACCACACCAGATGCTCCATACGATATGTGCTCTCCTTTTGAAAGAAGGTCAGAATTTTGGTTTTATAGTTACTTAATTTGAGATGTCTGTGAGACATCTGAGTAAGTATGTTGTAGGTTTTGGATATAGGGATCTCAAGTTCACAGGAGCACTGTGAAATAAACTTTGAAACCATCACCATAAAAATCATATTTAAAGCCATGATAATAGATGAAAGCACACCTCAGAAAGAGTATATAGGGAGGGATGCCTGGGTGGCTCAGTTGGTTAAGCAGCTGCCTTCGGCACAGGTCATGTTCCCAGCATCCTGGGATCCAGTCCCTCATCGGGCTCCTTGCTCGGCGGGGAGCCTGCTTTTCCCTCTGCCTCTGCCTGCCACTCTGTCTGCCTGTGCTCGCTCGCTCTCTCTCGCTCTCTCTCTGACAAATAAATAAATTAAAAAAAAAAAAAAAGAAAAGAAAGAGTATATAGGGAGAAAAACTTTCAAGTGAAAACCCTGGACCATACTAACATGTAAGTCAGAGAGATGAGAAGCAGCAGTAAAGGAAACTGGCACAGAGTGGCCACCGAGGCAGAAGGCAAACCAGGAGAGTTTGAGAAGGGGAGTGAAGGTCTGAAAGCCACATGAAGAAAGGGTTTGAAAACCCAGAAGTCATCAGCGATGTCAAATGCCCAGTTATATGGGGACAGAGAAAGCTGATTACAGTATAAGAAAGTAGAAATCACTGGTGGCCTTGATCAGAACACTTTCGGGGGGGAATAGATAATGAAAGCCCAACCAGCACAGAATTTAGAGAGAAAGGGAGAAGAATTTAAGAGAATACAGGCAGACAATTTCTAATAATTTTACTCTAAAGGAGAGGAGACAATGTAAAGGAGCAACTAAAGAGGTAGGTGCCCAAGAAAAGATTTTGCTTTAAAAATATATATATTTAGGGGCTCCTGGGTGGCTCAGTGGGTTAAGCCTCTGCCTTCGGTTCAGGTCATGATCTCAGGGTCCTGGGATCGAGCCGCAGTGAGCCTGCTTCCCCCTCTCTCCCTGCCTGCCTCTCTGCCTACTTGTGATCTCTCTGTCAAATAAATAAATAAAATCTTTATATATATATATATATATATATATATATATATATATATATTTAAAGCAAAAGTTTTGCTTTAAATGTATGTATGTATATGTATGTGTGTGTGTGTGTGTGTGTGTGTGTATACATACAATGTGTATATATAGGTATATGAGGGACACCTGGGTGGGTCAGTCAGTTGAGCGTCCAACTCTTGGTTTCAGCACAGGTCATGTTCTCAGGGTCATGATATTGAGCCCTGCACTGGAGTAAGCACTTAACCAGGAGTCTGCTTGAGATTCTCTCCCTCTCCTCTGCCTCTCGCCCTGCTTGCCCACACACTCTCTTCCTTTCAATCTTTCTCGAACAAAATAAATAAAATCTTCTTAAATATGAGAAAAAAAATAGCATGAATGTGTGTTGATGAGAAATAAAAAGTGGGGAAGACATAAATGGTGGTACAGTAGAAAGGAGAAAATCTGCAAGGAATAGTAGTTAATGTGCAAATGGAGGGGTTGACCTTTGGGAACCTTGTGTAAGGACCATTGATAGTAACAGTAATGAGAGCTGAGTAGGTATGAGCACAGTTCCCTGTGAGTGAGGAGTAGAGGTAGAAACTTTTGGAAGTTCTCATGTCTGCTCTTTTCTTGAAATAGAAAGCTATGTGTCTGCTGAGTAAAACTGAGGGACACACGAGCAAATAAATTACTTTGTTCCCACAACATGCACTTACAAAAGAAGGTATTCTCTCTAAGTATCTCCACAATATCCTCTAGGTATCTATGGCAGCAAATTTGCTGATTGTATCTTATCATTTCCATATTACTTCTTTCTTTTGTCTCATTCATTTTTCTTTACATCTGTAAAATGAAGTTAGTAATGCATATCTTAGAATATTGTGACATGAGAAGTTAATTTATTTAAAAATTTATAAACATCTAGAACTTGTGTTGCATGAGACAAACAAAATTTTTTCTTTCTTCTCTTTTTCTTTTCCTTTTTTTCCCATTTAAATCAAGAAACTTCCTCCTTAGTGAAATTTTTCTTGTCTTATAAAATCTCCAGTCTGAGCTCTAGTGATCAAATGAGGATTCATCCTCGTTCTTAATTAGTGATGCACACCAGGCCAGCTATAATTAAGTGCATACTCCCCATCACTTGTAGGTTAAATACATGGTTCATGGCATCAGACAGTAGGAAAAGCTTTATGAATGGTGCTCTCAAGTGTAGTCTGTTTTACCATATAAATTTATTGCTGGGAAGAAATTGCTTTTGGCAATGTAATTATAGGTTAGAAAGACATGAGGGGGCAAATGGTCCAACATATAGCATATGCCATGACTGACACAATCAGAGCTTGACAGTTTGGCAGGAATCTATACCAGAATGCTTGGTGTACTATGACCTCTGGTGCCAGGTTTGTCTCTATCATAAATTATTTCATTCATAGTGATTGGATGATTGATTTTGTACCCATGAACAATGACCTTGCTCTTGAAATAAGGGACCTTAGGAAGATGAATCTTCAATTCTTAAAAAAAAAAAAAAAAAGAATTCTTGAGTATTATTGTTAGGGTCCTGTCTGTCCCTACACCTGAAACTTAGAAATTCAGAGAACTTCCATCGTCCAGTTCAAATTCATTTGAGAAGTAAGAATTGAAGAGAAGAAATGCATGTGGTAAGAGATACTTTCTTCCATTCACGCATGTAATGGGGGCATGAGGACGAAGGAAGATGAAAAAGACCCCTCTCCTGAGAGAGGTTGTAGTTAAGAATCTCTGCAATGTCTTGGTGACAATTATAAAAGGAAGAACCATTTAAGATAGTGACAGCCCTAATCCAATGAAACAGAAGAGTAATTGAACCAAAGCTTTATTTTCCAATCTTATGTCAAGAGCATGTCATGGAAGGACTTCTGGACTTTCTAAAAAGGGTCTGTTTTTCTGGATGGTGACAAATAATTAACATATAACACACCTTTACTCACATCTCAAAGTGACTCATACTCTATTAAAAATATTATACTTTTTTTTTTCTCTAATGTGAAGTTTGAATTTTCTACCTATTCAAAGCATACATAGATGGTAATACACATAGGTCTTTTTTTTAAGATTTTATTTTATTTATTTATTTGACAGAGATCACAAATAGGCAGAGAAGCGGGCAGAGAGAAAGGAGAAAGCAGGCTCCCTGCTGGGCAGAGAGCCCGATGCAGGGCTCGATCCCAGGACTCTGGGATCATGACCTGAGCTGAAGGCAGAGGCTTTAACCCATTGAGACACCCAGGTGCCCCACACATAGGTCTTAAAAAAAGGGACAGTCGTGATGCAAATCTGGCTCAGGCATTGACACCAGGTAATAGCTTTCAATCACTATGCATTATAATTACTTACATCTAAGTAAGTACTTAGTGTTACTAAGTAAGTAACACTAAGATTAGATTCCAAACCAGAAAAAAGACTGGAGATAGTATTCATGTAGCTGGTGTATCAACTCAATAGAACTGTGAGAACAATTTCAAATGATGGTGGTCAAACTACAGCTCTTAAAGAACATTCTTCCTCTGTCTGTCCTATCTTTGTGGCACCACAGATGAATTCCAGGACCATTATTTTAATTAACACAGTTTTTTTTCCTGACTCCTAGACTAAGTTTAGAATAAAGGATTATAAAAAAACATCTTTGGACACTTCCAATTCCACCTTTGATATGTAAGAAGCTTAGAAGTAATTATTCTCATTCTTTAAAGAAAAAGCTGGGCAAACTGAAAACCAATAACTTTTTCTTAGACCCATCAGAAAACTGTCATTGCAGGGCAAAAAGCTACCCTGAAATCTGGAGAGACAATTTTATCCAGAGGGACACAGCTGAAATCTACTTTTTTTTTTTTTTTAGATCAGAATCCACTAGAGCCATAAACCAGCAGGAACGCTTACATGTCACTTTTAATGAATTGTTGGATGCTGAGTGTGAACTGATGTGAAAGCGAGAAGCTCTTGAAGAATGCTGTCCTAGGAGAAGCTTATGGGCTTTACTTCCAAGACCCACACCCTTCTCTCACAATGATTCAAAGAAGATCCCTTCTTGGATCAGACAGGGAGAGAACAATCATTGTGAAATAAGCCATAGTATTCTTCATAATAAAGACCTACTCAGCATGGAAAAACACTTCACAGAAAACTTAGCCCACTGGAGCAAAGGAAAATTACCTGATTCTAGCCCCCTCTAACCTTCCCAGGCATCTAAGAGTGAAGGGGGAAAGATACTTTCAAAGATCACAGCCCAGGGATGCCAGCTGGCCAAAAGATGGAGTTTAAATCATAAAGTTATAGAATATCTCCTCCCCACACAAATGACCATTACAAGTCTCCAGCATATTAATCTGCATAATAATATAATATAATAATGTCATATTAATCTGTGCATTAATTTATATTATATATATTAATCTGCATATTATATAATATATAACAATATATTATATTTATGTATAATAAATATATATAAATATGTATATAATAATAGATAATATATTAATCTGCATATTAATCTGCATAATAACATAATATAATAATATTATATTAATCTGCACATTAATTTATATTCTATATATTAATCTGCATATTATATAATATATAATAATATATTATATATTTATGTATAATAAAGATATATAAATATGTAATAATAGATAATATATTAATCTGCATATTAATCTGCATAATAATATAATAATCAGCATAATAATCCAGTGGATTGTAGCCAACTTGCTGCAAGGTGCAAACTTTATTTTTTTTTTAAGATTTTATTTATTTATTTGACAGAGATCACAAGTAGGCAGAGAGGCAGGCAGAGAGAGAGGGGGAAGCAGGCTCCCTGCTGAGCAGAGAGCCCAATGGGGGCTTGATCCCAGGACCCTGAGATCATGACCCGAGCCGAAGACAGAGGCTAACCCACTGAGCCACCCAGGTGCCCCAAGGTGCAAACTTCATTTTAAAAAGCATTCTCTGGGGACCCCAAAGATACCAGGGAAGACAAAAACTAAGATCCTAGGGAAATTTGAATTCTCTAGATCCTCCAAATACAGGAAATGCTAACCATAGAATACCTCATAAACAGATTAGTTGGAGAGTTCAATCCCCTCTTTCAGTAATTGATAGTTCAAGCACCAGAAAATCACTGAAGGATGTATCTATATATCTTTATATATACACTCTTCTGCATTCTTTTTTCAGGTTCACATAAAACCAAATTAGACCACATTCTATATTAAAAAACACACTTTAACAAAATTTTTAAAATTTTATTAGAATGAAATATATACAATATAGACTCACAGGCCACAAGAAGATTAAAACTAGAAATCAATAACATAAATTTAAGTATGAAATTCCCAGATGAAACAGTACATTTCCAAATAACACAATGAGGAAAGGAAGAAATCTCAAGAGAAATTTAAAAATCTTTTGAGCCAAATATAAACGACAGTGCAAGTTATCAAAATGTGTAGGATGTAGCAAAACCAGTGTTTAGCAATTAAATGCATATATTAGGGGTGCCTGGATGGCTCAGTCATTAAGTGTCTGCCTTTGGCTCAGGTTATGATCCCAGGGTCCTGGGATCCAGCTCCACATCAGACTCCCTGCTGGGCAGGAAGCCTGCTTCTCCCTCTCCCACTCCCCCTGCCTGTGTTCCCTCTCTGTCTCTGTCAAATAAATTAATAAGACCTTTAAAAAAATAAATAATAAATATATTAGGGAGAAAGAGAAAGATCTAAAATCAATATCTTAAACTTCAATTTTGGGAAATAGAAAAAGGAGACAATTTAAAAATAAAACAAACAGATGAAAAAGAAATAATAAATATTAGAAGGGAAATTGGTCACATTGAAAACAAGAAAAGAATAGAGAAATACAATGATACCGAAAACTGATCCTTTGAAAATACCAATAAAGTTGATAATTTTCTTAGTTAGGCTAACCAGGGAAAAAAGAGTAAACACAACTACCAATAACAGATATTAAAGAAGAAGAATCTTTATTACTGATCTTGTGAATACCAAAGGCTAATAAAGAAATAGTATAAATAATGTTATGCCCACAAATTTGATAATTAGATGAAATGAATCAATTCATTAAAAGATACAAAATGACCAAAACTCACACAAAGATAAATAAATATCAGAATAGGCCTCTATCTATGAGGTAAATTGAATCAATTAATAACTTTCCAGAAAAGAAAGCACCAGGCCCAAATGGTTTCACTGGTGATTTCTATCAAACTTTTAAGGGAAAGGAAATGCAATTTTTCTAAAATGTCCAGAAAATAAAAGCAAAGACAGTACTTTCTATGTACATTTTAATGATGAGGTCAACATTATAGTAATACCACCTGACCAATATAGCCCACTGGAGCAGATAACAATATTATAAAAAAAGAAAATATAAACCATTATTTCTAACAAACATTCATACAAAGATCTTCAAAAAATATTATCAAATAGAATCAATATTTTTAAATAATTATATGCCATGACAAGGTGAAACTTATTTCTGACATGCAAGGCTGGTTCAACATCTAAAAAAAACCAAGTTGATAAAACCTACCATATCAAGCTAAAATCATGTGATTTAACAAAATACAAAACCAAACAAAACAAAAACCCAAAACAGGTCACATCCATTCATAATGAAAATTTCAGTAAGGTAGGAATAGAGAGGAACTTCCTCAACTTGATAATGAACATATACAAAACAACTATAGCTAACATACACTTAAGGTGAGAAATTGGATGCTTTCTTCCCAAGATCAGGAACAAACAAAATGACCTCCTTTACTATTCTTTCAACATTGTTTGGGATGTTGTAGTTACTGAAAGAATACAAGAGAAGTAAAGGTTATATAGGCAGGGAAGAAATTAATAAGAATGGCTTTGTTTACAGATGGCATGATTGTCTATCTAGAAAATTCCAAAGACTCAACAACAATAACAAAATACTTGGAACTGTTAAGTGACTATAGCAAAGTCACAAGATACACTGCTAACATACAAAAATCTATTGCTTTCCCACATCTGCAATAAAAAGCTGGAATTGGAAATGACTAAAACAAATCAATGCCATTTAAAAGAGCACAAATACAATGCAAAATGCAGCTATAAGTCTCACAAAATGAGTATAGAGTCTGTGTTCAGAAAACTACAAAACACTGACAGAAACGTCAGAATGACAATGAAGGAAGAGGTACTCTTTTTTCAAGGGTGGGAAGACTCAGTATTGTTAATATTTCAATTCTTCCCAATTTCATCTAAAGAACAATCTTAATCAATATCCCTGTAAGCTATTTTTTACCAAACTGATTGGCAAACTGATTCTAAAGTTTATTTGAGAGGGTAAAAGACCTAGAATTGTCAACACAACACTAAAGAGAATAATAAAGTTGGAGAAATCACACTACCTGTTTTCAAGACTTACAGAGAAGGGAGAAGTCTTACAGGGAGAAGCCTGCTTCTCCCTCTCCCACTCCCCCTGCTTGTGTTGAGATGATGTGGTATTGGCAAAAGGATGGACACATAGATGAATGAAACTATATAAAGAGCCCAGAAATTGAACCACACAGATATAGCCAACTGATCTTTGACAAAGGACTAAAAGCAATTCAATGGAGAAAGGATAGTTTTGGGGTTTTTTTTTAACAACTATTTCTGGAATAGTTGGATGTCCACATGAAAAAATCAAACAAAACATTAACCTTGTAATGAAAGCTTTATCTTCCACAAAATCAACTAAAGTGGATTCTAGGCCTAAATGCAAAACACAAAATACAAAAAATTCAAGCAGAAAACATAAGATAAAATCTAGGTGATACTTAACTTGGCAATGAGATTTTATTCAACATCAGAAACATGACACACGAAATTTTTTTTAAAAATTGATAAATTGGACTTCATTAAAATTCATTACTTTTACTCAGAGAAAGACCCCATTAAGAGAAAGAAACAATGAACTACAGGTAGGGAGAAAATATTTGCAAAATACGTATCTGATTATGCCCAAAATATGGAAAGCCCTCTTAAAACAGAGTAGTAAGAAAACAAACCACCCCATTTAAAAAAAAAAAAAAAAAGGTAGGCAAAAGACATGAATAGGTACCTCACAAAAGAAGATACATAGATGCCAAATAACCACATGTAAATATTCTCAATGCAATTTGTCATTAGGGAATTGCAAATTCAGACAACGATGAGATAAGACTACATATTTTATTACAATGGTTACATAAAAAAAAAATACTGATAGCTGACAAGGATGAAGAGAGACAGCAATTTTCACTCATCATTGGCGGAATTGCAAAATGATACAGCAACTTTGAAAGACAATTTGCCAGTCTCTTACATAGCAAGTCAATCCTGCTGTCTGATTCACCAGTTGTACTCTTGGGTATTTACACAACTGATTTGAAAAACTCTGTACACATGAAGACCTGTATATGAATATTTATAACAGCTTTATTTATAGTTGCCCCAAAACTAGAAAACCAACATGCCCTTGAATTGATGAATACAAAAACAAATTGCTATATATCTATATAATGGTGTGTTATTCAGATATGAAAAGAAATTAGTTATCAAGGCATGATAAATATAGATCAACTTTTAATATATATTGCTAAGTGAAATAACCTAGTCTGAAACAGCTACATGCTATATGTTTCAAAGCATTTGAAATTTTGGAAAACACAAAACTACAGTAAAATAGTATAGTAAAAATATCACTGGTTGTCAGATGTTTGGAAGTAGGAATGATAGTTAAATAAGTGAAGCATAGTGGATTTTTTAGGGCAATACAACTACTCTGTGTGATACTGTATTTGTGGATACCTGATCTCATGCATTTATTTATTTTTTTTTAAGATTTTATTTGTCAGAGAGAGTGAGCACAGGCAGACAGAGTGGCAGGCAGAGGCAGAGGGAGAAGCAGACTTCCTGCCGAGCAAGGAGCCCGATGTGGGACTCGATCCCAGGACACTGGGATCACGACCTGAGCCGAAGGCAGCCGCTTAACCAACTGAGCCACCCAGGTGTCCCCTGATCTCATGCATTTATACAAAACCATAGGACTATATAGTACCAAGAGCAAACCTTAATGTACACAAACATGAAAAGGTCATTTAGGAATCAGGGTGAATTAGGCAAAATAATCTGTGTTACACATTTATGAAACAACCCTACTTAAGGAGGAATGTTTTGGGGTGGACCTAAGTAACCTTGGAAATGTTGGAGTCTATAAAACTAAAGGCAAAAGTAGCTGTACCCTAGCTGATAGAGTTGTTTCCCACAGAGATATGGATTAACAATTTTGTATTGCTATACATGCACACTGGAACTGAACAATTAAACAAGTGGATGAATGAGATGGGAGCCAGGCTTCTCACTGTTAGAATAGGAGTTTAGAGGTAAGCAAAGGGAGGAGGCTAGATGCAGTTGTTAAAGGATTACAGTTACAAACATCAGTATGTCTAGCTAAATACGATTACAGTTACAAACATCAGTATGTCTATCTAAATATGATTATACAGTTACATATAAAAATGTTATAGATATCAGTAGATATACAACTTAGTATTCATACACAGATTTCCTTGCTCTATTATTGAGAGGGTCTAGTAGTAACAACCATACCTAAGACCAGATCTGGTTTCTAATATCATTGCCCAAACAATGCCCAAACATTGTATATATGACTGATTCCAGCATGGGAGCAGGAATTATACAGAATAAGCCTGGAATATTTTATAGTACTAGAAAGTAAGGAAGTGTTCAAAAAGAAAAGAAAAAAAATCCACAATAATGAGGATTTTTCAAAAGGAGAGAGGCAAATTAGAGAGTTCCCCTTGGAAAAGGTAGGACAAGTTGAGCAACAAAATTTAAAAGTAGAATGAGATATAAACGAAAATACAAACTATATATCCCTACCCTTAGTCCATATAAGTATAAGTAAGTGATTAGATAAATAAATACATGGAAAAAAAAGAGACAAATTTCACATGCAACAGAACCCCAAATAATTTATGTAAGTATTGTACCTGCTCAGAGATGAAGCATAACTCCTCATTCCTTCAGTGTAGGTTATGCATGATATCTTCCAAAGAGTACGATATGAAAAGGGAAAAAAAGGGTAACTTTACAATAGAGAAATCTGACAAACACTATCTCAAGTTATAGGATCAAGGTTAACATCAATATCCCTGAGTCAAATTGACAGTATGCATTCTCAATGTGACGTGATATAAATGCTATGTTTCCTCTGTACTCTTACTCTCAGTAAACCATGACCCCCATTTAATCACAAGAAAATCATCAGACAAAATCCAATAGAGGGACATTCTACAAAATACCTGATCAATGTTTCTCAAATTTTTCAAGGTTACAAAAAATAAGGAAAATCTGAGAAACTATCACAAGAATAGAGTCGCCTAAGGAGACATGACAAGTAAAGTTAATGTGACATGCAGGGAAGAATAGAGAAAAGGACATTAGAGAAAAATTAAGGAAATCTGAATAAAGTAGGGATTTGACCAATAATGTATCAATATTTATTAGTTATAACAAATGTATTTTACAACTAAAAGATGCTAATAATAGAAACTAGGTATGGAGCATATGAAATCTCTCTGTACTGTCTTCTCATTTTTTTGTGTGTAAATCTAAAGCTCTTTGAAAGAATACTCTATAAAAAAATGACTTGTAACCAATTTCCACAGCAGTATAAAATGTGCTCAAAATATTTCAATATCAAAAGAATTTGTTGTAATTTCTGACACAGGTGCTAAAAAGCATATACAAAATATATGGAGAAATTAAGTTTTCCCACATACTAATAAATATTTCTAGAATTCACGGTATTTTTAAAAAATATTTTATTTATTTATTTGACAGACAGAGATCACAAGTAGGCAGAGAAGCAGGCAGAGAGAGAGGAGGAAGAAGGCTCCCTGCTGAGCAGAGAGCCTGACTACGAGGGGCTCGATCCCAGGACCCTGGGATCGTGACGTGAGCCGAAGGCAGAGGCTTAACCCACTGAGCCACCCAGGCGCCCCATTCACGGTATTTTTGAAAATCAAAATATGTAGAGGGAAGCTTTAAAAAAAAGTTTGGGAATCCTGTGCATTTTTCTTAAAGAGAGAAATAATGATTACCAGGAGTAGTTTGTTAAAATAGCAGGTGCATACACACACACACACACACGGATGGATGGATAGATAGATGAAAAATAATTTAGCCTCTAATTTCCTAATTTATAGCAAGTCCAAGTTTAATATTTATCTGTTTTACTTCAGAGATTTGGAATTACTAGGCTCAGGGCTAGAAAGTTCCAGAAATGGGCTTTTCAGAAAACCCAATATGACTGTAAAGCTATTTCATTGTTGTTGTTGCATCTCCTTTCCTTTCAAGGAGTATTAGAGAAACCTACCTAGATCCTCCCAGGAAGAAGCAGTTTAACCTTGATCAACATAGTTTTATGGCTGTTAGTCAATAAAAATATTTTGTTCCTGCTACTGCATAAGCTTGCTTTGAGGATGAAATGAATATCACATATACATAATATATATCATATATAACATATATATACATAATATATTGTCATATATAGCATACATATGATAAGCAGCAAGAGAAGAATCTCTTGAAATCCCTCTAATACCTTTTTTTAAAGATTTTATTTATTTATTTGAGAAAGAGTGAGAGAAGGGGAGGGAGAAGAGGACTTCATCATGCCCCACACTCTCCACCCTGGAGCAAGGGGCCTGATGCAGTTCTTAATTCCAGAACCCTAAAATCAGGACCTTAGTCAAAATCAGATGCTTAACCAACTGAGCCACCTAGGCACCCCTCTAATTTCTATCTTTCTTGAAATTTTAATCTAGTTAGAATGGTCTAGAAGCTGTGACCTAATGCATTCTTTCAAAATATTATTAAAATAATGGCACAACTAGAAGATGGTATAGAATTAATATTCCAGGTATATCAGGACAAATATGCAAGTCTCCATTATCCTGAAGGACCTAGAGCCTCCGTGGTCCAGGTCAAGCCCAAGTAGAACTAAACAGTATCTGCACACACCTGAAAATCAGTCTCAGGTTTCCAGCATGTTGAGGCAGCGAGGGTGGTACATGGCACTCTGAATACCTTGAATTTCTCCACCCCCAGGCCTTCAGTCAGCTCACCCTCTACCTATGCTGCCCCCAGCACTCACGGAGTGGGTGTCACTCCAATTTTCCAGAACCCAACTCCAATTTTCATTTCTCCATGTTTCTTCCTGAATATTTAGCCACTCATGCTTTCTTGTTTTTATAAATTTCCACAGTATTTGCAAATACCTCACTAATTAGCTCCCGTATCTTGACTACATTTTTAATTTTTTTTCTTGATACATGTTTTTGTTTTTCTGCAACAAAATAAAATTCTTAGAGGAGAAAAAAGTTTCTACTTATACATCTCTGAGTTCTTCATAGGACCTTAGCCTATAGCAGACCCAAAATTTTTTTGAGAATGTTATTTTTTTTAAGATTTTTTTTATTTATTTGACAGAGATCACAAGTAGGCAGATAGGCAGGCAGAGAGAGGGGGGAAGCAGGCTCCCCTCTGAGCCGAAAGCCCGATGTGGGGCTCGATCCCAGGACCCTAGGATCATGACTTGAGCCGAAGACAGAGGCTTTAACCCACTGAGCCACCCAGGTACCCCGAGAATGTTATTTTAAATGTAACCTCATTACCTTAAACTTGTAGCTGTGTGTGAAGAATAGTTCAGTGGATCCTGGCATCATGACTTGTGAAGGAAGTAACTGGCCTATGGATTGCATACCTGGTTGCCAACCCTGTTCTCAATCCTTGCTCCAATAAATGTCACAAGGTGCTTTTTTAAAATTTCTGTGTGCTGAAAACTTTCAGCGTACCTGAGTGATCAGAAGTTTTTCCAGTATGACTTTTATCAGAATATGTGATTCTGATTCTCTGGATGAGAGGTGAATCATGTGCTATAACATCTCACAAAGTTGTCTTAATATAAAAGATCAGGTAGGATAGAGAAGGAGATATTTTACCTATTCCCTAGAGTGCCCCAATTCTGACAAATGAAGGATATGGCAAGTTGCAGATTAAAGTTATGACAAAAGGGAAATAGCAGTATGTGATATGCTTGCAACATATGTTCATGCATCTTTCCAAGTTAAAAAAAAAAAAAAAAGGAAAAAACCATAGCATTCAGGAATTGGAATGTGGAAATCAGCCTTCATTAGAATGACAATCTGAGACTTTTTTTGTTGAAGTACAAACAAAAAAAATCATATTAGCATTTGCAGCATGAAATGTTATTAAAATTAAACCAGATGTTACATTCATATTCAAAGTTGTGAAGTCTTCTTAGCAGTGACAGTGCATTAACAAACAAAGTAAAATAAAATATAATAATGTTGGAATGTTGGGCTTGCTGCCAACAGAGGTAAAACATAATCTCAAAGAAAATCACCCAGAACAGGGAAACTAGAGAGGACTCTCACTGTATTTAACTGAGGAAATCTAGATAGATCAAAATATAGATATAGCTCCAAGAAAAATGTTCCCTAAATTCATAAACCCATGTTGGGTTTTATACATTTGTTTTCTCTTATAGATGATCAGAAATAAAAAATTCTCTAAGTGCATCCTTAAGAACAATTAAAATTAACTAATGCATTTTATGAATTCAAAACATTGGATTACTTAATATATGCCACTTTGTTTTTGGCTATATAAACTATCTGAATACACCTGGGGCAAAGCAGCCTAGTGAGAAAGATTAGGACTTTGGCATCTAATCTCATTCCAAATCATGATATGTAATATAATTGTAAAATAAAATCAAATCTCCGTCTTCTCATCCTTAAAATGGAAATAATAATTATCTTTTTAAAAAAAGATTTTATTTATTTATTTGACAGAGAGAGAGAAATCACAAGTAGGCAGAGAGAGAGGGGGAAGCAGGCTCCCTGCTGAGCAGAGAGCCCGATGCAGGGCTCGATCTTAGGACCCCGAGACCATGACCTGAGCCAAAGGCAGAGGCTTAACCCACTGAGCCACCCAGGCGCCCCTAATAATTATCTTTTAAGGTAGGATGAGGGTATCTGAAAATGTTTTAATGTATGAAATGTGTTAAACCAGGGGGCCTGGCACCCAAAAGACAGACACTAAATATTACCTGTTATTTTATTGTTTTGATTACAAGATCATAGCCAGAGAATGAAGAGTAAAAGAACCAATTTAGCAGACAAAGATGTAAACACACCAAACACTTCCAGAGGCCACCAACTTTCCTGAGTGCTCCAGGTATCCCACTGGGAATGCCCTCAAGGGGACCAAAGCTGGGTGGTGGTGTTTGTGAACTGATGCCCCACTTTTTGCGTGTTGCATTTGGAAGTACTTGCTAGCATTGTGCTGCATACAATATTGAATGCTTAGCAAAACAGTACTTTCATATTGTCGTTAAAATCCCCTTATGCAGGGGGCACCTGGGTGGCTCAGTGGATTAAGCCTCTGCCTTCAGCTCAGGTCATGATCCCAGGATCCTGGGATTGAGCCCCACATCAGGCTCTCTGCTCAGCAGGGAGCCTGCTTCCTCCCTCTCTCTCTGCCTGCTTCTCTGCCTACTTGTGATCTCTGTCTGTCAAATAAATAAATAAAATCTTTAAAAAAAAAATCCCCTCATGCATATAGGGTTGGTACAGGAATCTGAGGGAGATTAATGAGAAGCAAAGCTGATTGTCATGTATTGTCACACTGTATTCAGAATTCCCCTGTCCCCTCCACAGCTTAGTTATGGTGTCAGGTTCATCCTGTCTGGCTCTCTCTACTGCTGGGTAAAGTTGTTTCTCAGGAGACTCCTTGATCTTTTATTGAAATGGACACTTCTCTGGCATTCCCCTCCCTCATTTCAACTGATGAGAAAGGGATTTATTTAAAATTTCTATTTTGATCATCTACACCAAGAATATGATAGTCATAAGCCTTTATGTAATTAACAACATAATATATAGCAACACTGAAAGCCTACACTGCTAGAGGTACAAAAAAAGATCCTAATTGTGCTAATAGCTAATACTTACGGAGTACTTACTAAATGTCAGGCTCTGTTCTAAGTAATGTATTTATATTAATTTATTTTGTCCTCCCAACAATCCCATGAAGTAGGGGTCTGTCTTATTCTTATTTTCAGCATAAGGCACAGAGATGGTGATGTAATTGATGACTGCAGGATTTGACACAGCCGGTCTGACTCCAGAACTGGTTCTTAGCCGCTCCATTATGCTCCAGTCATAGCATGACCCTTCAACCCAGCACAGTAAAATCAGCCGAGCTCACCAAAGGTCCCTTCTGTTCTCTTACCTTCTTTACACCTCTTAGAGTCAGGTGAAGCACTAGTCTCTAGTGTGACTAGTAAGGCGCAGAGGGCAGAGGTGTTGGATATCACTTCCAGGTTGAAGGATGAAAGAGCTGCCCCTCATTCCCCAGCAATGTCTTCTCCATTCCACCAACTGAGAAAGCCACGTGTTCCAGATGGGGTGGCCACAAGAAGGGGCATCTCAGTCAGGGACTTGAGTGGCTGTGAGAAACTGAGACACACTCCTCCCAATACATAATATATATTAGATATGTGGCATGAAAAATAAATAAAATAGTAAGAAATGTTTATTCAGTGTAGCCTTGTTTATGCTAAGATACTCCTTGCTCTTGAAGCAGGAGAGTGAGGTTTTTGTCTCAGAGTCGAAGAATGAATCTAGCAGACAAAGCAGAGTGAGTAAAGTGACAGAAGTTTACTAAGCAAGGATACAGGGGAAAAAGCTCTCAGAGGTGAGAGAGTTCCTGACAGGGCTTTTAGGGTTGGTCTTTTATAGAAAGCTAACCAGGGAGTTTAAATATTTTTGACTTTTCTACCACAGCACCATTGACTAAGGACCTGTGATAACATCTCTAATGGCTTACTTCTTTTAAGGGTCTGGCTACTTTCTGTTGACCGCAGGAGATGGTCATAAATTAGATTTCTTCTGAAGACACCTAAGGCAAGGTGGTCTGGTGTATGCCCTTATCTCTGGTTTCCTTACACCTCTATATTTTTGGGATTTCTTTGAGGCTGATCTCGGAACCCCCCATCTATCTCTCCCTACCTAACCCTGCCTGTCCCTTTCTCAATCTCAGAATTGAAAAACTATTTGAATAAAACCATACAAGCTTTATTATCTGTCTACTTATCAGTCAACTCTGTATGTGCAGAACAGAACATACATTATAAATATCTATGAAATATCATCTGGCTATAATGAAAAAAATAACACAACTTCATAAGCCCCAAAAGAAAAAGCTAGTCAGAAATTTAAAATCAAAGCCAACAAACTTAATCTCAAGTATATTACCTATTCTGTTGAAGAGAAAGTAGAAATAAGTTGGATATAAGACTTTAGCCTATCATATGAATAGGCTATTCTGGATCTGACTTCCAGGTCCCTAATGTTTCTTCATATGTTTTCTATCTACAATGTGAAAATTTCCTTGACTTTCTTTTTTTTTTAATATTTTATTTATTTATTTGACAGAGAGGGAGAGATCACAAGTAGGCAGAGAGGCAGGCAGAGAGAGAGGGGAGGAAGCAGGCTCCCTGCTGAGCAGAGAGCCTGACTTGGGGCTCGATCCCAGGACCCTGGGATCATGACCTGAGCCAAAGGCAAAGGCTTTAACCCACTGAGCCACCCAGACACCCCAAAAATTTCCTTGACTTTCTATACAGCTTATCATTTGGATCTAAACTCACTTTGAGGGGTTCCTGGGTAGCTCAGTTGGTTAAGTGTCTGGCTTTGGCTCAGGTCCTGATCTCTGGGTACTGGGATCAGCCCCCTGTCCATCTCCCTGCGCAGGGGAGAGTCTGCTTCTCCCTTTCTTCTCTTTGCCCCTGCCCCCCATCCCCCACTTGTGCTCTCTCTCTCTCAAATAAATAAAATTTTTAAAAAATAAGTACATAAATAAACTCGCTTTCAATCTACTATTATGTACTAACATTGATTTGAAAATTTTGGTATTTTTTTTAAATTTTTTAAATTCTGCAAACTATTTTTTTCTTTTATTATTACTTTTTAAAAATAGGATATTACTGTATTTTGTGAGTTTAATACCCTCTGTAATTTCTCTGAGGACACTTATCAGAATTATTTAATATCCCATTTGATCTTCACAGAAATTCTTCTGCTGTGTCCTCCAGAGGCCACCAGAGTCAGGTGTGTGTTCATTTTGTTTTTTTCTTGTTCATTTATGCTTTTCTTAAATGTTTATTGATCCTCGATGTATTTCTTCACTAATCAATTTTTTTTCTTTTTTTTTCTTTTTTTTTTTTTTTTTTTTTTTTTTTTTTTTTTTTTTTTTTTTTTTTTTTTTTTTTTTTTTTTTTTTTTTTTTTTTTTTTTTTTTTTTTTTTTTTTTTTTTTTTTTTTTTTTTTTTTTTTTTTGGTCTTTCAATGTTACTTCCTCCTGTTTTTGACACAATTGTGAACTGATTCTTTTTCCAATAACTTTTTGCTGTTCCAATGTGATTTGGGGAGAGAACAAATCTAAACATTTATGCTTAGTTACTATCTTGATGTGGAATTCTGCTTTTGACTCCTTTGGGTTGAAACTGATCCTGTTTTATAGCCTAAGGTTGTCCTGATGAACTGATTGATGATTCCAGCCCACAGGTTCAGACCTCACACCTGGATCCTCAGTCTTCACCTCTAACAGGTTAACTGCTTGATTCTAATGAAAAGAGAGCACCTACCTGTTTAATGTAGTGATGCCCCCACTACCACCACCAAATGTACCAAAAGATGCGCTTTGCTCTGACATCATCGCCTACACATTTTTTGGTAATCGAAACATCAGCTAATAGTTGTTTTTTGTTTTTTGTTTTTTTTTAGTTTTTATTTGAATTCCAGTTAGTTAACTTATAGTGTAATATTAGTTTCAGGTGCACAATATAGCGGTTCAACACTTCCATACAACACCTTAATTCCCATCACCCATCCCCCCACCTACCTCCCCTCTAGTAACCATCAGTTTATTCTCTAGAGTTAAAAGTCTGTTTCTTGGTATACCTCTATCTTTTTCTCTCTCCCTCTTTCTCCCATTTGCATATTTGTTTTGTTTCTTAAATTCCACATAGGAGTGAAATGATATGGCATTTGTCTTTTTCTGACTGACTTATTTCACTTAACACATACTCTCTAGCTCCATCCATGTCGTTGCAAATCATTGCCTACACATTTGCCTATAGAACTGAATAAATGCCTGTACAATTAAGCTACTGCAGCATCTCACGTTTAAATTTGAATTATTGTTTTACTATCTTTCTTCATTGTGTACAATTCGCTGAGAAAAATGACACCCTGACTGTGCCCTTTTTCTTGTTTTATAAATATTCATTTCTTCCTGGTGATTTGAAAAATGTTGAAATGAAAGTTCCAGATTTTCCTGGGGGGAAAAAAATGACAGTTTTCAATTACTGTGCTGCTTATCACAAAAGCAGTTTCATTTGCCTGATGGCTTCATTGACTGGTGTCAGGATAATGCCAAGAAGAATGTTTTGCTAGCTTCATGCCACCCACAGAGCTAGACAAAATATTACTTTTCACGTACTTTACAAAAATAGTAGCTATTAATTGTGCCGCTCAACCATAAACTGATCAAGCTAGAGAAAACAAGAAATGTGGCATTTACAATTTAGAAAGCCACTTCCCTCAGATTTTTAGTCATTAATTCAGTTTAAATCTTGGACTTAAGAATACTTATGAAATTCTTTTAGGTCTCCTGTTTTACTGAATTTACTTTTTTGCATGTCAGTGAAGTAAAGTTCTAAAGAGGCTTGAGGCTACTGACTGAGGTTTGTTGCAACATTATAACTGAATGTTGTGTTTTTGTACCCACGTTTAATGTATTAAAAGTTAAATTAAGGAATGGGATTCAAATTTTAACAATGATTGGACATAGTCATAGACAATTTGGTGCTTTTGCCATATCATGCACTGTTCTAGGCACTATGAAATACCAAATGGTAATTTCAGAATTATGTGTATTTGTTTTAAAGCAAGACCAGAGGGGTACCTGTGTGGCTCAGTGAATTAAGCATCTGCCTTCAGCTGGGGTCATGATCTCAGGGTCCTGGGATTGAGTCCCACATTGGGCTGCCCACTCA
Source organism: Mellivora capensis (assembly GCA_004024625.1). NCBI lineage: Eukaryota > Metazoa > Chordata > Mammalia > Carnivora > Mustelidae > Mellivora > Mellivora capensis. Next base: position 209,607 of record PISX010000494.1, on the reverse strand, counting down.
GTGGGGAGTCTGCTTCTTCCTCGCCCTCTGCCCCATCCCCCAACTTATGTGTGATCTCTCCCTCTCTCTCTCTCTCTCTCAAATAAATCAATAAAATCTAAAAAAAAAAAAAAGTAAGACCAGAATTTAAGGTACAAGAAGTATAATGGTAAAATTTTCTGGAAAAGTAGACCCGTACTAGATTGTGAGAAACCTTCAATGTAAGGTCCAGGAATGTAAATACAGAAGGAGAAATGTAGATAACACTCAGGAGAGTGGCATGATAGGCCATGCTTTAGAAATGTCATTTTGGGGCACCTGCATGGCTCAGCTGCTTAAGCGTCTGCCTTCAGTTGAGATCATGATCCCACAGTCCCAAGATCGAGTCCCACATCAGGCCTCCTAATCAGTGGGGAGTCTGGTTCTCCCTCTACTCCCCACCCACCTCTCGTGCTCTCTCTCGCAGAATCAAATAAATTTTTTTTTTTTTAAGAACTCACACACACACACACACACACACACAAAAGTCATTTTGGTCATGATTTGAACAATGCCCAGGTATGGAATGAGACCGGATGGAAGGGGAGCAGTACAGTGGGTATATCATGTAAATAGTGAACTTATGCCTGGTGAGCAATAGCAAATATAGAAGCAAAGTAGTTTTTGCAACTGATTATTACTCTGTAACAGACACAGATGAACAAGCTATTGTTTGAAATCACAATGGTTCATATAGTGTGCCTTCTAGGAAGTTATTTACATTGAAACTTTTACCATTAGACTTGTTGACACTCACCCTTCAATACTAAGAGCCCATTTTCCATGTAACAGAATGGAAAAGTAGATAAATATGGTGGTTATCATAATAAGGGACCCTAAAAATAGTTATAGTTGTGGTAGTTAAAAACACAGTAAATTAAATTAAAACTAAATTAAATTAAAATTCTGGCTATGCCACTGTAATCATTCAAGGCAAGTTACTTAATCTTTCTAGCCTGTTTCTTCACTTTTTAAAAGGAAGATTTGCTATGTGAACATCATAGAATTGTTTTCAAATTTAAATGAAATATGTGAAACACATAAGGGGAGATTCTGGCAAACAATAGTGGCTCAAAACTTTAGTCATTATTATGTAGACAAATGAATTTGAAAGTCATTTTATTAATACCCTATTTTCAATTCATCTCCTATACAGAACTGCAACATAAAAAACAGGTAAAAATAAAACTTAATTTCTATTTATTTATAAGTTCAGATGTATGACTTTTTCTTATTCGTGAATAAATTATTGCAGATGAATCTTAATCCATAGGGACTCTAATATACTAATATTTGGTATACCCCACTTGATTGCATGAAGTTTGAATTAAAGTATTTAAAAATAAAAAATATTGATGAATAAATTAGGTCAAATTATAATGAAATATTTGCAGAATCCTGGAAGTAATTCCTGAGGAATATTGATCTTGTCTGGAAGACCATTGCAAAAAGAAAAAAAAAACAAAACAAAAAAAACCCAAAAACCCATGAATGCCGTAAAACCTTCATCACCCTCATTTTGCAAATGGGAAACACAAGCATAAATAAATGACTTGTGCAGACTGACACCTTACTGGCAAAACCAAGACTTGTTCTGTTTTGTTCTTGGAAACATGCAGATAGAGCAGGTAGCAGAGTACTCTTCTGATAATGAACCAGCAGCACCTTCTTGTATCTTCAGCTTTGCTCTCCATACTCCTCAATTGCTATTGTCCCCATTTCATCTTAGAAAAGCTATGGAGGAGATCATGATCATTGTGAACAAAAGCCAGAAAAACAGAAGCTTCCAAAAGTAGGACTTTGGTCTGTTTTGTTCACTACTGAATCTCTAATGCCTAAAACAAAGTCTGGCTCCTTACCAAGTTCTTGTATTTGTAGAATGCATGTCCATTTTATAGACGATGAATGGGAGGGACTAGGATGTAGATATGATTTCAATTAAAATAATGATAATAAGGAAAATAATAATAATAAAAATGATAATATTAAACATCTGTCTAGCAATATTCTAAGTACTATATAAATACACACACATAGTCTATATGTATAAAGATTATATATGCATATACTATACATATAGTCTTTATGTATACATATATACATATATATATAGTCTACACTACACATAGAGTCTTTATGCTTATATATGTATAAAGACTCATTTAATCATCTCAGGGTAGTTGTTTTTATCTTCATTTTGCAGATGAAAATTTTAAAGATGTAAAGTTTAAATCATTTTTCAAAGTTGCACAGCAACTGAGTGGCAGGGCCAGTATGAGAACAAAAGAGCTTGGCTTTAGAATTTGCTCTCAAAACCACTAGAAAATGATTCCAAGATAAAAGTCTGAAGTTTCATTTTCCTTCTGTAGGTTTCCTGTTGGGTCAGAATGAGACTATACATGACATTGTATTGCAAGTTTTCTCTAGATAGTACAGCCAAAGGAAGAAGGCTGTCTTCTTCCAAAGTAAGGGCCAGTCTCTAAGGAGGGCTTGACATGCACATCAGGACTAATACCAGATCTGGGCCAGAGATGACCTGAAGTGGGTGATATTGGCTGTGGCGGTTTTAAGCAAATTCCCAATTATTTGGTGCTTCTCCCTTCATGAAGTGAAGCCTTACTGTGCTCAGCTTGGTGAATCACTTGTAACAGAATACAGCACACTGATGGTATGCTACTGAAGAGATTAATTTATATTTTTGTGGCTCCTGTCTTGTGCTCTCTCTCTAATGACTTACTCTCAGGGAAGCAAGCTGCCATGTTGTGAGCAGCCTGGTGGAATGACCTACAAGGCAAGAAACTTAGATATTCAGCCAACAGATGGTAAAGAACCGAGGCCTGCCTGCAGCCACATGAGTGAGTTTGGTGGCAGGTCCTCCAGCTCCACATGACTACAGGCTGGGCTAAGAACTTGACTGTGACCCCTGGGAAACCCTGAGCCAGAACTACCATCTTAGTTGACTCTGACCCACAGAAACAGTGAAATAATCAATATTGTATTAAGATTCTAAGATTTGGAGCAATTTTTGCATATCTATAGATAACTAATATACTGACCTAAGTTATACAGGAAAGGACACGTGTAATAGGACTTGAAAGAAGGCAACACTTTTTGTAATGTAGATTCTTTTCACCTCCTTGATCAGTTTAGTCTTATCACAAAGTATGAACATTGACTTCCTAGAAGAGGTCCTTATCAGTCTGCAATTACATAAAGACCCCCTAGGAGGATCTTTATCAGTGCTCCATACAGAGTTTGATATGGGTACAGAAGAAACATTTTCTACTCCATTTACTCTATTTATTGAAAACTCAGAAGCCCAAACCATACTCATCTTAGTAATTATCTTCCCATTGTGCCATTAATAAAAGGAAAAAGTACTTGCTGGTCTGGGAGAAGACTAATTGAGAGGGGGAAAAGAAATAAACAAATTAGAGTTAGTAATTCTATTGTGATAAAATGTCTTAATGGTAAAATTACATTGTAAAGCTTGGTCATATAATATCTGAGGGAGGCCTTTTAGTGTACACTGCACATTAAAATGCATTTGTATGTGCATTTTAATTTGATAAATGGTGACACCTTCCCATTCAAAATGCCAAGTGGTAGTTGACAAAGAGTTCAAGAAGGACTGAAACAAAGCAAAAGGAAAAAGTGTATAAAAAATTTTCATGCCCCCATCAGAACATGCTGAGGCCATATTCAGAAACTCTTACTAAGGTGCCCAAATAAGGGTCTCCCCCATCAACAAACCATAAGCATTATGCCTTCTGTGTATGTAGCCATAGAGAGAATTTTTTTAAATCTTAAAAATACTGTATTCCCATGTGTACTGGAAAATTTAGGTCCTTGATGATAGCAGAAAGAAGAGAAAGTATTTATTTTTCTATGATTCCATTTGCATGAAATGACAGTGGCTTGGATGACAGTGATAGTTATAAAGTCTGTGAAAAGTGGAAAATCGCTGATACCAGGATGTTTTTGAAAGTAGTTGACAGACTTGTGATCAGATGTGGAATGTGAGACAAATAGAACCAAGGATGAACCAAAAATTTCACTTGAGGAATGACAATCACTAGTGCTATTAACTGTAACTGAGAACACTAGCTTATGAACAGCTTAGGTGATGGTGATGGGCAGTGAGTCGGGAGTTCTATTAAAATTTCATTGCTTATTTACACCTGAATGCAGATGTCAAGTATGCAGTTGGATTTACAAATCCATAATCAAAGGAGACATCACTGAAAATATAAACTTGAGTATCATTAAATTGTAGATAGTTGTGGTAGCCAACCTCCAAAACAGCCCCAAATAATCCCTGCCCCCTGGTATTCATGGCCTTGTTTGGTCCCCACATTCATTTTTACCAAGGGTGATCTAAGTGACTAATAGAATATACAAAAGATGGTATGACACTTCTGAGATGAGGTTGTTGTATTAGAGTTCTTGAGAGAAACAGGAAAAAGACAGAAATTCATTTAAGGAATTGGTTCATGCGGTTATAGAAACTGGCAAGTCCAAAATCTGAAGAGTGAGCCAGCAGGCTGGAGACCCAGGCTAATGTCCAGTTGCAAAGGCTGTCTGCTGGCATAATTCCTTCTTGCTTAGGACAGGTCACTCTTTGTTATAGTCAGCCCTTCAACTGATTTGTTGAGGCCCACCCACAATGTACCTAGCAATCTGATTTACTCAAAACATACTTATTTAAATGTTAATCTCATCCAAAAATACCCTCAACAAAAAAAATGAAAAAAAAATTAGAATAATGGTTGACCAAATATCAGGACCCTGTAGCTCAGCCAAGTTGACTCATGAAGTTAATCATCACAATTATAAAAGACATGAGGCTTCTTCTTTGCTCTCGCTTGGGTCACTTTCTTCTGGGGAAGCCAGCTGCCATGTTATGAGGAAACTTGACAGCTCTGTGGAAGAGCATATGTGGTAAGGAACAGAGCCTCTTGCCACATAAGTGCTATCTTCAGAGCCCATCCTTCAGCCCCTGAATACTCAGATGGGTCAGTTGTAGTCCAGAACTTGACTGCAACATCCTGAGAGAGCGTGACTAAAACCACGCAGATAAGTGGCTCCTGAATTTCTACTCCTCAGAAAATGTGTGATTTAACAAATGTTGTTTTCAAACTACAACATTCTGGGATAATTTGTATGTAGCAATTAATAACTAATACAGCTTTGATTGCCAGAAGTGTTTAAGTATTAATTAATGCTTAAAATGTACAGCGGTTTTGGAATAAGTCAGTGAGTGGAAATGAGGAAAACTGATGGGAGTGTTCATAAAAGCCTGAAGAGCCTTGAGGAAATTTTGTAGAAACATCATCATTGACCTTGAGGAGGCTTTGATTGATAAAAGTGAGGAAAATCTCAGAAACTGGAGCAAAGGAGATCCTTTTATGTGTAGTGACAGAATGTTTAGCAACACCATTCTCTGTAATAATGAAGAAAGTAGAAGATGTGCTTAATGAATTTTGTGATGTAGCTAAGACTTCCAGACGGAGTATTAGAGGTACCATTTGTTTTCATCCTGCTTCTTAAAGTAAACTGTGAAATGAGAGAGAAAAAGTAATGGGAGGACTGTTAAACATGGAGGAGCTGGGATTTAATGGTGTTGAACATTCTCAGGTTCTCTGGCGGGGAAATGATGCTAAAATTAAGAAATGGCTTCTAAATAATGATCCACCTCAGGGCACTACTAGGAGAACATGGGCTAAAGATAAAACCTACAGTGTGACAGTAACATCTTTTGTTAAGACCTCAGGAAAATCAAAAGTGGTACATCAGTGAGGTGCCTGGCTGGTTCAGTAGGTAGAGGATGTGACTCTTGATCTCGGGGTTGTGAGTTCAAGCCCTATATTGGGCATAGAGCTCACATTGAAAAAAAAAAAAAAAAGGTAGCACATTAATGTTCCATTCTGTCAGACAATGGGTCCTCTAAAGAGTGTAAGGAGGTTGTAGCTCATACATACTCTTAAACCCAATGTAGAGAAGAGCTTACTTCAAAAAGGTGTGTAGGTGTATCTTTTGTCTAACATATGACAGGATGACTTCTCTGTTTAGTTTCACAGGTCTTCAGATTTAGAGAGAAATAGTACTTGAGGAGATGTACTTAAGGAATTACATTCAAAGAGCCGGTCTAATCTCTGCCTCCTAGTGTTCACAACCTTGTTTACACCTATCACACATTGTCTTGAGAGTAATCTTTTTGAACAATAGAAAATAGCAATTCTTGATATGTTACTTCTAAGTCTATGTCCCATGACATTGTGGCTTCTGCTTGGTTCTCTCAGGATTCTTACTTGGGGGAAATGCAGGTGTCATGTTCTGAGAATACTCAGGCAGCACTTGAAGTGGTTCTTATCAAGACTAACTGAGGCCTATTTCCAAGAACTGCATGAGAAAGCCATCTTGGAAGCAGATCTGCCATGTTTAGTAAAGACTCCAGATAAGCTCTGACATTGCTGACAGCAAGAGGGCCACATGATGAGAGACCTTGAATCAAACCATCCCCCAAAGCCACTGACACATTCTTCACTCTCAGAAACCATGTGTGATAATAAATATTTGCTGTTTTAACTTGCTAAATTTGGGGTAATTTATTACCCCAGTAGGAGATATCTACTAAAATGCTATTTAAAGACATTGCTCTGGGGAGTGCTCCTAGAAAGTAAAGGTGAGTAGAGAAGTCATGTTGTTAGGGATGTGATGCCTGAAGCCTACTGGTGTTTATCGGGAGCAGGGAGGAGAAGGTACAGCTTACACAACTTTGGCAAATTACTGGCATTTATTTTCCCAATCCATCAAATGGAGATAGAACAGCTTATAATGATGTGGGTGAAGATTAATGAATAACATTTGTAATGTGTTTAACATAGTGTGAAGCATTATAGAGTCTCAATTAATATTTTCCTCCTTCTTTGTTCCCTAACTACCATAGTTTTAGGTTTTCATTCTCATTAACAGAACAGGATCTCAGATGTTCAGATGAGCATTGTGAAGTGTATAAAAGTTTCAGAATTAAATTCAAGTTAGGCTGACTGTGCTTTTTTAAGGATCTCTTTTCCCTTTAACTTGGTGCGTTCCAAAGCCTGTTTTCCAAGGACAGTAAAAGATACTTTCAAAATATGTGTCTATTAAAATTATATGTGAGAAATATTGCTAAGGAAGGGGCATGTTAAGGACTTAGCTACAGAATGATTTTTTTTAAAGATTTTATTTATTTATTTGGCAGACAGAGATCACAAGTAGGCAGAGGCAGGCAGAGAGAGGTGGGGAGGCAGGCTCCCTGCCGAGCAGAGACCCAGATGCGGGGCTCCATCCCAGGATCCTGAGATCATGACCTGAGCCGAAGGCAGAGGCTTTAACCCACCGAGCCACCCAGGCACCCCAGAATGATTTACTTTTCAGATTATTCATGTTCATTATTATTCTTTCTGACTGTTGAGAAATTTCTATTCAGTAGTATATTTTTTCTAAGTATAACATCCTGGGAATTTTTAAGAAATGAGAAATTAGAAGGTGTCTATTCAAAGAAGATGGGTAGAAAATGTATTTTCCTCAGAAATTATTTATGTCCCATTTAGAAATATTCTATAGCTGAAATCCAAGATTGACCATCAGGCATCTGACAATTTTCATACTTATCTGCCAGTCAAATGCTTCAAAAAGACTTAACGATCTCACATTTCATAACGTACTGGCAAAATTAGGTTCCTGTTGATGGGAGGAGAATGCAGGGAAATTATTCTTGTTTGACTCCCTTAGAATTTCAGAATGAGGTTTCTATAAAACTCTTTCTTATATTGCTGTGAAGTAAACATTATGGCCACATCACACATTCCATTTTAGACAATGATGCTTACATTTTGAAAAAAGTGGGCTCAAGAAATTTTTAAATATTTTTTATACAAGCTTTCATAGAAAAAGAAATGTAACCTTCTCAGGGTAACATTCTGCATCTTTTTTTTTTTTAAGATTTTATTTATTTATTTGAGGGAGAATGAGTGAGGACATTCTGCATCTTCAACAGAGAGTGTGCCTACCACTTGAGCATGGCACCTTTGCACTACTAACACAGATGTTGGAATCACTTTTTATTACCTTTTGTGCCTGTTGCTTTTTAAATCTATTCTCTTCTACTTTCTACTGCTACTCTAAGCATCATTCACTTTTTGCTTCCTAAAATATAATTGAGAAGAAAAAATGTGTAATGAGAAAAAAATGAGTATCTTTTTCAGTGTTTCTACTTGATCCAGGTTTAGTTCCTGAAAACAGATTTTGAGATAAAGATTAATACTCAAGAACTTTATTAGAGATTTTCTAGGAACATACATGAAGGGGGAGAGAAATGAGATTAGGCAGAAGGGTAGATTAAACTGTGGAGCAGGGCAGCAGAGGCATTCTGGAGCTGGATTTGTTCTTCCTATTTGTCCCAGTAACCCTTCATTGACTAGTCATTGGAGGCAAGCTGCCCCCAAAGAGGAGCATGGAAGCCTGTAAGCCATGGGAATGATGGAATCTGTTGGTACTGCTTCAAGAGATTCAACTGCTAAATATCCAAGAATTTTGCAAGCTGGTTATTGAACTGTTGGCACCTTGAAATTGGCCATCCTAGGAATATTTATTTCAGAGCTTTGCTTTTGGACCACCAGTTTACCAACACAGGACTGGTGTATCCTTGGGCAAGGTGGTTTTCTCCAGAAAGTAATGTCCAGAGAGGTACTCGGCTATGAGCCATTAGCAAGCAACAATCCCAGAAGCCAGGAAAATGAGTGTCCCAGTCATGAAAGGGGATATGTGAGCAGTGCAGCATGACATACGGTACACTTTACACCATTCATCACCCAGAGTCACGTGCTTTGTGTAGTAGGTTCATGTCATGTAAGAAATCTCTCTTCAGAATTCCGGGTGGTCTCTTTTTTCCCTTGAGTAACTTAGAAAATAAAGGGTAGTTAGTAGACCTTGAAGCCACAAATTATAATCATCATCTTTCTTCCTCCCTCTTTTACAATCCCTTGTAAATTCCTCTTATGCATGGCTAGCACCTCTGTTGGTCTAAGAAGCGTAACTGATGGGGGGAGACTTATTGCCATAACTGGGAACTCCAGACATGGCTGCTATAGTTCCATTTATCATCAAAATTAGGTAATGGAGTACTAAAAAATTCCCAAGTGGATCACATAGGTCCTATCCCTGACCCCAGGGATAAAAAGATGTACCCCTACTGATGGATAAATAAATTTATCATGTACTGATAGTTATGGTAAATTACGCCTGGCAGAATGTTGATTCCTTTCTTTGCCTTTGTTTCCTTGGCACAAAGGATCAGGAGAGAGTAGGTGAAAGTTTGAAAATAGATTTGAATGGGACTCTACTATGTCCTTTGATAGAAGCGTTACTCCTTTGGGAACTAAGAGCTCTAGATTCTCAAAGTCTAAAGTAATAGAAAATAGAAATACAAATTCCTAGGGCACTTGGGTGACTCAGTTGGTTAGGAATCTGACTCTTGATTTTGACTCAGGTCATAATCTCAGGGTTGTGAGATCAAGGCCCATGTTGGGCCTCATGCCGGGTGTGGAGCCTGCTTAACACTCTCTATCTCCCTCTGCCCCTCCATGGCCCCTAAAAAGAAAGACAGATTTCCTACATAGGTTATTGCAAGTTATAGTAATTAAGGCTACTCCTATTTCTATCCTTTTAGTTCATTCATTCTACTTACTGAAGATCTCATATACTCACATCTCCAAGTTGGTACTGCAGCTGGGTCAGGACATCAGCCTTGAGATAGTTTCATATGTGATATGACATCCATAGACATGTGTCCACTGACATATCTCCTTTGGTGTGAAGTTGATCACTGGGTCTATTGTGTTATAATGCAGGATTCTGTGTTGGTGCCTCAGATATTCTGAATATCTTTGTGTTATAGTGTGTTAGCTGAGGCTCTACGGGCAGGAAAGAAAAATCCATACCCAAAGTATATGCTGATTCTAGTCAGAATGAATGGATGTCTTCAAGGTAGCAGGGATCCAATGTAGTAAACTTGCTACCAACAAGTCTTCTTGGCAGATAATATCTTATTACGATCTTGTGTGGGTTTGTGTTGTGGCAGGTTCAACATTTAGTAGAAGTAGTAGCTGTATCAGGCTTAGTGAGCTGGAACACATGCTATTGGGACCATGTGTATTATATACCTCTGGTATAATGGCTACTCTACTTGTGAACTCATGGTATTAGGAATGAGGTGGTAGATGACACGCCCTGACTGATGCCCTGACTGCTTGGTGATTCAGTACTTATTCTATTGAGTTTGTTTTCTTGTGAGCATCAATATACAATACAAAACCTTCAAATGTTATCTTCTAGCTTTCTTCTAAGCCCACATAAATCCAGCCAGTCATTTGTCATTGTCCATTAGTCTATTTGCATTCTTATCCTGGACTGCTTCTCTTTCCACACAAAGTGGGTAATCAGACATCTGAATCTTGGGCTTTTTCTACTTCTACTTCTATCAGCTGGTTGAAGAGAGTTTTCTCATGTGTTTCAGGTAGACGTTGAGAAAGAATCACAGGTGCAATATTAACAAATGATATAGAAGGCCTATCTGCTCATGCAACTATGCCACCTTACTTGTATTGTATCTGGATATGCCACTTCATTTTACCATAAATTGCTGTTGAGCTCATTCAGCCTAGGACTTCATGCATTTGACAGGATACCACTATGGCCATGTGGTCAAATGATGCCCATGGTCAACATTTTACTGTACCAGACCACTAGCAGACCAGCAGCTATTTGTCAAATGGTATATAGTTCTCCACTGCAGAACAAGAACTTGCTGCAGATCCTCAGGGATCTAATTATGATTTTTCTATTGGGGAATTTAATAAATGTCATATGGCACCTTTATTAATTACACCTTTTGCATTCATGGCACATTTTACTACTGCAAAATAGTATAGAAATTTCCCTGTAATAACTAATTCCCTAATTATAACTCACCTCATATGCATAATCATATCACTATCTTTCATAACCGTTCAGCAAAACTAACATTACATAGCAAAATTAACATTGGTACAGCAGTATTACTGAGCTACAGACTTTATTTAGATTTTACCAGATCTTCAAAGAATGTCTTTTTTCTTTGTTGTTGTTCCAGAACCCAATCCACCATACCATATTGCATTTAGCTGTCAGATCACTTTATGCAAATTAAAACCACAAGTTGATGAACACGTGCCTTATAAAATGGCTAAAATTGAAAACAAAAATCTGACAGTACCAAGTTTTGACAAGAGTGTAGGGCAACCGGATTCTTATACATCCTTGGTAAAAATGCAGAATAACACAACTTTGCAAGACAGTTTGGCAATTTCTCATAAAGAGAAGTATATTACCAAGCAATCTAACTCCAAGAATTATGAAAACATATGACCATACAAAACCTTTCCTGGAATGCTCATAATAGCCCCAAATTGGAAACAACTCAAATGTCTAGCAAATGGTAAATGGACAAACAAATGGTGCTACATCAATATAACAAAATACTGCTTAGTAATAAAAACGATCTAATGACACATATGTAAACATGAGTGAATCTCAAAATTCTTGCACAAAGAGTACATATTTTACAATTCCTTTAGACAACATTCTGGGAAAGACCAAACCATTGGAACAGACATTAGAACCGTGGTTACTATGGACCCTATGAACCAGAGGTTGGGGAAGGGGACTGAATGCAAAAGGGAGGAGGGAATTTGGGGGAGTGAGAAAAATATTCTGTTTTTACTGTGTTGATGGTATTTACATGACATTATGTTTGTCAAATTTGTCAAAATAAAGCTGAATAGTATAGTTATATAAACTCTCTAAATCTCAGTTATTTTCTCTGGAAATGGAGTTGACAAACATTATTTAACAAGATAAGCAAGAATCTGCTTATCTTTCATATGTTTATCTAACCAAGATACCATAAAACATATGCAGTATATTTAGGGTGGTATTGGCTCAGAGCAAATGCTTAGTAAGTAGAATTCAAACTTTTATAATCATCAGAACTATAATTTAAAATTTTACCTCCAAACCAAAAGGATGTGCCCATTCAATTTTCAGATGTTCATCTGGTGGGTCTGAATACTTCTGTTTGTTAATAAGTGTTAGTGGATGTTTTGTGTTCAGAAGCAAACACTCATTTACATCACCTAGATCTACTAAAAGGAAAATAAAAGCTGTGTCTAGTGAGAACAAACATCTGAATATTGAAACCATGGAAGATATAGTGTTCATACTATAAATATTTTATTCATAATTTATTATCATTATTTACATTGAAATCAATGTAAAATAATATGAAGGAGTTATTTGTCATACCAAGAAATTAAGAGAACACAAAATAAAAATGTGAATTTTTAAAATAGTCTGAGGAACTGCTGAACCACAAGAAAATATATTTTCTGTATTTCTCCCAGTTCATCACATATTCAGACTATGAGCCCACAAAATGGTTATCAAAAAGAGGCCACCATATATTATATCATCATTAGAAATTAAAAGTTGTAAAGGGTCATTTCATTTCTTTCTTTTATGGTGTTTTCTTTAGCAAAATGTAAATTGTGAATATTTAATTTTGTGTTCTCATCTGCAATGATTCTTTGAAAATTACTAGGCTTACATGGCACATACAGGAGGAAATCTCCCAATTAAAATCTATATTATATGATGGTGGTATAAACAAACCAACTAACCATATCCCTCCCTAACCTGCCCCCACTAAACGTCACTTATATTTCAAGGAAAGTTTTTATTTCATCATTGGGTGTATTTTATAGACCAAGACTTCAAACATTTTCCCAACAGCAGACATGTAATCGAAGGATAACATTAGCCAAAGGCTAATTTACGCCTCTAACTTACCAAGAACTAAATAGAGGATATTCTCAAAGAATCTTGTTATAGTTTTATTTTATTGTATTTTATTTTATTTAAATTCAGGTAAATAACATATAGTATATTATTAGTTTTAGAGGTAGAGTTCAGTGATTTGTCACTTGCATATAACAGTGCTCAATACATCAAGTGCCCTCCTTAATGCCCATCACCCAATTGCACGTGTATCCCTACCACTCTCCCCTCCAGCAACCCTCAGTTTGTTTCCTATAATTAGTAGGCTCATGCTTTGTCTCCCTCTCTGATTTGGTCTTATCTTTCCCTCACTTCCCCTATGATCCACTGTTTTTGTTTCTTAAATTCCACATATGAGTGAAATCATATAATTGTCTTTCTCTGGTTAACTTATTTTGCTTACCATAACACCCTCTAGTTCCATCTATGTCATTGCAAATGGTCAGATTTCATTTTTTGATGGGTAATATTCCCTTGTGAGTGTGTGTGTGTGTGTGTGTGTGTGTGTACCACATCTTCTTTATCCGTTCATCTGGTGATGGACATCAGAGTTCTTTCCATAGTTTGGCTATTATGGACATTGTTGCTTGGGGGGCAACTGTCCCTTCAGATCACTACCTTTGTATGCTTTGAGTAAATACCTAGTAGTGCAATTGCTGGGTCATAGGGTAGCTCTTTTTTTCATTTTGAGGAAACTTCATACTGTTTTCCAGAGTGACTCTACAGCTTGCATTCCCACCAGCAGTGTAAGATGGTTCCCCTTTATTTGCATCCTTGCCAACATATTTTGTTTCCTGCCTTGTTAATTTTAGCCTTTCTGACTAGCGTAAGGAGGTATCTCTTTGTGTTTTGTTTTTTTTTTTAAAGATTTGATTCATTTATTGGACAGACAGAGACCACAAGTAGGCAGAGAGACAGGCATAGAGAGAGAGGGGGGAAGCCAGCTCCCTGCCGAGCAGAAAGCCTGATGTGGGGCTCGATCCTATGACCCTGGGATCATGACCTGAGCCGAAGGCAGAGGCTTTAACCCCACTGAGCCACCCTGGCGCCCCTTCTCTGTGGTTTTTACCTGTATTTCCCTGATGCCCAATGATGTTGAGCATTTTTGAATGTCCATTGGCCATTTGGATGTCTTCTTTGGAGAAATGTCTGTTCATGTCTTCTGCCCATTTTTTGATTGGATTATTTGTTTTTGGAGTTTTGAGTTTAATAAGTTCTTTATAGATCTTAGATACTATCACTTTATCTGATAAGATATTTGCAAATATCTTCTCCCATTCTGCAGGTCGTTTTTCGTTTTGTCAACAGTTTCCTTTGCTGTTCAAAAGCTTCTGATCTTGATGAAGTCCCAATAGCTCATTTTTGCTCTTGTTCCCTTGCTTTTGGAGTCATGTCTAACAAGAAGTTACTGCCGCCAAGGTCTGAGAGGTTGCCGCCTGTGTTTTCCACTAGGATTTTGATGGATTTTTTGTCTCACATTGAGATCTTTCATCCATTTTGAGTCTATTTGTGTGTGGAGGGGTAAAGAAATGGTCCAGTTTCATTCTTCTGCAAGTGGCTAATTTTCCCAACACCATTTGTTGAAGAAACTGTCTTTTTTCCATTGGACATTCTTTACCGCTTTGTTGAAGATTAGTTGACCATAGAGTTGAGGGTCTATTTGTGGGCTCTCTATTCTGTTCCATTGATCTATGTGTCTGTTTTTGTGCCAGTACCATACTGTCTTGATGACTACAGCTTTATTGTATAGCCTGGAGTCCAGAATTGTGATGCCACCAGCTTTGGTTTTCTTTTTCAACTTTCCTCTGGCTATTCAGGGTCTTTTCTGATTCTATACAAATTTTAGGATTATTTTTTTTAGGTCTGTGAAAAATGTTGGTGGTATTTTGACAGGGATTGCATTGAATGTGTAGATTGCTCTGGGTAGCATAAACATTTTAACAATGTTTTTTTCAATTTATGAGCATGGAATGTTTTCCCATTTCTTTGTGTCTTCCTCAACTTCTTTCATAAGTGTTCTATAGGTTTCAGAGTACAGATCCTTTACCTCTTTGATTAGGTTTGTTCTTAAGTATCTTATGGTTTGTGCAATAGTAAATGGGATCAACTCCTTAACTTCTTTTTCTTCTGTCTCATTGTTACTGTATAGAAATGCAACTGATTTCTGTGTGCTGATTTTATATTCTGCCACTTTGCTGAGATCCTATGTAAAATCTAGCAGTATGGGGTGGAGTCTCTTGGGTTTTCTACATAGAGTATCATGTCATCTGCGAAGAGTGAGAGTTTGACTTCACCAATTTGAATGCTTTTTATTTCTTTTTGTTGTTGAGGCTAGGACTTCTAGTACTATG
This sequence comes from Mellivora capensis, assembly GCA_004024625.1. Taxonomy (NCBI): domain Eukaryota; kingdom Metazoa; phylum Chordata; class Mammalia; order Carnivora; family Mustelidae; genus Mellivora; species Mellivora capensis. Next base: position 194,323 of record PISX010000494.1, on the reverse strand, counting down.
TTGAAAACAGTGGTGCCTCATTGTCATGTTCCTGATATCAGGGGAAAAGCTCTAAGTTTTTCCCTGTTGAGAATGATATTTGCTGTGGGCTTTTTGTATATGACTTTTATGATATTGAGGTATGTTCCCTCTATCCCTATAGTACAGGGAGTTTAATCAAGAAAGGATGCTGTATTTTGTCAGATGCTTTTTCTACCTCAACTTAGAGGATCATATTGTTCTTGTCCTTTCTTTTATTAATGTGGTATATCACAATGATTTACAGATGTTAAAGCAACATTGCAGCTCAGTAATAAATCCCACTTGGTCATGGTGAATAATCCTTTCAATGTATTGTTGGGTCCTATTGGCTAATATCTTGATGAGGATTTTGGCATCCATGTTGATCAGGGATACTGGTGGGGTCTATTTGCTGGGTCTTTGTCTGATTTTAGAATCAAGGTAATGCTGGCCTTGTAGAATAAGTTTGGAAGTTTTCCTTCCATTTCTATTTTTTGAAACAGCTCCAGAAGAATAGGTTTAATTCTTCTTTACATGTTTGGTAAAATTCCCCAGGGAAGCCATCTGGTCCTGGAATCTTGTTTGTTGGGAGATTTTTGATTGCTCCTTCAATTTCTTTGTTGATTAGGGTTCTGTTCAGGTTTTCTATTTCTTCCTGTTTCAGTTTTGGTAGTTTATATGTCTCTAGAAAGGCATCCATTTCTTCCAGATTGGCTAGTTTTGTCGGCATATAGTTGCTTATAATATGTTCTTATAATTATTTGTATTTCTTCAGTGTTGGTTGTGATCTCTTCTCTTTCATTTATGATTTTATTTATTTGGATCCTTTCTCTTTTCTTTTTGATAAGTCTGGCTGGGGTTTATTGATCTTATTAATTTTTTCAAAGAACCAGCTCTTAGTTTCATTGATCTGTTCTACTGTTCTTTTGGTTTCTATTTCTTTGGTCTTTGCTCTAATCTTTATTATTTCTGTTCTCCTGCTGGATTTAGGCTTTACTTGTTGTTGTTTCTCTGGCTACTTTAGGTGTAAGGTTAGGTTGCTTATTTGAGACTTCTTTTGTTTCTTAAAGAAGGCTTGTATTACTGTATACTTCCCTTGTAGGACTGCCTCTGCTACATCCCAAAGATTCTGAACTGTTGTGTTTTTATCTTCATTTGTTTCCATGAATTTTTTTTATTCTTTAATTTCTTGGTTGACCCATTCATTCTTCAGTAGGATGCTCTTTAATCTCCATGTATTTTTATTCCTTCCAAATTTTCTCTTGTGATTAATTTCAAGTTTTAAAACATTGTGGCCTGAGAATATGCAGGGGATAATCTGAATCTTTTGGTATTGGTTGAGACCTGATTTGTGATCGAGTATGTGATCTATTCTGGACAATGTTCCATGTGCCCTAGAGAAGAATGTGTATTCTGTTGTTTAAGGATGAAATGCTCTGAATATATCTCTGAAGTCCATCTCATCCAGTGTGTCATTCAAGGCACTTGTTTCATAATTGATCTCCTACTTAGATGATGGGCCCTTTGCTGTGAGTACAGTGTTAAAAGTCCCCTACTATTATTGTTTTATTATCAATGTGTTTCTTTAATTTTGTTATTAATTGGTTTATATTATTGGCTGCTCCAATTTAGGGGCATAAATATTAACAATTGTTGGGTCCTCTTGTTGTAAAGGCCTTTTAATTATGATATAGTGTCCTTACTCATCTTTTATTATAGCCTTTAAAATCTAATTTGTCTGATGAAAGGATTGCCACCCCAGCTTTCTTTTGATGTCCATTAGCATGAAAGATAGTTCTCCACCCCCTCACTTTCAATCTGGAAGTGTCATTGGGTATAAAACGAGTCTCTTACAGAAAACATATCAATGAGACTTGTTTTTTTTTTTTTAACCCAGTCTGATACCTTATGTCTTTTTTTTATTTTATTTTATTTATTTATTTGACAGAGAGAGGCACAGCAAGAGAGGGAACACAAACAAGGGGAGTGGGAGAGGAAGAAGCAGGCACCCCACAGAGCAGGGAGCCGGATGTGGGGCTCAGTCCCAGGACCCTGGGATCATGACCTAAGCCAAAAGTAGATGCTTAACAACTGAGCCACCCAGGCACCCCACCCTATTTCTTTTGATTGGAACATTTAGCCCATTTATATTCAGAGTAATTACTGAAATACATGAATGTAGTCCCATTATATTACCTGTAAAATCACTGTTCCTGTATATTGTCTCTGTTCCTTTCCGGTCTTTGTTAATTTTTGGTTCTCTCTTCACTGAAAGGATCCCCTTTAATGTTTTTGAAGGGCTGGCTTAGTGATTACAAATTCTTTTCATTTCTATTTATCCTGGAAACTCTTTATATCTTCTTTTATTTTAAATGACAGCCTTGCTGGATAAAGTGTTCTTGGTTGCATTTTTTTTTTTTAATTTAGCACCTTGAATATATCATGTTAATCCTTTCTGGCCTACGAGGGCTCTGTGGACATGTCTACTGTCAGCCTTATCTTTCTACCCTTGTAGTTTAAGGACCTCTTCCTCTGAGCTGGATTTTCTCTTTATCTCTGAAGTCTGCAAGCTTCACTATTTTTTTTTTTTTTACATGTTTTTGGAAAGTGACTTTCAACAAGGATGGAGTCTGTGGTGCAAGCTTCACTTTTGTGTGTAGGTGTTGTATTATGTGTGTAGGTGTTGACCTGTTTTTGCTAATTTTAAGGGGCTTCTCTGTGCCTCCTGTTCTTGAATGCCTGGTTCCTTCCCCAGATTAGGGAAATTCTCAGTTATAACTTGCTCCAGTATACTTTCTGCCCCCTCTCTCTTTCCTCTTCTTCTGGGACCCCCAATTACTCTAATATTGTTTCACTTTATGGTATCAATGATGTCTCAAATCCTCACGTCGTGATGCAATAGTTGTTGATCTCTCTTTTTCTCACATTCCTTATTTTCCATCATTTTGTCTTCTTTATCACTGACCCTCTCTTCTCCTCACTTATCTTAGTAATTAAAGTGTCCATTTTTTACTGCATTTCAGAAATAACCTTTCTGATTTTGAACTGATCAGATTTTAGTTCTTTTATTTCTCCAGTAAGGGATTCTCTAGTGTCTTCTATGGGTTTTTTTGTTTGTTTTGTTTTTGTTTTTTGTTTTTTGAGCCCAGCTAGTATCTTTATAATCACTGTTTTGAGTTCTAATTCTGACATCTTACTTATATCCATGTTTATTAGATTCCTGCCTGTGAGTTTGCCTCTTGTTCTCTTTTTTGGGGGGATTTCTTCCCTCTTGTCATTATGTCCAGAAAATAGATGAAAGGGAGGGAAAATACAAAAATAGCAAAATGACACCAGAAAAAAATATACATGACACAAATCAGAAGAGAACAGAAACCAAAAAGAAAAGGCAAAAAATAGGAATAAAACCAGACAAGTTGGACAAAACAGAACAGATCCTGGGTGTATTTTGGTCTGTTTGTTAGAAGAAACTAGATACCAAAATAAGCAAGAAAGAAAACCTTACACAGGTACAAGAATGTAGTTGAATAGAATGAAAGGAAGCCAAAAATGAAAAAAATATATATAAAACATAAAGGTAAAAATGAAAATGTAAAAAGACTTAAAAATAATTGGTATGATAAAAAATAGTTGAAAAGGATAATAAAATATGAAGCTGAAGGACTAAAGAGTAATAACTGTATCAGAAAAATATACACTATATACTAATCAGAAGAGAACAGAAACCTAACAAAAGAAAAGGAAAAGAATATGAGAATAAAATGGGAATAAATTCAGACAAGAAATTGAAGAGAACAGAACAATAAACCAGATTCTTGGTATATTTTGATCTCTTAGTAGAAACTAGATCCCAAAGAGGTAAGAAAGCAAAACTTATATACATACAAAATAAAGTTTAATACAATGAAGGGACACCAAAAATGAAAAAAAAAAAAAAAAAACCCTATACCTATATCTCTATCTATATATAATTTTTAAGTCTTTTTAAAATTTTCATTTTTTCACATATAATTTTTACTTATATAATAATATACATAATAATATAAATAAAATATTTATATTATATATATAACTATAAGTGAAAAAATGAGAATTTTAAAAAGACTTAAAAGTTATAAATAAAGAAAATAGCTGAGAAGTATGATAAAATATAAAATTGAAGAACTAAAGAATAGTAAAAAAAACATGAATACTATATACTATCTTCCTCTAGTGCTGGAATTTTCAGTTCCGTGTGATTGGTAAACTTGGCATTAGCTGAATGTTCTCTCTGGTCTTCTGGGGGAAGGGTCTATTGCTCTGATTCTCGGTTGTCTTTGCCTGGGAGGAGTTGCACTACCCTTGTCAGGGGGCCACACTCAGTGTAAACGGCTCAGGATTGCTCTATGTGGCTTTTGTTTCCTGAAGACTTTCAGCACTGCTTTGGATGATGAAAATGAAAAGAGCTGCACCTCAGTCTCCAGCCCTGGGAACTGAAATTTCGCACCACCACCAGCGCCCCCCGGTCCCCCCTCCCCCACATTCCTCACTGTGCCTTAAGGAAAAGTGGTCAATTACTTCTGTCTCCCTGGTTTGTGTTTGAACTAGATGTGCAACCAAGCATTTTGATATCAGGCACATGACCCCAGTTTGAGTCTCCAAACTTTATGGACTCTTGCAGGGTGCACCCATTCCATTCCTCCTGAGGGATGGAAGGGGGTTTACCATTGTTCTGCTGCTTGCTGGGCCCCTGCTTGAGAGCTGTCACCCAACCCTGCAGTTCCCGGTTTATGACAACACCAAGCAGAAAGCCCGTGCCTGGGCTCACTGTTTGCAGCCAACTTCCCTGCTCTTATGTTTGGGAACTCTGCCACGTCAGGTACTCCCATTCTTTTTGTGACCTCAGGAATTCTGAACCACACTGTTGCACCTCCTGAGCACCTTTCACATAAACTCCGAAAAGTTCTGATTTTTGCATTCTGCTGCTTATGACACTTTCTAGTAGCTGGCTTAGAGAATCTTCTTCTCCCCAGGGTTTATCTTCTGAATATCACCTCAGATTCATGTCTCTGCACATCCTACATTGCAAAAAGTGGTCACTTCTATTTGTAGAATTGTAGCAAATCCTTTCTCAGATGTTTGGTTGATTTTGTATTTTCAGAATGATTTGATAAATATATAGCTGATTTCCAGGGACCAGACAAAACTAGGATCTCCTACTCTTTTGCCATCGTGGAGGTCTCCCATGGTATGGTTTTTAGTCTAGAAAGACAAAGGACCAAAAGAAAGGACAGGTGGGAAGAAAAGGACTTGAGATCCCTCTTGTCACTGTTGGTGGGTGACACTGGCATGTCCTTATTTTGGGTAAGTCCAGAGTTCATGTGACATCCTCAGCGGCAGGAAGCATTCCTTGAATTGGGATTCTCTCTCTTGTGCCAGTGGCAGACAAGGAGAGAGCCTAGGTTTCTGGTCAAACAAAAAAGACACGTAGAGAGATCATCCCAACTCAAAGAGATTTTTTCAATATGAGTATCCTAGCTAGGTTGCCCATATAGCCAACTAATTACACTGTTTCTGGACCTCAGAACTCATCACATAAGTTTTCATTAACCCTCTGTGGAGCTTAAGGTCTGATTAAAGGTTACTGGCAGAACAGAACTAATAGAAGTAGTACTGAGGGAAAAAAATGATAAAGGAAATGAATCCACTCAATTTATGGACAAACATGTAGGTGACCTGAATGGATATCCTGTCATTCAGAGTGATCATATAAATAAAAACTGGGATTAGATCCATGCAAAAGTCTACATCGAGACAAGGAAGGAGAAATATTAAACTAGCAAGATTCAAAAGAATATATATGTGTATACATATCTCTATGCCCATATCTGTACCTATGCTTACCTCATATTTTCATGAATATATGTAGATCTATAAATCTATCTCTACATATCTATAAAAGTTGGTTGCCTTATACAGATTTTGTATGCTGATGAGATTTCTCAAAGTTAACTTTATTAGGGAAAGTTATGCTACCTATTTTAAGCCTATTAATAAAAAATACAGAGACACATGCATATCAGCATCAGACAAGATGCTTCTAGGTGACATTCCAATGGGGTTTGTCCTTACAGAAGGCCAGCAGCCAGCTCATGTGAAGGAAGTAGCGTCGAGCATGTGTGTGTGTGTGAGTCACACACCATTTTTAGTTCTTGCCCATTCAAGATCAAGTAGATCTTAACACTGTTTTTCTTTCTTGACTTGTTCCATGTTGTTGTTGAGACATTTTTTAGGACAAGAAATGACTTCACCACAGGGGCCTCTTGCATTTAGGATTTTCCTTGCAGAGATGGAAGAAAATATTGCCTCTCTCAACTGGCTTTAGTATATTTTTTCATTTTCCGTTCGAAAAAGAGTAAAGAAATGTCAAATAGACAAATATGTTAGCCCCTATCCACTGCTGTGTCACCACATACGGATTTCCTCAAAGCAAAATATAAAAACGGCCAATGCTTTTGAAGTAGGATTGGCAAACTTGTTATGTAAAGGGTCAGACAATAGATGCTTTAGGCTTTGTGGGTTACACAGCTTGTGTTACAACGACTGCCATGTAGGACAAAACCACTATAAGCAATGTGTAAATGAATAAGCACTGCTATGTGACAGAAACAAGCAGCAATCCAGGTTTGTCCCTTGGTCTGTAGTTTACATAGCAAGTAGTATACTTAGCATACATAGTATACATATTACATAGTATACATAGCAAGTATATGGACTTTATGGTACTAACATTTAAAAAAAAGGTAAAATGGAAAGACACAATTTTGTGGGGAATTGAAGCTTTTTATATGGGAGTAGAGAGAGGGAAATTTAGATGATTAAAGGAAAGAGTACTATAATCCAATAATGGGAATACCTTTTTTTTTTTCTTTAGAATCACTTCAGAATTGGCACTTCAGGGAAATCAGCCATGTTCCAGCTACAAGGTTCCAACACTCGACACCTTTGTCTCAATTTGGGAAATCTCTGAAGAGTCATCCCAGTTCCAGAACTCCTGATGGAATCAGATGGTGGCCCCACAGAGATTGAACTGCAGGTCAGTTTTTCCTTGGTCCAGTCCTGCTTTGTTCATTTCTTTTAGGAATCATTACCAAGTATCCACAAATCACTGTCTCAAATTCTATTTCCAGGGATCTGTACCTAAGATAATCATCACCCAGCTTTATAATTAGCATTATTTCTCATTTGTTTTATATTTATTTATTTTTAAAGATTTTATTCATCCATTTGAGAGAGAGAGAGTGTGAGCTCGTGGCTTGTGCACCAGTAGTGGGAGGGGCAGAGACTCCCTGCTGAGCAGGGAGACTGACAAGAGCCTTGATTCCAGGACCCAGGGATTGAGACCTGAGCCAAGGCAGACACTTAACCAACTGAGCCACCCAGGCACCTCTATTTCTCATTTCTTTTAGATATGATTTTTGTTTTCATTGAGGAATTGAACATCTTAGCCACAATTCAAAACTCTCCCCTCTCATTATCTCTATGGTAATCCTCAGTCTTTAATTCAGTGTTTATAATTCCAGTGAAAATTTTTGTATTTTAATATATATTTAGGAATCCATAAGCATTTACATAGTAACTTTTACAGGTATTTAAACTCTATATGTGGTACTGTAGAATATACCCTGCAGTTTGATTGTTGTTTGTGCTGAAAAAATTGTTTTTTGAGATTTGTATTTGCTGATATAATTAGCTCTTTAAAATATGATCTAAAGCAAATATGTCAAAATATTGACAGCTGATAAATTTTAAATGAAAGCAGATGCATATCCGGTATATTATTTTCTGTATATTTCTTTATATTAAATCCTGAGGAGTAAACATTTTTATAAAGTAAATTAATTTAATGCAGAGAAAAATAATAATGGCAATCGACTGTGTCCGTCCTCTATTCCTTTCTAGTCAATAGAGCCCATTTTGTTTTACCCAAAAGCCTTTATCTGTGTGACCCAGATTGACCTGTCTAGCTCCATCTGCAGCTGCAGGCTGACCTGCTTGCTCCCTTGCTCTGGCCCATTGCTGGTCTTATATCCCACAGAAAGCTAGTCCTGAAAAACGGCCACTAGCGGAAGTACGTTCTGGTCAAATAACTTCCTAGCTATGTAAGCTATAGGCTCCTTCTGGATGTGCATTCTCCATATAAAAGGTGGCAAGAAATTCTACAGCAACTAAACCTATTTAACTTTTATTTAACTGGTATTTCCCAATTTTCTTTTTTTTTTTCATGAAATTTTTTGGCCTCAGATCTAATAAATTACCCACAGACCCAATGTACTGTGAACACACATTGCAATCACCACTCTAGTTATATTTTGTCTGCGTGTTGTCCATCCTCAAACATTCCATGAATTACTGTGTCTCCATGTTTTGTCTTTTCTGGTACAAGTGTTGAGGATGGGTGTTTTGTTTTGTATTGTATTGTTTTGTTTTCTCCACCCAATACAGTGCTGTTTGTCCCTCCAAAACAATTTAATATGTCACCTCCACTGTGTGGCCTAGTAAAGACAATCAGTCCCTTGTCCACTAGAAAAGATCCTTAATTAATTAGAATCTCAGCTCCTTGAAAGCTGGGTCACTATTAGCCCTGTTTACTCAGTGACACCAGGTACCTAGCACAGGGATGAAATTCAGTAAATGCATGTTGAGTTCCTAGTGGGCAAATGGGTGGATAAATATGTGTTCTCATGGAATTAATGCACAATTATCATTTTATATTGAAAGCATTTGTTTAAACATCCCTCAAACTAGACTGCCCATTCCTCAATGGTATGGACTGTGCCTGATTTATGTGCATCTGCACTGCTTAACACCATGCCTGTCAAGTAACAGATGCTCAAGAAAAGCTATTTGAGATTCTGGAAAAAAGAAGAGAAAAAATATAGGTGGAACCCAAAAAATTTATATGAAGGTCAAGCCCGAAGTATTCTCCCTAAAATGTAAGGGGAGGAAGACGTGAAAAGAATCTGCTTAGAACAGCTAGCAAAGAAGGAAAGAAGGGAGGGAATGAGGGAGGGAGGGAGCAGCTAGCCTATTTCAAAGTAAATGTGTATAAATTATCTTTAACTCTTCCATGCGATTTTCTTCCTTTCCCATTGCTCTTTGTGTGGAGAGAGTGACTCTTAAAGATGACTTAATCAGAGGCCCAAGGGTCAAATCTCAGAAGACAACTTGTGAAAAATATTAAGTTTGTATAACTTATAGGCAACTTCCAGGATTGTAACATTTTGGCCTAACATGAAGATTGCATTCTCTTAGAGGCATAGTATATTCAGGGGATGGATGATTTCTTCCAGAGAGGGGAAAGTCTTAAAGTCCAGCAGTCAGTAGGAGCAAATGTGTTTAGAAATTTTGTAATTAGCTAATCTGTGGTTTTCCAGGTTATTATTATTCTTGTTTACTTGCTTTACTTGTTATTCTCGTTTACTTCTTCTTAACTTCCACCTCATCATACTTCATAATTCTTTCTTCTTATCCAGCTAATTCATCCATCACTTCTACTGCTGGAACCCAATGCTATATGGCAGAAACCCTCCCTTGTATTTTCAGTCTCCTCATAGAATTCTTTCTCTGACTCCATGCCTTTAAAAACTATCTTCTATGAAGATGTCATCCCTCTATTACTCACTCTCAAATAGATCACAGCATACCACACATCTGCAATAATTTGGAGTAGAGAAGTGAGTTTGGCATCTTCATCCATGGTGTTGATTTTCTGGACCACCTCTTTCTTCGTACTATGTAATACTCTCGACTGCTTGAGATTCATGTCAGCCTGCTGAAGCAGTGTCTCCCTCTCTGTACCGAGGCCAGCTCTTCACTCCAGTCTACTTCTCTTAGTGTTTTCTTCCTTCATCCCTGCCCATCCCCCGAGACTGAAGTAGGAGCTCTTCCAGTGTTCTTTCATAGAGCCCTGTAATTTTCCAAGAATGAATCAGCATATGGTTCTGATTCCACTTGTGTGTATTCCTTAGCAGAGTATAACTCCCCGAGAGTTATCACTGCCTTTTTTTTTTTTAATTATTGCATCTATGTATTTGGCAAAATGCCTGCCCCCAGTTTTACTCCAGTAAATATTTCTTGAATAACTAAAATATTAAAGGGTACAGGGCATAAGATCTGGATCTCCATTTCAAAGTCATTAATGTTGTTGACATTTTCCACCAGTAATCCTCAGGTCTCCATAAAACTTTCTAATTAACACTGGTTGCTGTGTTTGTCCCATTTTGGCTCATTTATTTGTGTCAGACAGCTCATCATACTACATGACTCTTCTTTTTTTCCACTAATTTCCTGGATCCTGGTTCAAGTTCTATGTTCTGTCAAGGGTGAGCTATCAGTCTTTAGAAGGTGAGTTAAGGGAGAATATTTAGGTAGGTAGCAATTCTTTCTACTTAGAGAGGACATACAACCAAGTAAGCTAGAGACTTTCTATTGTCCCTGACCACTTTGAAGAGAACTTCAAAACTGCTACCTACTAGTCCTACCAACCTGGTATGTTATCACATCCCAAATCCAACACTTGAGCACCTATCCTATCAATGTACAGGTCACTTCACCCTAAACTCATAGGACATATTTGTGTTCTAATTTGGTGCTGGATGAATAACCAAAAAAAATGGCCCCATAAAAACAAATTTGGTTCATAAAGATTGGTAGGTATCTTCCTCAATCTCAGTGCTCCTTTGAGATCTTCCCAAATCACCATAACTTCTGGAATTATCCATGTTACTTCCTATAAACTTTAAAGTCTTACACTAACTCCCAGTTTCCCCCTAATCTGTTCCTCACATCTACTTATTCAGTGTTGAGGTCCATCCTTTTTCAATACTTATAAAGTCACCAGTCCCTAGCAAAGCTGTTTATTACTAAAGTCAGCCCTCTAAATAATCTGTTCCCTCCAGTGGCCCATAGATTTCAAACCATGTCTGCCTTACTTGAAACCTATCTTGATTCTGATGGACATGAATTAAACTGAATTTCAATTAAAATCTTAGAGTTCACCATTAACTCCTATTTATAATTTTGTCCTAAGCCTAAGATATTTAAGTAAATATACAAGGAGCCTAATTTATAATCTACTGCTGTATTCCCAGATGAGATATATGCATCATCACTACTTGTACCCTCTAAAGATAGGGCAATAACTATTTCATTCTCTTGACCTATCCCTGATCACGCCAGGTCTACCCAATCATTTGTCCTGGAGAGAACTAAGAAGAAAAATAATGTTTTCATTTCCTTTCCAAATGAAGAGTTTTAATACCCATATTTAGTTGTAATTTGACCAATGTAGCTTCTAAGCTAGACAGTGACCATTCACCGTTAGCCTCATCTACTCTGCAGGATGGACTGATGGTTTCTATTTTGTGGTCCAAGGAGAAGAACCCCTTGTTATTTTGTTGCAATACCTGCCTTTATTTTTCAACTCTGGCAGACAGAATCTGGAATCTCTTAATTGAGCTCCTTCATCATCCTCTTAACAGGTTATTTGTGGATGGTACTCTCAGTTGTCATCAATTTACTGAAATATTTTATTTACAATGCCATCTGCATATAGCTTTTTTATGCTTTCTGCATAGTATTTGGCAAAGAATAATATTATGGTATGATTCTTTCTTGTATATATCACATAAGAAAACAGAATATATACTGATAACCCATTCTAGCTAATAAAATTGTTCTTTTATACTCCCTGAGCTACAGATCATGTTCTTCTCAATTCCCTCCTGAATTACTTGGCTCTTGCTTTTTACATGCAGATGGACCCACCCTGGGACTCAGTGGACTTAGTCACACATTTATATTCTGTTCTATCTCCTGAAATATCAAGTGTCACTCTGTAAACTTCCTCCCTGAACCACTTGTTCTTTGATTCCCAGAATATCAACACAGTATTGTTCCAAAGCTGGCTAGGATATAAATATGCACCACTTATATTCTTAAAGAGCTCTACTTATAAAATAAGGGATTTAAATCATTATCAAGGGAAAGGAGCTGCTATTTCAATGCTTAAAACTTGAATATATAGTACATTTAAGCATTCTATATAGCTCATATGATGACCAAAGCATCTTTGCTGGTTTGAAGATGTGGGTGTTTTGTAAAACCTAGGTGATAAAAATGTACCTCGACAAGTCATAAAAGGAACAAACCAAAGAAGAAAAATTGTAATAGGAGGGCCTTGGACATATTTGGAGTATGATACATTTCATATATTGCACCCCAACACAGGGAGTAAGGTCAGTGTTTTTATATGAAGCCACGTTAATTTGAACTCAGATACAGTTTTGAGTTCTGCCTCTCCACCTAATAAATTATGTGACCTTGGAAAAGTACTTAAACTTCTTCAACCTATAAAATAAGGAGTGCTTAGTCTATAAAAAGTGTAACAGAGTTGGTGTGACTGTCAAATAAAACGTTCTGTGAAAAAACTTAGCAGAGTAGTTAGCACATGTCAGGTGATCAATCATCATTAGCTTTCTATAATACATTAACTGCAAGAAGAAAATCCTTTAATATATTTCTTAGAAGATATCCCTATTAGTGAGAGAATCATTAAAAATGATAAAATAAGTATATGGGAAACATAAGCAGAGATAAATGAATTGATGAAAATGATGCCTACACATAAAGCACATTTTTTCTTAAGTCAGCATAAAGAGGAATGATTTTTTTTCTATTATTTCTACACAATACTCATTTATTCAAAGCTATGGAATAGTAGAAACAGCAAGACACACAGAACCAGGGAGCTTAAACAAATCCTAGACCTCTGAGCCTCAACATCCTCATCTGTAAAATACCTAATTCACTGTTGTCTTGAATGGGAATTAAAGATGTCAAATGATCGGTGGCGGTTCAGTGCAAACCACAGAGTACTATACAGCACATGGCATCATTCAGGCAGTGCATCAGCAGCATTGAATGCGTGCTTCCTAAGGGTTTTTCTGGGCTTGTTTCTGGCAAGTATTTTAGGAAAAAATGCTACCAGATAAAGGCTCTGTAATTTCAACATACTTTGTCCATTGGAATACCTGATTAATGGAATAAATAAATAAATAAAACTGTAATCACTGGTGTTTATTAACCTAGAGAAATACCAGATGAAAAGAGCTGGCACGTCAGAGGAAGGGCAGTTACTCATGGCTGGAGTGTGTGGATGTGTCCTCAGACCATTAGATGTTGAAACATGAAGAGCTGCTTAGGGGGTTACAATGAAAATGTCTTTTCATCTGAGATGTTTTCTTGAGTAGTTCATGTTTTGCAACCTCCATTTTGTGTCTAACCCATACTTCATCCAAAGTGATTATGGTTTTGTTTATATACCTTTAATTTTCAACTTATTGCTTAAACACTTTTTCTTTTCCTAAATTAAAAAAAAAAAGTCATACAGGAGATCCATATGTTAAAAGTCTAATGATATTTCTTCCCTATTAAAGTCATTGATGTAATAGCAGAAGAACCATCAAGGAATGGGATAAATGTGGCCAAAGTTGGCTCTTATATAGACTCTAAAGGACTGCTTAATATATATGAGTTGTGCATGTTTTTCAGTGCTTCATAAGAGACCTGCAAATATTTTTCTAATACCGTAGGGCCTTGTAAGATTTTTCAATCTCTTTGAATTCCTGCATAAAAATGGACAGCAAGTACACGATGAAACCAAACACACATGAGCAACATTTCCATCAAAGGTAGGTTCTTCTCTATGAACTGCAAAATATGCCAGTAGCCACAAGACAAGCATTGCACCACTGTTTATATGAGAAGAAAATGAAGGGAGCAAGAAGGGTGGCCTCTTTTGGATCTTAGAGCAGAAGTGACCTTGAGGAGCCAACAGATGTTCTCTGTAAAACATAATGGGCCAGCTTGAGAACAGCAGCTGCCACAGGCAAGAAGAGGGGTTGGCCCCCCATGGACTGAGTGAGTGCTGGGGGCCCAGGGTAGGAAGTAATAAAGAAGTACAGCAGCCCAGCTCCCAAGGACTCTCAAAATAGACTCTGCAGGAATCTGTTTTAGGGGAGTCCCTCACTGAGCAGAAACCTCTGGGAGTTGAATTAAATTAAGCAGGTTGGGACAAGAGAGAGGAGACAGGAGAAGATCTGCATAAAAGTGGGAAAGGAAAACATAGCCAGGAAATCCCAGGAAGCAAGGCACAGAAGTGGGAGCTCCGTGAAGTTATAAAAGCTTTCCTGAACAATTTTCTTCCTTCTAAAAGATCAGAAAAATTTCACACAAAAAAAAATCCAGAAAAGCCTCAAATCATCATACACCAAATGGAAGTTTACATCTTTTTCTCATAAAATGATAAAGATAATAACAGAAAACACACTCATATTTGGAGTAATGAAAGAGTGTCAAGCTTAAATCTCAATAAAAGCTACTGTAAGAAAAGAATGAGAATCAGAGCTGACTAAGTTCCTCACAGGCTATGGGGAGCATACTACATAGATAAACCCATGAGACAAACTAAAATTGTCACTGACTATTTCAAAATGAGCCAAAAGACATTAGGAAAATACAGAACATGAAGGAGAAAATATGAATAAGAATCAGCAAAACTCACAAATAGGGTACTGAACTCAGGAAAGGATAAATAATAATATCAGCAATTAAGATGACTCTGGAAGAAATAGAACAAAAGAAAGGAAAAACAAGATAATGTCTTAAGAAATGGAAGATAAAAGGGAATTTTTTTAATTAAAAAGAAATGAGGCAATAAAAAAGTAATTGAGGTGGTGATAAATAACAATGATGAGTTAAACAGATTGCCCTAGAAATGATAGGCATCTCTGAAAACAAAACCAAAGCAAGAGAACAAGAACCCTTGCTTGAAATTTAAAAGGAAGGAAGGAAGGGATGGGGGAAAGAGGAAGGGAAGGAAGGGGGCCAGGAGGGGAAGGGAGGAAAGAAAGAAGAAAAGGAGAAAAAACAGATTTGAAATTACATTATTGACAAACTATAACATATATATGAAGACCTCTACCTAGAAATAGCCAATATGAAGATATATTCTGATAAAATTACTGGATTAAAAATCAAAATAATAAGCTGGGACACCTGGGTGGCTCAGTCGTTAAGCTTCTGCCTTCAGCTCAGGTTATAATCCTGGGGTCCTGGGATTAAGCCCCACATCGGGCTCCCTGCTCAGCAGAAAGCCTGCTTCTTCCTCTCCCACTGCCCCTGCTTGTATTCCCTCTCTTGCTCTGTCTCCTCTCTGTCAAATACATAAATAAAATCTTTAAAAAAATAAAAATAATAAGCCTTGTTTAGAGCAGTTTTAGGTTCATAGCAAAAGTGTACAGGAGGTACAAAGAACTGACCCATCTTTACCCAGTTACAACCTCCCCCACTATCAGCATCTCATGCCACAGTGGCACTAATGAACCTGCACTGACACGTCATTATCCCCCAGAGCCCATAGTTTACATTAGGGCTCACTCCTAATGTACATTCTAATGGGCTTTTGCAAGTGTTAAATGACATAGATCCATCATTATAGTATCATACAGAATAGTATCACTGCCCTAAAAGTCCTCTGTGCTGTTTATCCCGCCTTCCCCCCATCTCCTGACAACCACTGGTATTTTTACTATCTCCATAGTTTTGCCTTTTCCAGAATATCATATACTTGGAATCATACAGTACCACTGGTTTTTCATATTGCTGTCTTTCACTTAGTATTATTGCATTTAAGTTCCCTCTATATCTTTATTTTCATGACTTGATAGTTCTTTCTTTTAAGTACTGTATAATATTCCATTGCCTGGATGTACCACAGTTTATTTATTTACCCACTCACTTCTAAAGGACAACTTTTTTGCTTCTAAGCTTTGACAGTTATGAATAAAGCTTGCATAAGCATTCATGCCAGGTTGTTTGTGGATATGTTTTCAGTTCTTTGGGTAAATACCAAGGAGCACAATTGCTAAATCACCAGGTAAGACAACAATTTGGTTTTGTAAGACATTGCTAAGTTATTTTCCAGAGTGGCTATACCATTTAGCATTCTCACCATCAGTGAATGGGACTTCTTCTTGCTCCACCTCCTTGCCGGCATTTGCTGTTGTCGGTGTTCCAGATTTTGACCATGCTAATGTTACTGAAACCCAAGTTTGACTGCTTGCCACTTGAAAGCCAACTCAAGAGACAAGTGTTGGAAAATAAAAGTCACTTTATTTAGGAGGCTGGCAACCTGGGGAGATGGCAGACTGATGTCCAAAGACCAATTCCAAGATTCTAGGTTAAGGAGTGGAGTTTTCAAAAGGAAATTCAGGGTAGAAGATTACATACAAATTGATGAAAAGGACAGAGAAATTTATGCCTATTTATGAAGAAAGATGGAACATGTGCACTGAGCATAAATATATGTAACATACATTGTGTTTTTACTTTAGAGTGGAATCTTAACATCAGAAACAGGCAAAAGTGAGCTCCTGATCTCAGGAAATTATCTTAGAACAAGGAGAAGGGGCTCTGGGCATGGTCTGAGAGCCAGTGTAAATATAATGGGGTCTTGTACTCCTAATTTCGTGTCAGAAATGCAGGGCTTTGCTTATTCATAGACTGGAATGTATCAGTTGACCTTGAGTCCAGGCTTCTGCAGAAACAGCTAATGGATTTTGTTGGGGGGTCTGAAAAGACACAGTGTTTATGCTATTATTTCTCTTCTAAACACTGCTTTCATCGCATCCTGCAGATTTTGATCATTTGCATTTGCATTTGCATCTAGTTCAAAATATATTTAAATTTCTCTTGAGATTTTTTCTTTGACCCATGTATTATTTAGAAGTATGTTGTTTGGTCTGCATGTATTTTGTGGTTTCTCAGTTATCTTTCTGTTATTTATTTCTAGTTTAATTCCATTGTGATCCAAGAGTAGATTCTGTATGATTTATACTATTTTAAATTTATTGATGTGGGTTTTTTTTATAGCTTAGAATATTTTCTATCTAGGCAAATTCCTATGTGAATTGAGAAGAATGTATATTCTGTATTGCTAGATGAGTAGTCTAGAAAGCTGTAAACTTTCTGTCCAATATCAGGAGCAAGGCAAGGATAACTACTCTTCCCACTTTTATTCAACACAATATAGAATTCTACCCAGAGCAATAAGGTAAGAAAAAGAAATAAAAGGCATCCAAATAGGAAAGGAAGAAGTAAAATTTTCACTGTTTACATATGACATGATATTATATATAGAAAACCCTAAAGACTCCATCAGAAAAACTACTAGAACTAATAAACAAATTCAGTAAAGTTGTCGAGTACAAAATCAATAAACAAAATGTGTTGCATTTCTAAACATTAATAATGATCTGTCAGAATGAGAAATTAAGTAGAGTCCCATTTTGCAATTGCATCAAATTCAATAAAACACATAAGAATAAATTGAATCAAGGATGTAAAAGACCTGTGTGTATATTAAAAACGATAAGATACTAATGAAAGAAATTGAAGAAGAAACAAATAAATGGAAAAGATATCCCATGCTCATGGCCAGGAAGAATCAATATTGTTAAACTGTCCATACTACCCAAAGCAATCTATAGATTCAGTGTAATCCCCATCAAAATTCCAATGACATTTTCACAGAAATAGGACAATCCCAAAAGCTTTATGGAACCATTAAAGACCCCAAATAACCAAAGAAGTCTTGAGAAAGAACAATGAAGCTAGAGGCATCATGCGTCCTGTTTCAAACTATATTACAACTATAATAATTAAAATAGTATGGTGCTGGCATAAAAACAGACACATAGGTAATGGAACAGAATAGAGAGCCTAGAAATAACTTATGAATATATGGTCAAATAATTTATGACAAAGAAGTCACGAATAGACAAAAGGGAAGGGACAGTCTCTTCAATAAATAGTGCTGGGATAATTTGGACAGCCACATGCAAAGGAATGAAACTTTAAAGGTTCAAATGTAAGACCCAAAACCCTAAAACTCCTAGAAGAAAACAGGTGGTAAGCTCCTTGACATAGGTTTTGGTGATGATTTTTTGAAATGTGACACCAAAAGCAAAAGAAGTAAAAGTAAAAATAAGTAAGGGGGACAAAACCAAACTTAAAAGCTCCTGTACAGCAAAGGAAACCATCAACAAAATAAAAAAGCAACCTACTAAGGGGGAAACAATATTTTCTAATTATACATCTAGAAGGGGTAATATCCAAAATATGTAAAGAACTCATAAAATTCAATAGCAAAAAAAAATCATTAAAAATGGGCAGAACATCTGAATAGACATGTTTTGAAATAAGACATATAGATAGCCAGTAGATACATGAAAAGATGTTCTGCACTATTAATCATCAAATAAATGCAAATCAAAACTGCAGTGAGATATTACCTCACTCCTGTTAGAATGGTTGTTATCAAAAAGATTGAAATAACAAGTGTTGTAAGGATGTGGAGAAAGAGAATCCTTGTGTATTGTTGCTAGGATTATATAGCCACTATGGAAAACAAATTACAGAGGTTCTTCAAAAACATTAAAAATAGAAGATCACATGATCTAGCAATTCTACTTTGGGTATTTATCTGACAAAAGAGAAAACAGCAACTTGAAAAACTATGCACCCCTCCATGTTCATTACAGCATTATTTACAATAGCCAAGATATGGAAACAATCTAAGGGTCCATCAGTGAATGAATGGATAAAGACATTGTGAGATCACACACACACACACACACATACACAGAGGAATATTATTCAGCCATAAAAAATGAAATGTTGTTATTTGTAATTACATGGATATATCTGGAGGGCATTATGCTTAGTGAAATAAGTCAGAAAAACAAACACCATACGATTTTCCATTTATGTGAAAACTAACTCAATCAATCAATCCAAGCTCACTGATGCAGTTAACCAGTTGGTTGTTGCCAGAGGTGTGGCGTGAGGAGGTGGGAGAAAAGGGTGAACTGTTTTGGTGTTTGTTTGTTTTGCTTGTTTAGTTTAAATATATTGAACAATAAGGGGGAAAATTGGTCAGTTAGAGGACAATAGCAAATATGCTGAGGAAGGCAGAGCAGAAAGCTGAAAATGACTTAGGGATTTCACCTGGTTGAGTCCTCACATGAGCCAACTCTGCAACTGCTCTATCTTCAAGGTTATTATTACTTGACATAAGAAGTATTCCAAATTACATAAAATGGTATTTATTGCATAAAATTATAATTTGTGTTAATCCACACAAAAAAGGATCTCTCATCCTTATGCAGAAAATTCAGAAAACATTTTTGCCATGAGACTTTCTTCAAGATTCTGCTACAAAATGAACTTCAAACTACTGAAGTGACTTGAGAGACATCTGCACAAAAACTGATGGTGAAGAGGGGCACCTGGGCGGCACAGTCGGTTTAACGGCCAACTCTTGGTTTTGGCTCAAGTTGTGATCTCAGGATCGTGATCTCAGGGTCATGAGATCCAGCCCCACATCGGGCTGCTTGCTTAGCATGGAGTCTGCTTCAGATTCTCTCTCTCCCTCTACCTCTCCCTTCTTGTGCTCTCTCTCTCACACACACATAGATAAATAAATCTTTAAAAAATAAACAATTGATGGTGAACATTAACTAGTTTCCTGTGCAACTAAATAAGGAGTCCCGAGTAACGTGGAGGACACATGTTCCTGAACATGTGAGTATCGAAAATCATCCCTCTCAGCGTCATTCCCCACATCCTCCCTCCTTACACATCACCGGTGTCTTCCTATGGACAGATCTAGTTTTGCAGCCTTCCCGTGAAAGCCACTTGCCCTGGCTTTCCATCCTTCAAGATAAAGAAGAGAAGGAAGAGGAGAGAGAGGAGGAGAAGAAGAAAGAGGAAGAAGAAAGAAGGAAGACAAAGAAGAAGAGGAGAAGGAAGAAGAGGAAGAAAAAGAAGGAGGAGGAACAGGAGGAGGAGGAGAAGGAGAAGAAACTAAAAAAAGAAACAAAGTCACAACTGGCTGTAATTGCAATTAAATTGCCTCACTCAGGTCCTTTCATTCAAGGTCTTCTCAGAAGTGAATACCAGATTAGATTAACTGAGCCTCATGTCTCCTGGATCACATAATTAAACAATCCATAGACAACTTGCTATGACATATCTAGACTTCAAAAGTAAAAACCACATATGCTGCCATTTTGGCATTCACCTAGGTTTGTAGGTAATATCAGAATGCAAATACACATTCATTATTTTATAGACACTGTTTTCTGCTCTCCACTTTTTATTATTAAGGAAGAGTAAGTGAAAGTCCATAATTCAGGGGTTGAAGTACATCAACAGTGCTAACCTGGCCAATTTAGAAATAAAACAGGACATATGTGAATCTAGTTAATGTAAGAGGTAATAAAACATGTCTCCTTCTTATAATGAAAAAAGGCTCATTTTAGAATACGAGTAAAGA
This sequence comes from Mellivora capensis, assembly GCA_004024625.1. Classification (NCBI taxonomy): domain Eukaryota; kingdom Metazoa; phylum Chordata; class Mammalia; order Carnivora; family Mustelidae; genus Mellivora; species Mellivora capensis. The sequence goes on along the minus strand of PISX010000494.1, from coordinate 173,883 downwards.
ATAGCTTATTTCCTACTTTATATTTCTAATGTTCATGTAGTTCCCTAAATTAAGGCTCAAAAGAGGTTAACTGCCCCCTTAATAGTGTAATTTTGCTCCCCCCCCCATATATATATCTCAAGGCCTCTCCTTAATGGGACAGATTAATGATTTGCATTTTAAAGAAATTAGGTTCTGGTCTTTTTCATTTGGTAAGCAGCCTTGGGCTGAGGGCTGTGAAATTCAGAGGAAGTGACAAAATATGGAAAATTGGAGCTTAGCTAGCTATTGTCCTGTTAGCTACCTCCTGAGCATGCTCAAAAAGGAGAAAGGAAAAGTTTTCAGAATTCCTTTCTCAGTGGTCCTCATTGGATAAGCCTCCAGAATGCCATGGTCACTACTACCAAAATGAGCCTAGTCGTGGACACACTCTGCATGATGTCCTCTGCTGCTTCTGACTAGCTTTGCTGCAGCAACATCTCAGTGAGTGAGCTGCCTAACCCACAACAAACATGAGTAGAAAGAGGTAAACAGGCAATTAAAGAAAGAAACATTGAATATAAATGGATCTGGAATGATACCCTACTTTTGGTGACCACAAATTTCTTTTTGCTTTCATTTATTCACACATTCCTTTAATGAACATTCATGAATGTCAGTGATAAACCAAGGACTATCTTGGTGCTAGGATTGCAACAGAGGATAAGCTGGTATTTTATTACAAGGAACAGGAGGATGCATGGGGCAAGGGTCAGATAAAGCAAAGAAAAGCAAAGAGAGAAGCAAAAAGTACAAATATGCTAAGGATTCTGAGGGAGATATTTTAATATACTCTTTCAGCTTAATGAAGTCATAGTTGAAGTCAGTCTGCTGGGACCTGGAAGTAGCTCACAGAGAAGGTAATGCCGAAGCTAAACTGGAACTAATGAGGTAATTTTGGAATTAAATTTCATTGGACATAGAAGAAAAGCCTCAAATCACAGTAAACTTTACAGAAATGTATTTCTCTCTCTTCTAAAATAATGAAGGTAACAATAATAGGAAACACACCAATATTTGGCTTGCTATGAGCCAAACGCTATTCCAGCACTAATGCATATTACCTTATTTCATACTCAAGTCATCCCTTTGAGACTGGTGATATTATTAGCCCATTTTAAAGATAAGGAAATTGGGGTACAGAGAAGTTAAGTAATTTACCAAATGTCACACAGATCTAAGATTTGAACCCTGGCTATCTGTTTCCAGAGTCAGATGTTGGCCCTCGCTTTTTCTGTGCAAGATGTGATTTTGAGGGAGTGAAAGAGAAAAAGGCATGACATTTTTATTGAAGGCTCCGAAGTTAGATTGCAACATGTGGGCATGCTCAGAAGTGTGTGATTGAGGCTATCTCTCAAAGAAACAAGAGGCCACATTTTCTAAATGTAAGAAGAACAGTAAGATGGATATCGTGGCTTGTGTGTGTCCTACTGGATCCTTGTAGAAGAGTATCGAAGGGAAAACAAGATGCTTTATATCATGAACACAGTGACCATGCCATAAAATATGTATTCTGCCTCTTATGTCTCTTAGATTGGCAAGATTTGGCAGAAATTTTAGAAGTTTCAATACTAAATTTAACAAGTAAATCAAAGGAAGAAAGGACAAAAAGAAGGAAAGAACAAAAGGAAATCTCATTCCAAATCTCTAAGTTTAGAAACCAATTGGTGTATTTGCGGAGGAACCTTTGAGTATCTTACAATAAATCTGCCCCATCAACAGGTAGTTCCAGGTGGGACTGGCTGGGGCAGTTGGTGTTCAACTGGTAGGAACAATTTCTGAGTATTAGTCATGTCCATGATGGAGAAAGGCTCTAAAAGAAACAATAAAAATGGGCAAAAATCTGTCTTCTCAAATGAGACGGCAGAAAACAAGAAGTCCTTTCAATGTAGAGTCTTAAATATGGGAGTCATACAATATCCACAGAGGGAGAGGGAGGTTCCTACTTGTTCCCCTTCACCCGTCCCCAACTAAGTTAATTTCCTGTCTAGTATTGATTGTATTAGTTTCATGCAAGTACACGTGAGAACTTGTCCCTTTTTCATTAAGCAGGGTTTAACAGTTCTTAACAAGAATTACTTCTGATGGGAAGGCTCAATACTTATGTGCTCTATATAATGTGCAAAATGCCATTTAAATAACTCAAAATGAGTACTTGAATACCTAGCGGTGTTTTACAGAAGTGAAAACTCATTGTGGTGGTTTGTACATTTTATATGTTCCTCTGCAAACCCCACGTAAACCAAGAAATGAGTTTTCTTCAGTGGAAGGCACGGCTACCTTCCACTGAGGAGGCAGCAGCAAGTATTGTGCACTCATCCATACTGTGGAAGTGTAAATGCACTGCTGCTGTATGCAGATTTCTTTCAGGCCAAACCTTTTGAGATTGCAAAGACTGCATACCTGCTATTTTCTTGACCTGATTCTTGTGAAACCTCATGAGAAATGGGATAGAGTCATTAGTGTACAGCAATTTAAAACACTGAGATAAAGATGTAAAGAATGGTAATTTCCACCAGTGGTCTGGAAAAGGATCTACTGGATCACCTAGTTCAACTCATTTTGTAAGTGAGAACACGGAGGCCCAAAGAGAGAAAGTGACTTACAGATTGTGGGTTTACACAGAAGATAGCCAGTTCCTCTAACTGTTAACTGATGGGGCAGATGTGTATTTATTAATGCAAAACTAATTTCCACAAATATATGAAGTGGTATGTTCATAGGATTCTGGAAAGATCTATATATCTACACCTATATCTGTATTATATCAGAATAGATCTATCTATATGCATATATATGATATATATAGAGATATCTAGATAGCTACATATATATGTCAGGATCTTTTTCTGAGTACTTTTTTCTTCTGAATGTAGTTTTCAGGTAAATATTTTATAATTTATCATTCAATTTTGTTTGTTATTTTCTGATTGTTAATAACAAATATGCATTGTGTAATAGAGGAAGACAAACATATCTGGATATTGGTCTTCTTTATCACCCATAAAATTAGCCAACGTTATGATCAGGTTAGACTGGCCAACCCAATGAGACCTTCGTATGAAACTTTGGAAAAGGAATTTACATGACTGATGACTAATAAGGCTTTGCTTGCTACTGGGATGTTCCACCAAAAGGTGAAGAGACACGAGGGCTTTACTACTCAAAGTGTGGCCCACGGAATAGCAGCATGAGTATTTCCTGAGACCTTGATAGAAATGCAGAATTTTTTTTTTTTAAAGATTTTATTGATTTATTCGACAGAGATCACAAGTAGGCAGAGAGGCAGTCGGGGGTGGGCGGAGGGGGGAAGCAGGCTACCCACTGAGCAGAGAGCCCAATGTGGGTCTCGATCCCAGGACCCTGAGATCATGACCTGAGCCAAAGGCAGAGGTTCAACCCACTGAGCCACCCAGATGCCCCCAAAATGCAGAATTTCTAAACTCAGCCCTACCAAAACAGAATCTGCATTTTAACAACAGGGTCTCAACATGTTTCATACACATATTACAGTTGGAGAATAACTATTATGCCAAAGCATAAATCCTATTTGCATCAAATCACTGAGTTTGAAAAGACATAAGGAAGAAAGGCTTGGAAAAAAGAGGGCACAGCATATAGAACTGGAGAAATAGAAATTATCATAGGAGACTTGGGGTGTGCTTTTAACCTAGCCTGGATGATATTTATTTGTTTGACAGTTACCTTATTTGTAAATGTGTTTAAGGGTCCCTATATTGGGGGTGCCTGGATGGATCAGTTGATTAAGCATCTGCCTTGAGCTCAGGTCATGATCCCAGGGTCCTGGAATCCAGCCCTGCTCAGTGGGGAGCCTGATTCTCCCTCTCCCCGCTGCTCATGCTCTCTCTGTCACTCTTAAATAAATAAATAAAATCTTTAAAAAAAAAAAGGGTCCCTATATCTTATGACTATTTTGAGTATTAAGTACAGTAATATGTGTTATACATGCAACAATGTACATGATATGTAAGAGATAAGGTCTCATTAATGCCATTTTCTTTTCTCTTACCTTGAAAGTTTAAAAACATGTTTGGTGGCTTTATAGTCCTGCAGCAAAGAGAGGATATTAAAAATACAACTAAAGGGACAGAGTATGTTGCTTCGGGCTACAACCCCTATTTTCAGAATTTATTAAGTGTTTCTAGCAGTCAGTCTAATACAATGTCTTGTAGAACTCAGATTTGGCAAGAAGGGCTTGGATACTTTCCCTTCCTAAAAAGGGAGGTAATGATGGGTTTAATTGTAACACAATTAGAGCTTTTGATATCAAGTTAATTTTCAGTGATAGTGTTGGTCTTGGCAGAGAGTGCAGAATTTATGAGATTAAAGCCCCGTGAGTATATGCACATACTCATATAGCTTTTTATGCAAATTGAAATCCCTGCTTCATTTTCCAGTTCTAGAATCAAAGATTAAGGATAATAAAGCTTTTTAACTTAGCTAAATTAGTTAAATGCATTTTATTACATCAAGCCATACTTTATTATAGACCATAGTCGGCGAATACTCTCCACTTTAAATAATTATTCACAAGATAATAATTTCATGAAATTTGTTTGTACAGAAAATATGGAGACATGGTTCTACATGAAAATTATGGAGTTTTAATGAAATTTTGAGCCTGTATCTTACCTGTAACCATCGATGTACTTATTAAGTCCATATGCTCAAGCTAGCATGAGTTCTGAAACAAAAATCTTTTGTTAAAAAAAATTTTATATTTTTGCCAATAAAAGCAAGTAGCTTTGAATTTTGATTCGCCCCATAGACATTGTACCAATTTTTATACCCACTAATAATATATCAAGGTTGGGTGCCTGGGTGGCTCAGTGGGTTAAAGCCTCTGCCCTCAGGTCGTGATCTCAGGGTCCTGGGATCAAGCCCCGCATTGGGCTCTCTGCTCGGCAGGGAGCCTGCTTCCTCCCTCTCTCTCTCTGCCTGCCTCTCTGCCTACTTGTGATCTCTGTCTGCCAAATAAATAAATAAAATATTTTTAAAAAATAATAATATATCAAGGTTTCTCTTTCCCCATACACTGACCCACACTATGTTATTGGGTTTTTACTGGTATTATAATAAAAAAAATCAGTATTTTTAATTACTAAAATTTAACTTTTCACTTAAAAAAGATGGACACACATTTGTTACAAAAATTTACTAAATATCTGATATACACATCACCAATATCCCTGTGATATTAACATCTTACATACACACAGTACAATCACGAACATCAGGAAATTGATATGGATGCAAAGCTATAACCTATAAACCCTTTCAAAATTTCACTAAATATTCTACTGATATCTTTATAAAGATCTAGTTTAAATTTGGGATCCATACTTTGTGCATAGCTGCTGTGATACCTTAGTCTCCTTGCATCTGGAAATTTCTATATCTTTCCCCCCCTTCTTTTATTACCTTAACATTTTTTAAAGAGGACTAGCCAGATTTTTTGTATAATGTCTCTAATTTTGGCTTGCCTGTCTCTTTACCACTAAATTGTATGGTAAGAATACAGCAGAAGTAACATTGTGTCTTTCATTGTACCACAAGGCACACGATATGGGCTTTGTTCCACTACTTATGTCAAATTTGCTCACTTCCTTCAGATGGCACCTGGCAGGTTTTTCCTCTATATTGGAATTCCCCTTTCCCAATTACTGAGTATTTTCTGCGGGATGCTTTGAGACTATCTAAATATTTTAAATTCATGCATTCACTCACTAATTTTAAAATGTGCTGAAGATAAAGGGTGATTGTCACCATTCATTCTACATTGGGTACTGGAATTCTACTCTATGGAAGAGTTTTCTTTCCCCTCCTCTTTAGTCAGTGCTTATTGATTGATTGATACCCTTATTCATATGAGTCTGGACTCATGGAATATTATATTATTCTACGGTTAGGAATTCATTCTTCTCACTATTTCTTTTCACATTTCAGTTTCTCTCTCTAGTCTCTGTGGCCTTTTAATATGGCCCCATGGTTTTTGAGTCAGTCTTTGCTTTTCTTGTATTATTAGTGAGAGTAAGTAAGCCACCTAAATTTTGCTCATTGAAACTTGCTAAACTTTTGTCCATTTTCCCATTTAGTTGTCATTTTTTCTTATTGATTGATAGAAATTCTTTTCTTACTAAAGCAATTAATTCTTTGTAATATGATTTGTGAAATATAGTTGGTCATTTATGTTTTTATTTTTTTATGTTTTTGCATTCATAATTTATTTTTAATGTAGTAAAATTGACCAAATTTTAAGACTTCTGGGTTTTGTTGTCATAACTGGACAGGACTTTCCCACTCCTTTATTATAAAACATTTTTTCCTGTACAGTATATTTTTACTTTAAGTATACTTACAGGTTTCCTTATCTTTACATCTTTTCCACTCGAAGTTTCTTGTAGTATGTTAGTTATATATAAATCTTTTCTCCTCCAAAGGTTTGAGAAAAAAAAACACATTTACTATTTAACTCATCATTTTTAAATTTTTAAAAAAATTCTATACTTCTCTAATAGTAATATTTTGTATGTATTTGATTTTATTTCTTCCATTACTTTCTGTTACTTCGTATCACACTCCTGTATTTTGTCTAGTTTTATAATGCATTTTAACAGTAATCAGGTAACCTCTTGTCACTTACCTTTTTCATATCTTATTTATTTTTTATATAAAATTTAGCTTGTATTTTTAAGTTAAATATCAGTTATTATTCTTGAGATCACATTAAGTTAGGAAGAATTAACAATTGTACAAATATGAGTCTTCTTATTCCAGATCACAGTAATTACTTTCTATCTGTTCAAGTCTCTTTTTGAGTCTTTCAAGAACATTTTATTCTCCATATCCAGAGAGTATATTTTTGTTAAGTTTATTAAGTGGTATTTTTATCACTGTTTAAATTATTTATTTATATTATTTATTATAAATTTATTATATATAATATATCATAATATAATTATAACAAGTATAATTATATATGTAGTTATAATAATATGTTTATTATAAATGTATTATAAATTATTTAGATTTAAATCTGATGGCATTTTTCCATTATATGCTTTTGGTTTTGTTTGTAAAAAAGACAATTTTTGATTTCTAACTATGGATTTTATACTTGGAAATCAATCTGAGTTTCTTCACTGTAACTGCTTTTACTAGTTGAATCACGAGTTTTTCAATAGTACATTCACATCAGTGGCAAATTGGTAGAAGTATGATTTTCTTTCTCATTTTCGTATATCTAATTTCTTCCACTTGTCTATCTGTAATGGCTACTGCTTTCAAAATGCTATCATAATTATGGTAATAGTGGCCATCCTTGCCTTAGAATTCTAATGAGAATGATTCCAGTAGTTCCATGATAAAAAAAAAAAAGAATAGAGTTTGAGATGGCTATATTTCATCATGTTTAAAGAACATCCATGTATCCTTATTTTTGTAATCAAAAAAGGATGCTAAATTTTATCAAAGGCCTTTCAACATCTATGAAATGATCTATGCCTTTCTCTCATTATCCATCATTATGGAAAAATTAATAGGTTTCTAAATACTAAAACATTATTGTTATAATGGAATAAGTTTCACTTGGTGATGCCATAGTATTATTGTTTTAATATGTGGCTAAGTTGTGTTTGATAATATTTACTTAGCATTTTCATTAATAATCTAAATAATGTTTGGTTTGGTCTGTTTATATATTCTTTGCTGGCTTTTGATGTCATTGTAAGACTAGCTTCATAAAAGAGATTTACTTGGTTTCTTCTTTATATTAATGAAAAAAATTAGTAGCTTTGTGATTTTCTGATCTATATAAATTTTGGTAAAATTTCCCTGAGAAAAATCTGGATTTGCTAATTCTAGATAAAGGGATAATATTTTCACAACTTTATCTTTTCTTAGTGAGTGGTTTATAGATATTCTGTTTATGCTAGAGTCAGTTAATCTAGTGAAAATTCCTGAAAATTTGTTTTTCTTAAAAAGTTTTTCTTGGAATTTCAATTGCTTTTACAGAGTTGAACAATATAGTTTCTTGTCAGTGTTTTAATTTCCTCCAAATATGATTATTTACTCCTCATCATTTGTATTTTTGTATTTTCTACTAACCGATTAGGTTTGCTCAAAGTTTCAGTGTTCGGTTTATTTATTCTGCCATTTTTTTTCCTATTGATGTATTTTGCTTTTATCTTTATTGACTCCATCCCTCTGCTTTCCCTTGGTTGTTCATTGTTTTCATTTTTCCAATCTTCAATTAAAACTTTATGCCTTAAAAAAAAAACAAAAAACACCTTTATGCCTTTACCTCATATTGTTATGCCCAAGCTTTCACGTCTGAGAGACTACCAAGGAGCCACGCAATCACACGAGGGTTTATTTGACAAGCTTAAGCTTGGGCCCAAGTATACCTGATGCATCTGGGTAGGGACTTGGACCCCCAGGTGACATGCTTAAGCTTGGGCCCAAGTAGACCCAATGCAGCAGAGTAGGGACTTGGACTCGGAGCTTAGTTAAGGCAGGGGTATTTATGGGTTCCTGTTACTAAAGCAGGGTGGGGCTTCCTGGAACCAAAACAGGGTGGAGGTCTCTGGAACTAAAGCAGGGTGGGGCTTACTAAAGTAAAGTAGGGGAAAGTTCAAGCCTTGGGCACAGGGGTCTGAGATGGCTGCCAGAGCTAAGATTAAGATGGCTGTACTTATGCTAAGGCTAAACCTGAGGTGGAATGGCCTTGATTTTTCTCAGCCTCCACAATATTTTCTGATATGAATGGCTCTCACAATTGGTGTTTTCAGGCATTCTACAATTTGGCTTTACATTTTTTCTTAAATTATTTCGGAGAAATTTTCACAAGCTCCAGGTTTTAAGGACCTTTTGATACTTTGTTTTGTTATTGTATTCTGATTGCAGTCCAGTATGATCAAAAAATACTTACTGTTTCTACTTTGAAATCCATGGAGGCTTTATTTGCATCTTATTATTCACAAACTTATGAATATTCTATACACATTTTGGAAAAAGGTATAAGTCACTGTTTTCAAAGAACAAAGTTTCAATGTTTATGCTATTTGAAAGTTTTAAATGAAATTTTAAATGAAATTTAACTCATTTCGTTAAGTTCCAAAATACATTTTGCGATTTTTTTTAGAAAGATCAGATGGCAAATAATTTCAAGACCAATTGGTAGAGAATTTATTTTTCACAAAGTTAAATTTAGGAACATTACCTTTCTGTCTTATTCAAAATTTGTTTCACATTTCTTAGTGAAAGCTTTTTGTTTGGCTTAGATGTTTTCATAAAGTCTGTTTCTTTGCTTTTAAATATGAGCTATCATACTACATATCACTAAATTTCATAAAAGTTTTAAATGAAAAAGTTAAATGAGAAACTATAATCATAGTATATATGCTTAATCTCTTGTAACTTTTCATACGTACACAGACACATGCTTGTGTATAAATATTTTATTTATTACACAGACTTTCTTTCTATGAAACAATAAATTTGTTAAATTGATCTCCACTTGATTGCCATGTAGGCTGTGTAACATTTTGCTATTATGAACAGTTTAGCCAAGTAGAAATGGTTGTGTGTGCATATATATATATATATATATATATATATATATATATATATGTAAACACATTCAGACACATATACAGAAAGTGCCAGTTTAATTCCAAGACCTCATTTCTATCAGAGGGGGAAAAAAAAAGCTGCTTCTCAGAATCCACACTTAAAATAGATTGCATTAAGAACATGGACACTTAGTACCACATTGCCCCCAAGATACATTGTATTTTAAAGTAATATACAAAGTGGATCTGTTTATAACTAGTCCCGTTACTTTTCCAGCCCTCATGTAATCTCTTGGAATGAGTATATGTGAGGAAATGGAGTTTACAGCAGTGACCCAGATCCCACCCCTATAGGGCAGTACCTATGATACATGTGACTTTTATGTTTTAAAGTAGCTATTTTTATAAAACTAGAGCAAAACACTTGCTTCAAGAGTGTTTCTTTACAATTTCTCCAGCAATAACAAAGTCTGCAAAAACGTCTGCATCAGATCAGCTACATCAAAATGTCCTATTTTGTCCATATAAATAGTCACCCTTGTTGGTGTTAGCATTTATTATGGGTTGTCTTTCCTCTGGGAGGTTCTGTGCTTTGCATTTTTCCTGCTAGCATCACGTATTCCTATCATACTTGAAAAATGCCCTGCGAAATTGCACGACTGTAAAGACAGAGTCTAGAGATACACTGGTGAGCTGTGACCTCTGCCTCCCCCACCACCCACCCATACTCTGAAGGATGATCGACTTAAGTAAATTGGAGGCAAATCTGGTTCTATTCACTTAAATATCTCTTTGGAATAGAGCTGTCTGTTTGGAGGATTGTAAAGACTTCAGGTTGACTAAGTTGGCACACAGGCTCATATTTGTTACCCCAACCCAACCTCTGCAGACATTTGAAATATAATCGTTATAGTTTGGTCTCATCTATGATTCCAAAGCTCATTGCCTCTATCACAGAAGCTCCCAGCCACTTCTCACACTGGACAGGAGGCGATAGCTCAGGGCTGAGGAGAGGGTCCCAGGTCTGCTGCTCTTAATCATTCCTCACTCAGGCTCCACAGAGAGCTCCCTAGAGGAAGAGTTTGAAAAATGGTTGTAAGAAGCACATGAAATTTCACTAAGGGAGGTAATATGAAAGCTCGGGCATTTGGGGGGATTATTCAGTGAGAATCAGAAGTTGTCAATGATACTTCGCAGAATTTATTATTTACATCCTAGACAGTGACTCCCCAATTTATATCCGGCATTCTGGATTTGTCTTGTGGACACGCATGTTACATCAGACACAGGTGTCAAAATAATCTGAGCAAACGGTGAAGGAGAGTGATGGGTTGGTTCTGAGTTGTGCCTATCACAAGTAAAAGGAAAGACTCCTTTTGCCTTAGGATATCAAAATGTTGGGCTATAGCACCTGTGACTGTTGCTGTTATTCACGGAAACCCACACAGGAAAGAGGGAAACACACAGGGAATCGCAAAGAAGGGAAGACTTAGCCCTTTTATAGGATGGGTATTTGGAGTCACCCCAACTTCAGACCCCAGCATGGGCCTCTGTGGTCTTCTAGGGAGAATCATGTATAGAGGGTCCCTCCCTCATAAGCTGGCTAGAGTCCATCTTTACAGACTTATCTTTCATCTAGACTCCATTTCCTGTCTTCTTCCATTAGACACAAGAAGTTCCAAAGAGCACCTGCCTGAGCATGGCAGCTTTAAGCTTTTTCTTTTTGTGGGGGCATGGGGAGGTATGCATATGCTGTTCCTCTATGCAAAATGTCTTTTCCCACCTTGTTCTTTTTGAAATACTCACTCACCTTTTTTTTTTTTTAAATAATGGTGATATTTATTGTAAATACACAGTGAGCTAAAGTCTTCATTTAATCCGAACAACTTTTTGAAGTATTTTTTTTATTGAAGTATCATTGACATACAATATTATATTAGTTTTAGGTGCACTACAGTGATTTGACAAATATACACATTATGAAATGTTCACCATGATGCGTGTCATTACCAACTGCCACTGTATAAAGTTATTACAGCATTATTGAAATATACAGCATATATTTCCTATGCTGTACTTTTCATTCTTGTGACTTATTTATCTTATAACTGGAAGTTTACACCCCTTTATCCCCTTCACCTATTTCGCCCATCCTCCCTACCGCCCCTCCCCTCTGGCAATTACCAGTTTGTTCTCTGAAATACCTACTCATCTTGAACATACAACATGACAACTCTGGTTGCTTAGACATAGAACCTGAGAAAGGGATTAGTTGCTCATCATTTATTAAAGGGTGTCTTTTAGGGAAAATCTATAAGGGAGTGAGAAAAGTGGTGGTTCAATGAAGGGGAAAGATTTGAGCAAGGATATGGTCTCAGGTAATCCAGAATGTCCTGATGGACAGGGAATCTGGATCTCTGTCTCCACCCGAGGCAAAGGATTTGCTGTTCTTTTATTCTCAGAAGGGTCAGCCCTTGGCTGTGGAATGCCTCCTGGGTAAAGAAAGGCCCATAGGCTGAGGGAAGTGCCCCAGAGAAAAGGGACAGTGGTGAGTCCTTAGCATCAAATATTGATAGCAGCTGTCAGACGGTTCACCAGCCTGCTCAACAGGCTCTAGGTAGGATATTAACAGTGTGCTTCCTGTGTGTGCTCACTCTGATCTATCATGTGTGGTACTGTGACAAGCAGATACAAGGAAAAAGTTAGTGCAAAAAAAAGGAGCAGAAATCAGTGTCAGAACTGGGCTCGTTTTCTTTCTGTTGTTTTCATGAAGATTTTCAAATTGCAGCTATCGTGGCTGTTTCTTGAAAGTACTTATTTCGTCACAGATCAGCATTTTGTATTTGCATTTCATAAAAGTACATATTTTCTCAATTAATATCCTCCAGGTAAATGAAATTCTGCCTTTTAAAGTGCTTTGGACACATAACACTTTGTTTTCCAACTAAAAATAAATAATCCATTTACAGCCTTTTCCAAGGAATGCATTGTTGTATTTTCACCAGATATCTCGAAGCAGTTCCTGGTAAAATTCCTCCAAGATTGAATAGGACAAAAGTCATTCCAATTTCACTAGATGGTATGCCTTTTAAAAGACAGACCTAAGGCACTAAAGTAAGAGGAGATGAATCATCTTCCTCAAATATCTATTGGTTGATGAAAACAAAATTCATATGGATTTCCCAGGAACCTGTCCTGGGGCTTGATCATCACATTAACTGTTGAGAGGGCTAGAGAAATGGTTCAATATCTACACATTCAGTGTTTCCCCCCACATCTTCAAGAAAATCTTTCCTAGCTTGGTGAATACTCTCCCCGGGTAATAAAAGAACAATATCCTAAAGCAAAGAAGGATCTTAACTCTGTCCCTGTCCAGATAGGACAAAGCTTATATGCTTGGCGCAAACACAATGGGCTGGCACTGATAAAAAGGAGCAATTTTAGAATCAGGAAGTAGGATTCTTAAAGTGTTATCATTAAAATTATCGACCTCCAAAGATAATTTCTAAATAGAACTCTTCCCTTTTGTGTCTTTTTCACCAATATCATTGTTAATTGATACTAGGTTCAGTGGTTCCTTCATTAGATGTAGACGCAACCTTCGGTTGGCACTCCAATGGCCACTTGCAGGGGAAAGGAATAAGAGCAGTAACACCTGCTTCGAGTTTTCTGCCTTTTATGTGGGAAACAGCTTTACAAAATACTTTAATCACAACTCTGAGCTCCCTCTGTGTTCCACTAAACAAACGCAAATTAACTTTTTAATCACTATTGGGACTGGAAATCCTCCCAAGACCAAAATATACCCTGGAGTCTCATAGAGCTTCCACACTGTGGAGAATTCCCTCTTTTTTGTGGTTACTCATCCTCATTGGAAACTCTTGAGGTGAACTTTGTTCCGCTGTCTGCCACTTACTTCACCACTGCTGCCGGCACCCCTTTTGAACTATATTTGTGTCACAGGCACCTTTGGGGATGCTAGGACCTCTGGGTCCTTGGATCCCTCTCTCTGGCCATTATATATTCATTGCCTCCGAAATCTTGCCATCTTACCAAAGAGCTGCCACCAAAGAGTTTGTGAGCCTTCCTCTGCGGTGTGACACCCTCAGCCCCCCTCACCTCATCTTACAGCAGAAAAGAGCCACTTGCTCCCTGTTTCTCTAAAAAGGACTGTTTCCATGATAAATATCAATCTCTTCAATGAACATAGGTTTTGCATAGGTAGGAGTGTACTTGACTTCAAAGTGTTTTTGCTCTACTACCCTGAAGAAAAGAGCAAGATAAGAATAATTTAAAATTAGGGTCACCTGGGTGGCCCAGTTGGTTAAGCATCCTACTCTTGATTTCTGCTCAGGTCGTGATCTCAGGGTCATGAGATCAAGACCCTTCTCTGGCTCTGTGCACAAAGGGGAGTCTGCTTGAGATTCTCTCTCCCACGCCCTCTGTTTCTCCTCCACCACCCAGTAGTATGTATGCTCTCTCTTCTCTCTCTTTCTCAAATAAATAAGTGAACCTTAAAAAAAGAATAAATACATAATAAAAATCTGCTTTAAAATGTGTAAATTTAGGGAACGAATGGGAATTAGGGTGCGATAGCTTGGAAAGGGAAAATACAGATAGACAAAAATTGCTCCTTCATATATCCTCTTATCTTGATGAAAAATAAAATACAATAAGTAACTTTTAAAAATTATCAGTTATCCAATTAGGGAAGGAAAAAGCACAATACTAATTAGGCTTTATATCCTTCTGACCATTTGTTTTCCTTTGCTGGTAGCACATATATCAGTGCAAAATGCAATGCAAAATGGAGAGCAATTTGGCAAATATCTGTCTGAATTACAAATGTTCATGCTTTTACCTGGCAATTCTATTCTAGTAAATTCATTTTGCATTTCAAGTTAATACTAAGGGAAGTATCTGTAGAGTCTGCTTTTAGGCAACCAACTTGAACAATAGGAACCCAAGGAAGGTAGAAGGATCCACAGTGACCCCTATCCCTCTGGGCTCATTAGGCAATCAACCTCAAAATATCCATTAACCCTAACTGACCAATGGGTTAATTACGCCCTGACACAGGTACCAAAAAAGGAAATTTCCGTGCATTCCCATACTTCCTCATTTCCCCCCTTAACCACAGACCCCACCACTGCCTCCTCACAGTCTCTCTTTTGCTGTCCTGCCCACTGCTCCCTTGTGGTGTATTCAGTATACTTCTGTCTCCTTTGTTCTACCTTGGGTGAAGTCTGTCACCTCTAATCCAGCCAGCCTCCACCTGATGAGGGCACCCACAACTTGGTGGCCTCCCCTCCCCCACAGTAGCTACAAGGATATGCAGTGCCGCATTTTTTTGAAATAACAAAAGATAGAAATAACATCAACAGTTCAAAAAATATGGTACATCCATATAATATAGTATTCTGTATCCATAGAAGAGGATACAAATGCCATACTAATATGGCACACTCTCAAGATATTAAAGCAACATTTATAAAAGTTTGGACTTTAAATCTGGATATTGAACAAGGGAAACATAACCCCTCTGCATATCATTTTTCTAATTTGAAAAATGAAGACAGTGATCTTGTTCCCCTCATAGGGTTGTTGTGAGGATTGTATGAATAAATACTTGAAGAGGACTTAGAATAGGAGTTGACATGGAGGTTAGCACTATTTACATTCCTGAGACAAATTAGTTGGTGGGGGTGATCAAAACAACGTGAATGTATGCTTCTATTTATGCAAAAATGGGAAATACAAGTGCACATTTCTACTTTTGTTTCCATGTAATACATAGTGAAGGTTATACAGAGAACCATTAACCCTGGTGTTCATGCAGGGAGAATTGGATTGGAGTAAAAAGGAAAAGAAACTTATCGATGTATGTCCTTGTATGCACTGAAAATCAAGAATAATGTTAATTCATTATCTATTCAAAATTAAATAGATAAAAATAAATACAAAGTTCTTCCCTGCAGCAAATTTAGAAAAAGTTCACTATTTATGCTTCTAATTCTTTTGCCACTGTATGAGGGAGCGGTTATTGCCAGCTGATGGAGATGAAAGTCCCAGATGTCTGTTTGGTCTCCTTTGAGCCCACACTGCTGTTGTTAGGGTGCCTCATTAGAGCTTCACAGTGGCAGAAATCAAAGCTCCCCCATGTCCTTTGCTTGTGGGGGTGGGGCTAGGGGAACCAGTTTTATAGGGTTTGATTAGGGAAGATTAGTTGTAGTCTAAAAAGGGCTAGGCTTCCCCTTTCTTGTTCTTTTGCTAGAGAAAACTGGGTTTCCCTGAGGTGGTGGTGGTGGTGGTGTTTTCCATGTTGGCATTTCTGGCTTGTGTTTTTCAGCTCCAAGTCTGGGCTATCTGAGGCCAAAAGAAAATACAGGGAATTCACCAGGATGTCACTTTTCACATCCTGAGGTTTCTAGCCGGTCTGCCTTCTCTTGACCTTTCGAGGTCTTCTTATGTCTGTTTTAAAGAATGTCCAAGGTTTTTATTGTGTTTATCATGAGGAATATGGGAAAGTATGCCTATACCATCTTGAAAACAGAAGTCTCATATATTTTTAAAATATCTTCATTGATTAGTTTCTTATTATGGTAAATCTTGATAATTTATATTTGTGGTGCTATTCTGATTTGGGTAATTTTCCAGTATATTCACACAACAGATCATTCTGAATAGGAAAACCATTAACATAGTTTTGACACGACATTAACATGGCAATGTATATTCAACCATCTTACTCAACTGTGATACTTTCAGTAGTATTTTTCTTTCTGTTGATAGAGGCTATTACATTTTCTTCTAGCTAACCCAGTGATGTGGGAAACAAAGGCAAGAAAAAATTAAATTTTTTTTCTACTTACAGCCATTGACAAGTCCTTGAAATAGACAGAATGACCCTCTGGGAGCTCAGTTTCCTCAATGTTGACACTTCCTCAAGAGCAAAAGGCAATCTTGCTTAACGTTGTCCCAAGCCCCCAGGGTCCTGTGAGTCTACTTTAAACATATGGAAATTCCTTTGGAAACTTTCTTTGTCTCTACCCCACAAAATACATGTTGGCAGTCATCCTCCAAGCATATGGCTCACCAATAGATATCTGAAGGGTCTTATTGATGTGGGAAACAAAGACAGAAGAAAAATTGTTAAATTTCCTTACTACCTACAGCCCATTGGTAAGTCCTCGAAACAGGCAGAGTGACATAACTCCAGGAACTCAGCTGTCTCAAGTTAATACTTTACTAAGGGCAAAAGGCAATCTTAGCCCAACCTCCCAGATCCTGTAAGTCTTTAATATGTAAAAATACCTTTGGAAACTTCCTTTATCTCTACCCCCCAAAATACATGTTGGCAATAATCTTCCAAGAAATGACCCACCAATATATATCTGAAGGGTTTCATGCCTCAAGTTTTATAAGACAGTGATAAATGACCTTTTCCCAACAATAGCTAGTCTCCTCAAGGTGCTGGAAACCTTGCTTCCAAAATTCCTTAGAGATTTATGCTATTCCTAACTATCCCCCTCCAACTTGAAAGTATATAATGGGCTACTCCTCATGACCCCAGTGCAGCTCTTTCTGCCCACAGATCCTGTGCTTTAAGAAAACCATGTTTTTGCACCAAAGACATCTAAAGAATTCTTTCTTGGCTGTCAGCTCCAAACCCCAACATTTCTACATCAATCAGGTTTTTGAAGTTTCTGTTTTATTTCATTGCACTGGAAACTGTAGAAGAATGTTAAATTATTTTAATAATGTCAAACTGTTTCCCCTAATTTAATCAAACATTGTGTCACTTCTTCATTGCTCCTTCATTCCCCAGCCCACAGCAATCAGCAGTCAAATCCTGTGATTAAGGAAACCTATCATCCTAATATTTCCACATTCAATGGGACTTTTCTTTCTTTCTTTCTCTCTCTCTCTCTCTCTCTCTTTCTCTCTCTCTCTTTCTTTTGGTCCTAAACTTACTGGTTCTATGTGCTTCTATACACATTCATGATCAGTCTTTTTTTTTTTTTTAAGATTTTATTTATTTATTTGACAGACAGAGATCACAAGTAGGCAGAGAGGCGGGCAGGGGCGGTGGGGGGGGGAAGCATGCTCTCTGGTGAGCAGAGAGTGGGATGTGGGACTTGACCCCAGGACCCTGAGATCATGACCTGAGCCAAAGGCAGAGGCTTAATCCACTGAGCCACCCAGACACCCCAAACTGTCTTTTTTCCTTGATGCTCTACACCTTTTTATCTAGGAAGACTCTTTAGCAACTCTTCTGTAGCCTACTGAGTTAATTCCTCTTCCATTCTGCAACCTTCACACATTGGTTTTTATCAGGGTTCTGTCCATATCCCTGCATCCTCCATCCATGTGCTTTTCCTTACTTTGTGAATGTCTTTGTTGAAGAACATTGTTAAACAATCATTGAGATGCTAAAATATGTGTATGGAAGTCATTGACTTCTTTGTACACAGGAAATAAAAAAAAATTACCATCATCACAGAAAAATAGAAAATATACAGAAATTAACATAATAAGAAATAGATAATTCCTAAGGCACTGTTCACCACAGATCCCTTGCCTCAGTTCTGACACGTGTGCCATCTATCTAATTTCCATCCAGTTGTCCCAGATGTGCTCATACCCAAAACATCCAAAACTGACCTCTCATCTCATGCCCATAAGCCCTTACCTCCTCTTCTATTCTTTCTTTTAAGTGGTGGCAGCCAAGTGTTTTTAGTCAATTCCATTAATATAACTCCCTGCTCCTCTCCTGAGCAAATGAAGACACTACCACCAGAGGGCTTTGCTCTGGTCATGTTTCTCTGTCTGTGCTGCCTAACGCCATCTTCTAGCCCCAAAAGAGTAGGTTGGAGAAATGTAGGCAGTCTTCTCAAAGACTACTGATAATATCTTCTATAGCTTGTACTTCTCCTCCACCTGAGCTAACACATGAGAATAGATTTGATCAGACAGAGGCATGTGTCCTGACTTATACTATTCATTCTTCTAAGAAAAGAAAGGAGACTCTAAGCCTCTCTCCTGGCATGTGGAAAAAGTGTCAGGTCTCAGGTAGACACCAACTTACTGCCTTGGGAGCATCCACAAAAACATGTATTGCAGATGTGGTTTCAGGATTCAGGGTTGTTCTGAGGACTGTGGTCAAGGCTTCATCAATAGAGCAAGGACCACATGTTTGGACCATAGCCCAGAAACTCTTCCCTTCTACTCTGTCCTGCCTTAGCCTTCACACAGGTTGCAGTCCACTCCGTGGTAGAAATAAGCAACAAAGGCAGGGGGAGAAAGGTGCTAGAGGTTCGCTTGGGGTATGTGTGGAGTGATAGGGTTAATGCTTATTCTGCAAGGCCTAACCAGCTGGAACTCTGAGCACAAGAGTGTAGTTAGTAAGAGCATAGACTCTGGAACCCAGACTCTGAAAACCACACTGCTTGTGCTTGACTCAGCTCTCTGCTATGTGATTTTTGGTGGGTTACCTAAACTCTATGTTTCAGTTTTCTCATCCATAAAATGTAGGTTATTATAGGACCTCTGTC
Organism: Mellivora capensis; assembly: GCA_004024625.1. Taxonomy (NCBI): domain Eukaryota; kingdom Metazoa; phylum Chordata; class Mammalia; order Carnivora; family Mustelidae; genus Mellivora; species Mellivora capensis. The sequence goes on along the minus strand of PISX010000494.1, from coordinate 154,718 downwards.
ACAGAGTTGTTTCAGGGATTAAATGAGTTACTCTGTGCAAAGCATTTACAATAGTGGCCAGACGTGCCCAGCCGTTAAAAGCTTTGGCTCTTATTTCTGTGGCATTGGGGCTCCTTGCTGCCTGATTGATGGGCCTAAGAGAATAGTAAACTGTCTTGGAAAAATCAACCTCCTTGTATTTTTTTCTTCTCACTATAATTTGTGATTTCAAGAACCTTGAGACCATTTTGGACTGTCCCCTTTCCGTCTCTCTCCACTTACGCTCCTCGTATTTCAAAGCACGTATCCTACTGATGTTATTTCCTCAGTCTTTCTTTTCTATGCCTTTTGCTACTATTCTATTTAGGACTTCATTGTTGGTCATCTGAATTACTATTGTCACTTTCTTTTTCTAATCCATCCCCTTAAAATCCATCATTCACTGAGCTGCAATTCTGATCAAATGGTTTCCCTTTAAAAACCTTTCACTGGCTGCCCATCAGCAATATAATGAAGTCCAGGCTCCGTCCAAGGCACCTGAGGCTCTTCCCATCTCTTCTTTCCTGTCTCCCCACTGTCTCACACTCTGTGCTCCAACAACGCAGTTGTTCCTTGCAAAAACCACTCTGTCTCTTGCCTCTGTAGTTTTCTTAGGTGTCCATGGCAATGATGAAATGGATTGAGTGTGTGTGTGTTCATAGGCGGGGACAGAAATGTAGATCTGAGGGTGCCTTCCTGAATTTTTTTTTTAGATTTTATTTATTTATTTGACAGACAGAGACAACAAGCAGGCAAGAGAGGCAGGCAGAAAGAGAGGAGGAAGCAGGCTCCCCGCTGAGCAGAGAGCCCAATGCGGGACTCAATCCCAGGACCCTGAGATCATGACCTGAGCCGAAGGCAGAGGTTTTAACCCACTGAGCCACCCAGGCGCCCCTGCCTTCCTGAATTTTTAAAAAATATTTTTATGTTTTGGGGTACCTGGGTAGCTCAGTGGGTTAAGCCTCTGCTTTCAGCTCAGTTCATGATCTCAGGGTCCTGGGATTAAGTCCCGCATTGGGATCTCTGCTCAGCGGGGAGCCTGCTTCCTCCTCTTTCTCTGCCTACCTCTCTACTTGTGATCTCTCTGTCAAATAAATGATTAAAATCTTTAAAAAAATTTTTTAAATTTATTTTTATTTAATTTTATTATTATTATTATTATTATTATTTTTTTTTTTTAGGAAAGGGAGAGAAGGTGGGGGAGAGATAGGGAGGAAGGGTTGAGGGAGAGAGAGAATCTTTTTTTTTTTTTAATTATTTATTTATTTATTCGACAGACAGAGACCACAAGTAGGGGTTGGGAATGACTGCTGGCTAGATCCATAAAAGTATCTGACATATGAGGAAGAGGACATCAGATGTATAATATATAATATGTGTGTGTGTGTGTGTGTGTGTGTGTGTGTAAAATGTATAATGTATAAATAGTGGGTTGACCCCATGCTTCTTAAGTTAAAATCACCACTTTACCACTTACAGGTCTTCAACGTTATGGAAATAATCCAACCTTACTGTGCCTCATTTTCCCTATCTATGAAATAAAGAATAATAATATTTACCTCCTAAGTATGTACTCAATAGATGTTATCTATAATTACTATTTATTAGTAATTATTTATTTTAATTATTAAATTATAATATAATATACATATATAATATGTATTATAATAAATTATAAATTATTTAATTATTAAATTATTTAAGTGATCAAGGAATTTGTATCCTTTTGGTTCTCCTTTAGGATCCCAGGACTGTCACTTACCTCCAATGGCTATTCTTATGTATTGATGTTCTTACCTGGGGTGATATTGCTCCTTAGGAGGTATCTAACAATGTATTTTTATTGTCACAATTGTTGATAGGTAGTGAAGTCCTATAGGCATCTAGTACCAGATAGAGGCCAGAGATACTACTAAATACCCTACAATGCATAGGATAGATTCCACAACAGAGAATTATCCAGTCCAAATGTTAATACTGTCAAGACTAAGAAGCTCTTTTATGTTGGTAACCAAGACTCAAATAGCTAAAAAATAAACATTTTTTAACCACCTATATCAATCATCATTTTTTGTCTACGAAATGGAGTTAATGATTCCTTCCTTATAACATTGTTGAAAAGATTAAAAATCCAACATGTGTGCAACATGCCAAACAGAATGAGCGAACAGTTCACATCACTGTGGCTCAGTTTCTTTAACCATAAAATAATGGCATAATCATGCTTCAAAGTAATGTCACTGGAGGATAAAATATGCTTAAAGTTCCCAGAACACAGTAGGTAACATTAAGTATCGGTAGCTTTCTTTCTTCTCTTCTCATTAATCTTCAAAAGACAGAATTTTGATCCTTTTTGGTGATTAGGTAATTAAGGAGCTACTGAGGGGAAAAAAAAATTGACAATGCAACTTAAATAAAAACTGGATCCCTAGAGCTGAGAAGTTCTTCCAGTCTTCCAGTTGTGACAAGAGAGCACTTATGAATTGTATTAGATCAATTAGGCTGCAGTAAAAATGTGTACATCCAGTTCCAGAGTCAGAAGCATGTATTAGAAGAAGGGGAAAAAATCAGTACTTATTCTATTTCTCATTTGATTTTTACAAGGTCATTACTTCTTTAATGGCATTTATGAAAATTTGTAACATGGAAGTTCCACATGCTTACTGGTCAACTCACTGTAAACACCATCGTGCATGTTTACTACATAAAACCCATATTATTTATGTAATGAGTCTTTGTAATAAAACAGCAACCAGTGATTCATTTCTCTGTGTTATTTCATGCAGTACACTTTTGAGATCTGAAATATGGAAAGCATCTTCTTTCAAAAGGAAATATTACAGAGAAGACAGGCACTATCGGTGTGCAGGTTGAAACCAAATGAGACCTGAGGCTAATAAAAGCTTTGAAGCTTGACCTTGCAGACATCCTCACACCTTGCCTTGTTTCCAACTCAGACAAGGCCTAATGGTCAACATAAACCATGCTCAAATCCCGTTAACACTTAAAGATTTCAAAATTGCCACCCAATAAAATGGAAGAAAACCTGTGCATCCACACATAGGAAATAAAGATAAAAACTGAGTGAAAAACGTGTTGGTTAACATGGAGAGGGGGAGGGAATGGAGGGCCTAAGGCAAGGCACCAGATATAAGCAGTAAAATGGAAGAGAAAAGCTCACTCTGACCATTCTAATTGCCATGGAATTGAGCCAGTAGAGTTAATGAAATCAGCCAGAGCTTTCAGTGTTTTAACTATTGTGATTTGTACTATGTTTTGTCTGCTTTTTATCTTCTGTAATGATTACTAAAGCAGATATCCGGATAAATGAGAAATCTAGGGTGCCTGGGTGGCTCAGTGGGCTAAGCCTCTGCCTTGGGCTCAGGTCATTATCCAGGGTCCTGGGATGGACCCTTGCATCGGGCTTTCTGCTCAGCAGGGATCCTGCTTTCCCCTCTCTCTCTACCTGCCTCTTTGCCTACTTGTGATCTCTGTCTGTCAAATAAAATAAATAAATTATTTTTAAAAAATACTAATGATTTCTTTTTTTCCTTCCTTTTCTGTTTATCTCTAGTTTTAGAGAACTTACAGATACCACCAACCATGATCGCCTTTACATTTTTAGATACATTTTTCTTTTGGATTCTGCTTTATATTGAGCTAAAACACATTTCTTGTTTTTTTGTTTTTGTTTTTGTTTTATTCATTGGTCCTAATTTTAACTCTGGAGTTCACATGACAGATCTTGAGTAGTTTGAAGGAAAAAAATCCATATCCCCAGTACATCAGTTTATCTCTTGGCTAAACATTTCTAGCCTTGTGATATATCGAGTTTCTTTACTATTCCAACTGTATTCTGTTCAAATTTTTCCAGGTGGCTGTGATTTTCTTAAGAGAGCCATACTGTGAAGCAAAAGAAATATTTTAAGGATGGCCTGAAGCAGCACTCCTTAACTCTAAGTGTTCTAATCACTGGAAGGTCTTGTAAGGATGTAAATTCTGATTCACTAAGTAGGGTGAGCCCTAGACTCTTCAATTCTAGTAAGCTGACCTGAGATGCTAAAGCTGCTAGTTAACCAACAACCATTTCAGTAGTGATGGTCTAAGAATACAGAATAGAATATACTACTTTCCTTGTTCCGAGTACTATTCATCTGTCAATGTAATATAAGACAAATTTGTTATGCATGTGGAAAAGCCGTATCATCTTTCCTGTAATTTGTCAAGAGCAGTTTTTCATTTATTTATTCACTTTGTTTTAGCCATATTTATGTTCTCAAGAGCGTGAATGTTACTATCCAGGTAAATAGAGCTTACTATCTTTCATTACTCTGGGAAACCTTTGAACCAACCTGCTCACGTTGCCGTTGGTTTTAATTAGCCTTTAAATTTTAAAGCAAAATTCACTACCTTCCTGCACTCATCTGTTATCTCCAAGCAACACCATACACCCAAGTGCTCAAGACCAAAAATTTGGAAGGTATTTAATATTTCCCTCCACATCATATCCTTAGTCAACGAATTTATTGCCAAGGCCTGATGATGATCCTTCCTAAACTACCTTGTAGTATTACACATGCTGCAGAAGTTAAGTTAAATGTGCTTCCTCCAAAGAACCTCCCTCTTCTTCCTTATGACCCACATCCACAACCATGTCAATACCCAGCCAGTTGGCTCCTTCTCCTCAGTCCTCTCAGAAATACCCATTCTTCATCTCTCTTAATCTTAGCATATTTATGATTATTGAGACTTTATATATTTTCATTTTCCATTCTCACTGCCAAGACCAGCAGAGTCTAGAACAGAGAAAATGTCTAATAAGAATCTATTGAATGTTTAATAAATATTGAAAACCTGTACTTGGTTTATTATTGTCTCTGTGTCTAGGTGAATTGCATTGACATTCATTTGGAATGAAGCCTAACTTTAGTTGCTTATCACAACAATTATTTTGCAGTTATAAATCCTTTTCTATAAATGGAGATCATTAAAAATGACTTTTTCTGTTAATATATGAAATCTTTTTAAATGGTGCTTTAACCTGAATAATGTTTGTAGATAGAATTCACATATAAAATCTTTCACTTGCTTCTAACTACAAAAATAAAACATTAATCACAGCCCAGCATATTTTAGATTTTAAATGATGCCTAGTTTTTATTGATACATAGAAGATGGATGACTTATATCATTTTCTAGAAACACTTTATCTTTGCTCGCACCAAATAATAATAATAATAATGATAAATAAATAAAAATTTTTTAAAAATGTCCTGGCATCAGTTGTCCATGAAGTCTGTGAGCCAGGAGTTATGATCCTCTATCCCTTTCTACCCAAGACTTGGGGGTTTCTTAGAATGGGAACTTTCAGTGCTAAAACAAGGACAGTCTTGGGTAAACTGGAATAGTCGGTCACAAGTCAGTGTTGGCTAGATCTGGGATCTAGCATCCTCTTCTAACGCCCACCTAACTCCAAAGTCTATAGTAGCCAGGACTGTTAAGGAAAGTCATAAATGCTGGAGTATCTGCTTTCTTGACACAAAGAAGAAATTTGATTTGACAGGTATACTTGGACATTCTGGACCTTTCAAAAGATTGACCCCTTCTTACTTTATATTGGGCTTACTGCCATCAAAGTAGTAGAAAGACACACTTTTTTTTTTTAAGCTGAAGACTTATTTTCCTCTATTTATGAAGAACCAGATTCTATCCTTTCCTGTAATATCAGCCATTGCAGCCATCTGATGGTAATAATTTAACCATCTGCAACTGCAATCATTTAGTAAACTGTTTGCAAAAAATAAACCATAAAATGAAATGCAAATTGGATGAATTCAGAGGCACATATTTCTCTAATTAATATTGCTTCCTTAGGGAATTATAGGTTCCTTTTGGCAACATTCATTTTACTGAAATCTTCTCTAAAAATGCCCTTTAAAGAGCGGGACATTAAATTTTTAGAAGGAAATAACATGGTTTCTTCAGAAATGTCTCCACCTTAAGTCTGTAGTTTCAAAACAGTCTTCTTTTAAGAAAAGAAGTTTAGGTACAGGGTTTTTTCTCAAAAGTGAGAGAAGAAATATGGAATGGCTTCCTAATGGCTAATGGATGAAATTCCAACTGTTTAGTCTGGTTTTCAAAGGCCTCTTGAGGTGGTGTGGAAATAACCATTCCAAAGTCTTTTCACCATCTCTCTGGAATCTTTCTCCATTTCTGCCTGGTGGGTCATGACTATGAGTAGACACAAACAGCATTGTGTTTTGTACATAGTAGGTATACAATAAATATAGATTGGATGGATAAATAAAGGATGGAGAAGTAAGTGGAGTTGAGTTTTTACTCATGAATTGTTCCTTATACAGAGTATATATATTTTTTCTGTTTATATGTGCTTATCTTTTTGACTAGAACTTCTCTGATGTCTTTTAGTTTGGACATGCTATCATTTAACAAATGATTGTTTTAAGAGTTCATACATATGATGTAGGGTATGTGCTTTTTAATTAGTTTTAATCATGCTTCTAATCCCTCATTTAGCCCTTAAACCTCTTGTGGTAATTGTCCAGTGAATGCTGCTGAGTATATGCATATCTTGTTTTATTGCATTTTGCTTTAATGGGGTTTGCAGATATTGTGTTTTTTACAAATTGAAGGTTTAAGGCAACTCCAAGTCAAGCAAGTCTATTGGTGCCATTTTTTCCAACACCCGCTCACTTTATGTCTCTCTGTCACATTTTGGTAATTCTCTCTCACAATATTTCAAGTTTTTAAAATAGTATTTTATTTGTTATGGTGATGAGTGATCTGTGATCTTTGATGCTATTATTGTTATTGCTTTGGAGTCCCACAGATTATACCCGTGTAAGACAGCAAACTCAATCAATGAATGTGTGTGTTCTGACTGCTCCACAAGGGCTGTTACCCCTTCTGTCTTCCTCTTCTCAGTCCTCCCTATTTCCTGAGACACAAAAATATTGAAATTAGGCCAATTTATAACCCTGCAAAGGCCTCTATTGGTTTGAGTGAAAGGGAAAATTACATGTCTTTCACTTTACATCAAAAGCTAGAAATGATTCTTAGTTAGGAAAGTATCTCAAAAGCTAGGCTTCTTGTGCCAAACAATTAGCCAAATGAAGGTAAAGGAAAAGCTTATGAGGTAAATTAAAATTACTACTTCAGTGAACACATGAATGATAAGAAAGCAAAACAGTGTTATTGCAAAGATGGAGGAAGTTTTAGTGATCTCAATAGATCATACCAGTTGTGACATTCCCTTAAGCCAAAGCCTAATCCGGAGCAAGGCCCTAATTCTTCAAGTCTATGAATGCTGAGAGAGTTAAGGAAGCTGAGAAGGAAGGTTTGAAATTAGCAGAGGTTGGTTCATAAAGTTTAAGGAAAGAAGCATCTTCATAACATAAAAGTACAAGGAGAAGCAGCAAGTACTAACATTGGAGCTGCAGCAAATTATCTAGAAGATTTAACTAAGATAATTAATAAAGTTTTTTATTTAATAACCAAATAGTGGCTGTACTAAAAACTATACCATTCTGAAAATCCTAGGGCCCTTAAGAATTGTGTTAAAGATTTAACATAATGGTAACTCTGCATGTGCTCTATAAGTGGAAAAACAAAAATTATATGACAGCACATCTGTTTAAAACATAGTTTACTGAATATTTTAAGCCTGATACTGAAACCTACTGTGAAGAAAAGAAGATTCCTTTCAAAATTTTACTGCTAACTGACAGTGCACCTGGTCACCAAAGAGCTGTTTTCATGACTGCTAACATAACATCCATTTTGCAGCCTATGGACAAAGGAGTAATTTTGACATTCCAGACTTATTAAAGGAATAATTTGTTTTTTTAAAAGATTTATTTATTTAAATTTTTATTTATTTTTTAAAATTTATTTTCAGTGTTCCAGAATTCATTGTTTATGCACCATACCCAGTGCTCTATGCAATACATGCCCTCCTTAATACCCACCACCAGGTTCACCCAACCTCCTACTCCCCCGCCCCTCCAAAACCCTCAGTTTGTTTCTCAGAATCATGGTTCATCTCCCCTTCCAATTTCCCTCAACTTCCTTCTCCTCTCCATCTCCCCATGTCCTCTGTGCTATTCCTTATGCTCCACAAATAAGTGAAACCATACAATAATTGACTCTCTCTGCTTGACTTATTTCACTCAGCATAATCTCTTCCAGTCCCGTCCATGTTGATATAAAAGTTGGGTATTCATCCTTTCTGATGGAGGCATAATACTCCATAGTATATATGGACCACATCTACCTTATCCATTTGTCCATTGAAGGGCATCTTGGTTCTTTCCACAGTTTGGCGACTGTGGTCATTACTGCTATGAACGTTGGGATATAGATGGCCCTTCTTTTCACTACATCTATATCTTTGGTGTAAATACCCAGTAGTGCAATTGCAGGGTCATAGGGAAGCTCTATTTTTAATTTCTGAAGGAATCTCCACACTCTTTTCCAAAGTGGCTGCACAAACTTGCATTCCCACCAATAGTGTAAGAGGGTTCCCCTTTCTCCACATTCTCTACAACACATGTTGTTTACTGTCTTGTTGATTTTGGCCATTCTAACTGGTGTAAGGTGGTATCTCAATGTGGTTTTGATTTGAATCTCCCTGATGGCTAGTGATCATGAACATTTTTTCATGTGTCTGTTAGCCATTTGTATGTCTTCTTTGGAGAAGTATCTGATCATGTCTTTTGCCCATTTTTTACATGATTATCTGTTTTGTGTGTGTTGAGTTTGAGGAGTTCTTTATAGATCTTGGATATCAGCCCTTTGTACTGTCATTTGCGAATATCTTCTCCCATTCCGTGGGTTGCCTCTTTGTTTTGTTGACTGTTTCCTTTGCTGTGCAGAAGCTTTTGATCTTGATGAAGTCCCAAAAGTTCATTTTTACTTTTGTTTCCTTTGTCTTTGGAGATATATCTTGGAAGAAGTTGCTATGACTGATGTCAAAGAGGTTACTGCCTATGTTCTCCTCTAGGATTCTGATGGATTCCTGCCTCACACTGAGGTCTTTTATCCATTTCAAGTTTTATCTTCGTGTATGGTGCAAAAAGAAATATATTTGTAAAGCTATAGCTGCCATACATTGTGATTCCTCTGATGGATCTGGGCAAAATAAGTTGAAAATTTTCTGGAATGGATTCACCATTCTAGATGCCATTAAGAACGTTCATGATTTATAAGAGGATGTCAAATACCAACATCAAAAGGTGTTTGGAAGAATTTGATTTCAGCCCTCTTGACTGACTTTGAGAGAGTCAAGGCTTCATGGAGGAAGTAACTACAAATGTGGTGGAAATCGCAAGAGAACTATAATTAGAAGTGGAGCTTGAAGCTGTGACTGAATTGCTGCAGCTTCATGATAAATACCTAGTAGATGGAAAGTTGCATCTTATGGGTGAGCAAAAAAAGTGGTGTCCTGAGATAAAATCTACTCCAGGTAAAGATGTTCTGAAGATGGTTGAAATGAGAAGAAAGGATTTAGAAATGGGCCATAAACTTGGACAAAATGTCATCAAGGTTTGAGAAGATTGACTCCAATTTTGAAAGAAGTTCTACTGGAGATAAAATGCTATCAAACAGCCTCTCAAGCTACAGAGAAATTTCTATGAAAGGAAGAGTCAATCAAAGTGCCAAGTTCACTGTTGTCTTATTTTAAGAAATTGTCACACCCATTCCAACCTCAGAAACTACCAGCCTGATCAGTCATCAGCCAGTAACATCAAGGCAAGACCCTCCTCCACCAAAAAGATTATGACTCCTTGAAAGCTCAAATGATGGTTAGCTCTTTTCAGGAATTAAGTACTTTTTTTAAGGTATGCACAATATTTTCTAGACATAATACTGCTGCACACTTAATAGATTATAGTATAGGTAACATAACTTTTATATACACTGGAAAATGAAAAAAAATTATTTGACTTGTTTTATTGTGATATTAACTTTATTGCAGTGGTCTCTGAGAAACCAAACATGCAATATATTTTAGTAATGACTGTGTTTAGAAGTTTTATCCCAGAGGGGCACCTGGGTGGCTCAGTGGGTTAAAGCCTCTGCCTTCAGCTCAGGTCATGATCTCAGGGTCCTGGGATTGAGCCCCACATCGGGCTCCCTGCTCCACGGAGAGCCTGCTTCCTCCTCTCTCTCCCTGCCTGCCTCTCTTGCCTACTTGTGATCTCTGTCAAATAAATAAATAAAATCTTAAAAAAAAATTATTTACCCATATTATCATTGCCAAAATAAAAGATTGTCTCTGATTCTCCCCCTCCCATTTTCTACTCTGTTACTCCTTTCCTTTTTCCTAGCTTCAAAATATCCCAAACCAGGTCTTCTCTTGCCCAAAGGACTATAGGGTGAAAATTTTCCTCCCTCTACTCTTTCTTTTCCCTGTTCTATTCCCTAACTCAAATTCCTGTTTAAATATCTAATTGCTACCAAAAATGTAGAAGAATTTGTTTAAATTATAAAGTGTTCACCAAGGTTAATGACACACCTGGAAGTATTTTCATTTTTAAAAGTCCATTATTAACCCAAATACATGTCTATACAGTAAATTTTCAAGTACCGGGAATTGATAGTTTTCGAACAGCTTGATGGTGTGGATGAATGAATGAATATACGTGTGTGTGTATGTGTGTGTGTGTATGCATGATCTCTTAGGGACAGCTATTTCTCTTCTTTCATTAGCAGAATCTGAAACATGAATAAGGATTAAGAGGTGAAGGGAGGGCATGGACAAATAATGGCTAGTGATAGAAAAAAATCTTAATTGAACCTTCAATTAAGTGGATTGTTAGTGGTGAGAAGGAATTTTTGCTACCTCTTGCTTTTATTCAAAAGGGAGAAATTTAAGGGAAGAAAATAATCACAGGAAGATCCTTTTTCAATTCTTGGGAGTACTCTACTGAGGTCAGAATATATTCACTTAATTGCCTACATTTTCTATTTCCCAAGTTCTGACAATCGAAGTAGATGTCCTAAATGATGATCCTGAACCCCAACATGGGCTGAAGTGATGAGACAATGAAATAATGTGGGTGAAAGAATTTTGTGAATTATAGTACACTGTACAAATATCAGGAAGACCATTTAACACATACCTATCTCTAAAAATTAGCATTTCTTTGCAAAATTATGACTCCCTCTTTATGGAATTATTTAATGTGCTAGATGGCCATGTTTTAAGAATGCTATAGAAAAAGTTCCTTGAAGGGTCAGAGGTCTGCCTAAATCACTTCCATTATTCCTTCCATCTCTGATATTTCATAATATATTATAAAACGAGTGGGAGAAATACTATTTCAACAAATAGACTCTTGATAATGAAACAAATGTAATTGCTTTCTGTTAGCACCCTACCTGATTTCCACCAAGAGATTTAGTTTTGAAACTGCCAGGTGATGTGATCTATGCCAGTGAATCTTCATCAACTTGGGATTCAGTTCTATGCTTTATAAATCAGTTTCTGTTCTATGCTTCTCTGTACTTGATATTCCCTTTTCACTAATTATTGATCTCTTGTAGGCATCAATTGGCCACTTCTGCGAGCCATAACAGTGAGCACTAGGCTTGGAGGATTACCTTTCAGGATTGGCTCTCCAGAGGAAGTAGTTCCCTGAGTGCTGGTATGATGCCCAGTGCTAGCCCATAGCTCATGTACCCATAGCACAAGAGATCTTTGTTACTGGTAGAGATCGGTGGGTAATGGTGGGCTCTTCAAAAACAGACTTATTTCCTGTTTAGCTCCCTCTACTTTAGGGATCATCTGGAGATTGATATGGAACCTCATTTTAGCTCAAGACAAGCAGCCTATCATAACATTTCTCTAAAGAACCTCACTTTGGGGCACCTGGTGGCTCAGTCGTTAAGCATCTCTCTTTGGCTCAGGTCATGATCCCAGGTCCTGGGATGGAGCCCCATATCAGGCTCCCTGCTCAGCGGGGAGCCTGCTTCTTCCTCTCCCACACCCCTGCTTCTGTTCCCTCTCTCACTGTGTCTCACTCTCTCTGTCAAATAAGTAAATAAATAAATAATCTTTAAAGAACCTCACTTTGTTTCGCACCCAGAACTATATTCAAAACAATACTCCAACTAGTATGGTGCAGCTACTGACAACAGAGCAGATAGATGCTGGCCAGAGCAGTGGAATGGAGTCTGTGCCCATTATAACACTTTATTTCATGGCTCATGAGGAGTCCTCTCCGAATGTTGCTAAGAGAGGGGCGGGGGAGTGGCAGGCACTCAGGGCCTAGGGCAGCTGCTGTTTTTCTATCAATCAGAAGGATTTCCAATTTAAAAACCAGTTGAGACATACTGGGCACACCAGCTAGGTATGAGTCCTGCCAATATCCTAGTCATCTCTGGAAAGACAATAGATCCAAATTCTCCCCTGCCATTCCCAACTGCAACCCTTGGGAACCTTTGGTATCCCTTTCTATAAAGGATGGGGGCAGTGGTCTGGGAACTCACTCTAAAGATGTGAACATAGGGGAATTACAGTATAAGCTAGCTTCCAAATCCCAACCTCTCCATTTACTAGCTGTGCAAACTTAAGGAAGTTACTGAACTGTATCTCCAGTCCCTTACTTGTAAAATTAAAATAAAAATTCCACACATATGATGTTATGAGGATTAAATTGGTTAATATGTAAAAAGTAATTAGAATGGTGCCTAGCACAGTAAATACCATGTAAGTATAAGCTACCATTACTTAGTCACTCTTGCCCAAAGATATGAGGAGTATCTGTGAAATTACTAATCTCATACCTTATCTGGTAGCTAGTACTGTAGACCCCCTCATACACTTGTATATAAACCCTCTAAACCTTTATGGTTTCCTCTTGTATTTCTTTTATAACTGTTGTTGGCACTGAGTCCAGTGAGGACAAAAAGGTCAAGGTTCTATACCGCTTTTATTTTCATATGCCTTCTAATTCTTCCTTTTTAAAATTTATGTTGATATTTTTCAGAAGTTTGATTAGTCTTTTTCTCTATTCTAGAAAAAGGGATAGAAAAAGTTCTATTTCATTGTGCCTATGTGACAGTCTAAATGACCTCATTCCCAGAGCAAGACTAATTTAGTCTCACAGTATTAAGAGTGCAATGGCAATGAGAGCCATTGCACTGAGTGGTGCTCTGAATTTATGAGAAGAAACCCTCCATCATGTAGCTTTGGAGGAATGAGTGTCAACAGTTGTACAGTTTGGTATGCAAAATAATGTATCCATTCATACCCATATTAATGGAGATTTTGGCTCCACAGTTCTCTGCTCCATGCTAAAGCATGTTCTCAATTGGTCAGTTGCTTGGGTTTATGATCTCTTCCCATCTTCTTCCACCACTGATGCTACAGAATCTTCATTCTCTCAGATTTTTAAATAACTGGCAAAGTCCTGGAGTGAAGAAAGAGGTAAGAGATGCATACACTGGAATTGTAAACAGTCAGAAGGAACTAATTGATCTAGACCAGTAATGATACCTAATAGGGAACTACCTATGTGAATACCTACCCAGGTCATGTATGAGTTAGAGGAAGAGAAATTACTGAGAGCTAATCTGCTTTTGGTTTCTCTAGTCCTAAATGTTACTAATTTAAATATGAGCTATTGACTCCTATCAATTGTACACTGAGGTGGGGACCACAGAAAACATCAAGTGAATCTGATTTTCTCAGTAGTTCTGGCAGAGATATGGGGAGTGTGTTCATCTTAAGAACATAGCATACGAATATTCTTTGTGACTTTTTTTCAGTTGTTATGTGTATATCTTCTACTACATAAAAAATATAGTACATTTTCAATCTACTGTTGGGCCAGATGTTTATTTTGATTAATTTATGTTGGGCCAGACATGATATGACCAGGTTTCTTTGTTCTTCTTCTATCCAGCTCTGAATGGACCAATACCTATAAACCCTCCCCTCCCTGCTATTCTGTGAGAAATAACATGGTACAATCTCTCAAAAGTTGAGCGCTGAATTTCCTGAGCCTCTAGATATTGATTCCTTCTTTCTAGATGTGCTACAAGAGTCATCCGTTTAATAGAAAAGCAAAATTAAGGTAGCATGTGAGTGATTAAAATAGAGGAATAAAAACATTAGGAAAACAAATATTCCTAAAATATAGGAATAAAAAAATTCTCATTAGTTTCTCTCTCTACATATAATATATATGAAAATATAATATATACAATAGATAATATATATGAATAGATAATATATACAAATATACACATATATATGAACATATGGCTATTTATATATATATGGATACATATTCATTCTAGATCATATATATTATACATACATAATTTTTCTAACCTAAAATGACTCATTCTAGCTCTAAACCTCAGATTCCTCATCTGTGGAATGTAGTACTTGGGCCCATTTATTATTCATCATCTTCTAGCTCTCTAAGTTCTATGGCTCTATGCATCATGGTAAAGTGTTAATTTTTTCAGCAACCAAGAAATGAAGTTCAGTCTGGCTCAGTACATTGTGAGAAAGTTGTAGATGCTTTACTTCCCTTCCCACTCTACATGTTATATGTAAATATTTCATGAAAGCCACAAATTGCTGGAGAGGCAGTTCATCCTGATAATTCATTAGTAGTATTTGCTCAATGTGATAAAACTCAGTGTTTTATACTGTTCAAACAAGGACTGTTTTGTATGTTATTTTGATGTGGCTTTATGGGGATATTATAACATTTTTGTTCAACAAATCTGTAGGAAGATGCAAGGGCTCATTGTTTGGGGCTCAGTACAGTCCTGGCTGGCGGTTCCCTTTATGTAGCAGTGTATTAATTTAGCATATTAATGTACAGTTCATAGATTTTACCTCTCTCTTTCCACCTTATTTATCCTCTTGAATGTCTACTCCAGATTATAATTATGTCCCTAAATCTCAGGATCATAATGTACACGAATTGCCTTACTATAAATCAAATCTACAAAAGCCAGTTTTGTTTAAGGAGGGCTTTTGCAGGTTGGAAAGGACCTTCCTGAGAGTACTTAGACTGCACAATATGGAAGGATTGGTAATGGTTGGTCTCAAAGGATTTCTGAATTTTTTCTCCCATGACTTATTTGGTTGACATAACATCTTGTAATAATCATCTCTATGAATGAGGGAGGAAAAGAGGGAAAGAAGTAAAGGAAGAGGAGGAGGAGGAGGACAAGAACAAGAAGGCTTATTGTTTTCTCAAGAATTCCTTGTAAACGTGTAGACTAGAAGATTGTGTAACTGGAACTCGAGGAATTCCAGAATCCTTTGGCTGAGTTTTGCACTCCAGGAACCAACCATTTCAGAGAGAACAGAACAACAAGACTAGATTGATGAAGAAGCTGCAGTTCAATCAAGTATGTGGTCAGCATGCACATTAATAGATCTTTCCTTAATGGAGCTTTCATTTATTCATCCCATAAATGCATATTATGGGACAAAGTAGCTATTCTCCTTGTCGATTTTTAAGATTTCCAGTTGTGGTGTATCTGGGAAACATGCAGATCAATGCTAGATGATTTTCTTACTCAGTGAGTTCATGTTTCATGGTATTTTTTTGTTTTGTTTTGTTTATCCAAAATGGAGAGCTAAAAATATTAATAAAATGTATTTATTTATTTAACAAATATTGACTGAACACATCCTATCTACTTGGCACTGGCAGGGAATAAAGTTATCCCTAACTTGAAAGTCACACTGTCAATGGATATGATGGCAAATTTCATGTCAACTTGCTTGTGACATGGGGTGCCCAGATACTTGGTTAAACATCATTCTGAGTCAGTCAGTAAGGGTGTTTCTGCATGAGATTAACATTTAAATGAGTCCATTGAGTAAAGCAGATAGCCTTCTTCAATGTGGATAGGTCTCATCCAGTCAGCTGGAGGCCTGAGTAGAGCAAAAGGCTGAGTAAGAAAGAATTCTCTCTTTTCATTTGGCTATCTTTAAACTGAGACACTGGTCTTTTCTCCCACTCAGACTGGTACATACACCAATGGCGCTCCTAATTCTCAGGCCATCAGTCTTGGACAAGAACTCCAGCTTGTAGACCACATGTGGGTCTTCACAGCTTCCATAATTAGCTGAACCAGTTTCTTATAATATCTGTCTGTCTATCATCCACCTATCCTATTTGTTCTGTTCCTCTAGAGAACCTTAATACAGTAGAGATGTACAGATATACCTAATCCTAACCCTATATCAATTATTATTTGTGATTCATATGATAATGGATATAAACAGAGTGCCTCGGGAGCCCATAAATGGAAATGAATGCTTATTTGAGGGGTCCACAGGGAAGGATTCATAGAGAAGGTGACCTTGAGTGGCTCTTTTTTTTTTTTTTCTAATCAGAGGTAGGATATTATGTTCCAGATATAAATATATGAGTCATCCATTTTATCCATTTCTTCAAGGAATGATGTGAAATTCAGAATGGTTAGATTTTACACTGTCTACAGGGAAATAGCAGAAAGATGCATGGGACATTTGCAGAGTGAAAGGACCATATTGTAGTCCACAAGGAATGCAAGACTTGTTCGAATCTAGTCAACCCAGACTAATGTTTTTAGAAGCTGAGCATCATTGCCTGCTTGCCCAATTTACCTGTAATGAATAATCTTGTTACAAGTTCCTAAGAATTCTATCTTCTATAAAATATTCTATAAAATATTCCCCACCTTTCCCTACTCAAATTCCTATCATTTTTTTTAACCTGGATAACTATAAAGATCTGTCTCTGCCAACACCTTGATTTTACCCTTGAGACACCCTAATGAGAGGACCTAGTTGAGCACTTCTGGACTTCTGACCAACAGAAACTGTGAAAAAATAAAATTGTGTAGTTTTAGCCTGCTGGGTTTGTTACAACAGTGCTAGAGAATTAATCCACCTCTGTCTGGTTTTACGTAAGAAACTTTGTGTTATAAAAAAAAAAATGTAATTATCAATGGGAACATGGGGAATATAACAAAAGCCTGGCCTAATGGTAACAGTATTTTAGATTTGTGTAATGGGAGTAGAGAAACAGAAAATTGTCTGGACTTAAACATTGGGAAGTAGGAGCTTCCAAGCTGGTGGGAGATCATACATTCTAGGAGAGGAAAAGTAACATGTCCATAATTGGTCTTTGGTGTCAGGCTTAAGCAACTGGTAAATGGTATTTTCAGCCAAGGAAAGGGGTACTCTCTAGGGACCACAGGCTGAGTGGGAAAGATTTTCTGCCATGCATCTTATGGACTAACTAACTGACTGTGTATATCTATCTATCTATCTATCTATCATCTATGTAGATATATATATAGCTATATACACATAAATATAATATTTCTTGAAAGAAATACTGGGCTTGTGAGAAGAAAAATATATCCATTTAACTTTTCAGATATATCTTTCCTGAAGTATTCACTCAATGCTCTTTATTTTGAGCTACAAAAATGTTCCAATGCCTTTTTTATATATCAATCTCTGAAAATCACAGATTTGCCCCTGTTTCTCCACTAAAATTAGCAAACTCTTTAAATTCATTTACTCAATCCATAAGTACATATCTTCAGACTAATTACTAGGAGAGATTAAATATACTTTTTAAATATTCAGGGTGAGATATCTATCTAGAGAAATTCTTACCTGTGAGAAATATAATGGGAATCAAGCCCCTGGAACCATATATCAACCATGGTCTAATTTTCCAGTTTTCTGAGTTGAGCAGTTTAGTGCCCATCAAAACATGAGACTATTTCACTTGGCTTATCATGGTTTGTTTTGACTTAAATAATAATATAATATAACATTAATGGCAACATATTATCATAATATATAATATATAACTAATATATAATTTTGTTATATAAAATTCACATATATAATATAAAATGATATACTCTATTAATTATATCATTATACTATTATCTTTATTATATAATATTAATTATATGTGAGACATGTTATATATATGAGATATATATATATGTGTATGTATATATATATATATATATATATATGTTATAGTCAGTGTTTTATTGGTCTTAGCAATTCTTTACTTTTGCTGGTCTTTCCATAGAGTAGAGACCCTTGGAAACAGGAGTGTGTAAGGTTAAGGGAATGCTTACCAGTATTAGCTTTCATTAGAGTCATGTATTGATTTCATGGTTGTGTGATTTCAGGAAGTGATCTCTCTGTACTTCAGTTTATTCATACATATGATGGGGATAAAATAATAACTAATTCAGTGTATTCTTGCATAGTTCTAAATGAGCTAATGCATGCAAACCCTTAGCATAGGGTTTATCACCTAGAAAGCATTCGGAAACATTCTTGTAGCTATCCCAGAGATTATCTGATTGAACCCATTTAATTTACAGGTGAAGACATTAAAATACAGATGGTGAAATCTTTATGCATACTCACATGCACTAAATCTAGGTTGTCTGAATCCTAACCGAGAACACTGAGATACCGGGCTGCTGATCCCTGCCTTGTTTGTGCTTGAAAGTAGCATGAATGAGTAGCGTCGCCTGGAGTTGAAACCCAGATTACTAGGCTCAACCCTCAGAGTTTCTGACTCAGTAAGTGTTCTAGCAAGTTCTCAGATGCAGCTGCTGCTGCCGACTCAGTCATCACATTGTGAGAATTAGTGACGATGAGGCAAAGAGACCAGTTGAGAGTGTATTTCAGAGTGTGCTGGCATCAAGGATTTAAGGGGTGAGATAGATCAGAACTTAATGACCTATAGGAGGTGGGAGAGAAAGATGAATGTTGAGATGGTTGTTTCGGACAGCTAGAAAAATGTTATTAATTTAGATTAGGAAAACGGTAGGAGTAATGATTTGTTTGGGAGGTGATTGTGGGCTTAATTTAAGATGGGCCAAATGAGGTTAGGTGCCTGTAGACTGAAGGTGAGGAAGAAGCACTAAGTAGTCAGTTAAAAGTTTTAATCTATAACTTTGACAAAAGCAGTGAGCTAAAGCCTATAATTGTATATGCATGTGACCGTTGAAAGAGTGGAGGTGAAGGAAACTGTGAACGCATGAATAAGCATCTCTATGTATACAGAGTAAGAACGTCACTGTTGAATAGAGTAGATACTATGGGAGACTAAGAGAGGTTTGTTGACAGAATTAGGCAAGAGCAGTAGGGTAAATGGCCAGACACGGATTTCATGAAGATCTTGGTCCCCATCAGCAGAAACTGCATTTTGAATACAGGGGGAAAAATTAGATCTATATGACTTAAGGATTTCAAAATATTCATGGGATGGAAACCAGACAGTTGGTGATATGTCCTACCCATGATTTAGCTACAGCAGTTTAATTAAAAAAAGAAATTAGATTATGACAAACTCTGGCTTCACTCCAAAACTCCAGTCATATATTCATTTGCCTACTGAATATCTCTCCTTGGATGTCTCACATTTAAAGACTTCTTGAGTCTTTCGAGTTGGTATTACTTAAATATTGAAAAGGCCCACAGATAAACTGATTATCTGAGCTCATTCTCAAGCTGACAATGGCATGGAACATCCAAACCAGAAATCTGAAAACACATGTAGACTTTTTTCTATCACTATCAAACTCCAGTTCCTAGTGATTATCATAATGATTTTGCCTCTCTAATAATTACCACCTGCCTGCTGCTACTAGCTTAGTCAGAATTAAGTATGGTTTGTGTTTCTGCACTTGTCACTTACCATGGTACTCTGCCTCTCCCTCCAGTCCCTTCTAATCTGTCCATCACACAGCTGACAAGATGATCATTGTAGAAGGAGAATCTGCTCAGGCCACTGACCTTAGGTAAATTCAAAATGGTTTTGCCTATCCTACAAGGTCTTCCTTTCCTCCCCAGCTTTAGTTTACGTTACAATTCCTTTTACAATGTGAACAACTTATGGATGAAAATAGTCCCTATAACTACAACAAGAGCTGATATTTAGTTTCCACTGTGTCAGAGCGCAGATAAATACTCTACATGCATTATAATATTTCATCCTTAGCATGTCTCACGTTACTACCTTTCTGCTCCTCTAGGCCAGCAACCAAATGAAGATCTCAGACACTATTCCTAAAGCCCAGGCCCAACTTAAATAGGGCCATCCAGAATACATATCCAGAAACGTATTGATTAGGATCTAATGGAAGGCACAATTGGGGAGGCTGGCATTCGTGCCTCTCATCTCATATTCTGGGGCCAGGATAAAGTAAATATCACCCAATTTTACTTCTTCCTTCCCAACTGTAAATCCATTAGTTTACTTTTCCCGCCTTATTGACCTAGCTGGAACTTATGGCACAATGTTGCATAAAAGTGATACCAGTAGACATTTTGTTTTCTTGTTATTGACCTCACAAGGAAAGCCTGCTGTATTTTTGCCTTAAGTATAGTGTTAGCTATAGGCTTTACATACTGTGTTTCAGACTGAAGATGTTTCCATTCAGGAAACTGAGATATTTTATTCTGAAAGCCTTCAAAAAGAATTTTGTCAAATGCTTTTTCTGCATCTTGTTAGATGATCATATGATTTTTTTAACCTGTTAACATGGATAACTACCCTGAATAACTTTCCAACATTAATTATATTCCTGACATAAACCTTACTTGATTATATATTTTGTATACTTTTTATGTATTGTGTAATTGGTTTTCTAATATTTTAAGTTTATTCTTCATCTATAGTAATGAGGTATGATGTCTATAATCTTTGTTTCCTGTAATGTCCTTGTCTGTTTTTGGTCTCATAGTTTCACTGGCCTTATAGAGCTGGCAAGCATGCTTCCTCCTCTACTTTTTGAAATCGTTGTGTAAGGTGAGCATTATTTCCTGCAATACAATTCACCAGTGAAACCATCTATATCTGGAGGTTTTATGTATTGGAATTTTTTTTAATTCGAAATTTAATTTCTTTAACAGATATAGAGCCTCCCCGTTTCCTATTTCTAGATATGTTAATTTTGATAAGTTGTTTAAAAAAAATTCCATCCATTTCCTGTAACTTTTTGAATTTATTAACATGAAACTGTTCATGATATTTAATCATTAGCTTTTTCATTCCTGAGGAACAGTAGAATCTTTTATTTCTAACATTGGTATTTTATTTTATTTTTTTATCTCTTCTTCTGTCTTGCTTGGAGGCTTAACAGTTTTGAATTCTTGTCAAAGAACAAACTTTGCGGGGGTGGGGGGTGGGGCACCTGGGTAACTCAGTTGGTTAAGCTAAGCATCCCACTCTTGGTTTCGTTTTTTTCTGTTAAATTCAACTTCTGATCCTTCTAGGGACCGGTTTCTATTGTCTATTTTTTGTTGTTATTTTGATTGTTTATGATTTTTTCTGCATCTTTTTATGTATTTCTAGCTCTATTTATATGCATATCCAATGATATGTTTCATTTATTTTTTTAATTTTTTAAAAGATTATTTATTTATTTATTTATTTACTTGACACAGAGATCACAAGTAGGCAGAGAGGCAGGCAGAGAGAGAGAGGGAAGCAGGCTCCCTGCTGAGCAGAGAGCCCCATACGGGGCCCCATCCCAGGACCCTGAGGCCATGGCCTGAGCTGAAGGCAGAATAACCCTCTGAGCCACCCAGGTGCCCACCAATGATATGTTTTATACTAAATATAGAAATATGTTGTAGAATTACATTGTTTCCTTTAAAGACTGTTACTTTATATTCTGGCAGACAGTTGTATTCCTGACTGATGCTTTCAGTTGTCAAAGGCTGTTTTTCTTATTTGTCAGCATCGCTGAGGTCTCTTTTGGTTTTGTTTGTTGTCTTAAAGAATGGCCCAAACTCCCCGACATGTTTCCTGTTTCCAGAGATTATGGCCCATCTGGTATTACAACGGAATGCCCAAGGCCACTGAAGTCTCTCTGTTCTGGCTGGAGCACTGAGGGTTCAGCCTCATAGAAGCTCCTTTCTTCTGGGCTTCCTGGAGTATCTCTCTGTTCACGCACAGCTCAGCAGCTTTCTGCTCTCCTAAATCCTGCCACACAGATTCTGACTGCTTCAGCATCACAGAAACCTAATCTATCTCCGCTCTATTTAACAAAAGTGTCCCTCTACTTGGGCTTCTCCATCTTACACCAAGTAAGGGAAATAACTCTAATTAGAGAACAGGGCAAATTATTCCTGAGTTTCTTTTAAGAATTACAGATACAGGCTTCCTGCTTTATCAGTAGATGGGAATAGTTGTTTCATGTGTTTTGTCCGGTTTTCCAGTGTGTATGCTAGAAGGGCAAGTTCAGTGCCAGTTACTGAGCATAGCTAGAAGTTGAAGTCTCCCTCAAGCAGACACAGTTGACTTCACAACATGGGTTTCCATTATATGTTCCAAGAACTGTCATCTAAGCCTGCCTAGTACTTTAGGCTCTGAAGACTCAGAGAAGTCTGTTTCCTTGCCTTGTCCAGCTTCTAGAGACATCTGCATTTGTTGGCTTTGGCCCCTTCTTCCATCTCAAAACCAACAGCATAACATCTTCAACGTCTGTATCACACCACTCTGACACTCTGTTCCGGCTTTCACATCTCTTTCACTGACACTTTGGCCTCCCTCTGATAAGGGCCTTTAGGATTAGGGCTCAGCTGGATAACCAAGATGATATTCTCACCTCAAGATCCTTGTTCGCCTTTGCAAAGCCCTTTTTGCCATGTAAGGGTAACATGTTCACAGGATTTGACACCATTATGACAGGTAGAGATAAAATGAGGACCCTAACCAGGCATGTAAAGAGTCATATTCCTAAGAATGATTTGGTCTCTTTTGGTGAATATGAAGAAATTAAAGAGATTCATCTTCACTTATTTGAATCTGTGAACAAATGTTTCATTTCTGTTTCCTTCCTTCCTTCCTTCCGTTTTTATTGAAAGAGAGAGAAAAGGGCAGAAGGAAAGGGAGAGAAAGAATCTTTAAGTAGACTCCATGCCTAGAATGAAGCCTGATGTGGGGCTTGATCTTATGACCCTGAGATCATCACCTGAGCTGGAATTGAGAGTTGGATGCTTAACCAGCAAAGCCATGCAGGCATCTCCCCCACCCCCCCCTTTTTTTTTTTGGAGTTTTCTGTTTCTTTCTCATTCCTTTTCAAATAGTCTTAATCAGAGACTATAAACCTAGAGATAATTAACAGAAAAGAAAAGAAAAGTCTGGGGTACCTGGGTGGCACAGTTGTTAAGCGTCTGCCTTCGGCTCTGGTCATGATCCAAGCGTCCTGAGATGGAGCCCTGTGTCGGGCTCCCTGCTCAGTGGGAGGCCTGCTTCTCCCTTTTCCACTCCCCCTGCTTGTGTTATCTCTCTCACTGTCTCTCTCTCTGTCAAAAAAAATAAAAATTAAACAAATTTTAAAAAGAAAGAAAGGAAAAATCTTCATATGTAATTTCCCAGGCTCTGGGCAAAAATACATTGGTAATAAAATCCCAAACTATCCAGATATTGAATGAGAGATACTGATGATTTCTAGATGTTCAGATTTATAATGGCTCCACTGAACAGCAAAAGGATATTGGCATGTTTACTCTTCCTTCCTGAGTTTCTGGAAGCCTGTTGGAGTCTGTTGCCTTCCTCCTGATCCTTTCTTATAGAACCTAGCTGTCTATCAAGTTGATATGTTATAACCTTACCAGAATTTGGACTATATGCATGAATGCTAATGATGCAAAGGAATATGAAAACAAATGAATGCATCTAGTTACAACTATGCAAAAATTTATATGGCTATAGAAATGGAATAGAAATTAAATAAGCATAAGGAAAATATACTAGGCAGCAGATATTTTCTGATTTTATTTATTCATTTAACTTTTAACAAAAGAATTCTTATTGGACTTCTAACATGTGCCCTGTTATGATGGGTACTAAGGAATCAGATTTAAAAAATACAAGTTGTACCTTAAGTAAGTTGGCAAATCAGCAGGTCAGAAAAACAACAACAGTTACAAATATATGACAGTTGTTAAGAAGGTTTTACATAAGGTATAATTATAAATCAGAGACACGCTTTTAATAAAGACTGGTATGTCAGATATAGAGCTTCCAAATAAAATTAAGTCTTAAAGAAAGTATAGTGGTTCTTCCTGTAAGGTTGTAAGGTTAGGGGATGATTTGTGAAACAAAAAACAGTAAAGTACAGAGGTATGGAGTCCAATTGATGTAGAGATAAATGGGGAAATGTTTCTCATTGAGGATGATTGAAAGAGTCTGTGTGATGAGGATTGGTAAAATGACACCCTCAAGCAAGTAAAGAGCATATAGGATATGTTAAGAATTTGGGTTTTGAATTATTTTCTTTAATATTAACTACCCACTTTTATTTATTTATTTATTTGTCTGTTTGTTTGCTTGTTTAGAGATTTTATTTATTTATTTGACAGAGAGAAACACAGCAAGAGAGGGAACACAAGCAGGAGGAGTGGGAGAGGGAGAAGCAGGCTTCCCGCCAAGCAGGGAGCAGGTTGCTGGGCTCCATCCCAGGACCCTGGGATCATGACCCGAGCCAAAGCCAGACACTTAATGTCTGAGCCACCCAGGCGCCCCAACTACCCACTTTTATAATACATAAAAATAATACAGGAAAATGGTTGCTGAATTTTGGAGCCATGGCATGTGTCTCCTTCTGGCTTTCTGCAGCTCCTTAAATGGGACACAAGCTCATTCGCACATTCCTTTACTCTTCACAGTACCTTCTGCATTGTCTTGGAGCTACAGTTGGATCTTGATCCATAAATATTTTCATTTCCTTCCATTGGACTGATACCGAAGAAGAACAAATTCTCCAAGCCGAGGAACATCATTTTGATAATGTATTCATATTTAATTGTAAGTTCCATTTAGAAGTTATGTGTGGAATTTTCTACATACATTATTGGATCGAAAACAACCACTCCTAGTATCCATATAAACAGGTGGTATTATCAACATTCACTTATTCTTGGAATTGCCACTTTCCATTGGCAATCTCATCTCCCCACGTGGAAACTAAATACAAACCATTATAAACAGGTGGTATTATCAACATTCACTTATTCTTGGAATTGCCACTTTCCATTGGCAATCTCATCTCCCCACGTGGAAACTAAATACAAACCATTAGCAAATGAAAACTTTTTTGAATGTGATAGCATGAATTAGTAATTGAAGGCTTTCCTTGAAAAGTAGAAAGAGGTCAGCCTTTAAAGTCAGAGATCTGGTTTGTTTCCCAGCTTTGTTACTTTAATATATGTCCTTGAGCCGATCATTTCAGTTCACTGAACTCCAGTTTCTTCATCTCTGAAACGAGGATAATAATGTATGCCTTGTTTAGGTATTGTGTGCCATGGAAATAATTTATAGACTGCACATAGCACTAATTATTCAGTAATTGGCAGCTGTTATCATTATGGTCATTTTCCACATTGAAGAATTTAGTCTTTTTCCCTTAAAAAGTATTAATCTCTAATCCCCTCTATAAAGCATTCCCATAAACTTGAAGGAGTGGGCAGTCACTGAAATAATTACATGCATACACTTTCCTTCTGCCAGCTATTCCTAGTGATTAAACATATTTGCATATGCAAATTAAAACACTGTGTACTCATTACTTTAAATATGTTTCTCATTAGGTAAATGAAATACTTATTGAAGATGATATAAGGCTAAAAGCAGAATATTGTCAAAACAAGCTACAGGATGATTTTTTAAAATTTATTTTTTAAGTATGACAACACCACTTTCACTTTTAAGCATAGTAGATAAATAGATAACATAGTTAAATCAATATTTCCTATATTACCTGGTTAAAAGTAATAATATATATAATATTTATTTTATTCAATATTTTTGTCAGTATATATACTAGTCTATAACCAAATTCCATTAATAATTATGGTTCTTCTAACTGTATTATAGGTATGATTTAAGTTTTCTGTAAATCCCATTCTAATTATGCAAGAATAAATCAGGTATTTTCTCTTTTATGCTTGACCACAGAGTAAAATAGAAAGAAAGACAAGGTCAGAAAATGCCCTTTTTGAAAACTGAAGTCAATAAAATTCTACTTAAAAAAATACAAAAATTAATGGGGGGGTGTGTGCCTGGGTGGCTTAGTCAGTTAAGCATCTGCCTTTGGCTCAGGTCACAATATTAGAGTCCTGGGGTCAAACCCTGAGTGGGGCTCTCTGCTCAGCAGGGAATCTGCTTTTCCCTCACTCTCTACCCTTCCCCTCTGCTCATGTGCATGTGCATTCTCAGATAAATCAAAAAATAACAAACAAATAAATAAATAGTACAACTAGTATCCATCTGCAGAGCATCTTGACCAAAAAGTCTTGAAATTTTCCCAGTGTTATCAAAATAATTGGAATAGCTAGTTTTCATTGTCTCTCTCAACACCTTGGTCAACATCTCCCTTACTGATTCTATCTCAACATATGCATACCTTCATTTACCTTCCCTATTACTGAAATAAACAAGCAAAATTGTCTTCTGGTTTCCTCTCCTCCCAGGTGACTGCCTGAACTCTTTTCTGATGATCTTCTATATACTTTCATGTATAAATTCTGGCTCTGTGTCTGTGTTCTCTGTCATCTCAGCTTTCTTGGAGGAATCTACATTAACTACTTCCCAGTTTCCCATGTCTCAACTAGCGAGCCCTCAACTCACCTGGGTCCCTCTGCCTTCTCCCTTTTCTGTAGCTTTTCCCATCTCCAGTCTAAACCATTCTGCACTTAATGACCTATGCTGGTTGGAGAATACAATTGTAAAGAAGAGCCAATTGTTCTTTATTAATTTAATTTATGCATTTAATATACGAAGGTCCATACAACTTGGACTTCAGGTCTCTAAAAAAAGACCCCGCAACAGGCAGTCAACCTCATAACCAACAATTAAAAATTGTTGGTTTTAATTGTTTAATTGTTGGTTATGAGGTTGACTGCCTGTTGCGGGGTCTTTTTTTAGAGACCTGAATACCCCCAATGCATTGGCCATGTTATCCTGTTAATAAGGGAGGGTCACCTTCTTGGAGTATAGTTTTATAATGGTGGTTCCTTGGGCTTTGCCATTCCAGTATGAGATTATCTGTCAGAGCCATATCTGAAATCAATAAAGATTTCAAGTAAGAACACATATTAAACAGGAAATAAAGATGAAAGGAGACGAGAGTCTCTAGATAATCATTAGAGAATGAAAGAGCCAGGGAGAGTCTGTGTCCTCTCAAGCAGGATGCCATCTGAATTCACACCGCCAATCCGTGCCCCTCACTGCACTGCTTTGTTGCTGCATTCATATTTACCCTCTACCATGTTAGATCTTTAAAAAGGCTATTCAAATTGCTTAATTATGTAATATCTGAATCTCATGAGTTTTTCCCCTTGGATTTCTCTCCCCTGGGAAGAGAATGTCTGGCTTCTTTTACCTTTTTGTTTTTTTATTTTTGTTGTTGTTAATATTTCTTTTTCTACTTTTCCCTCACCTGATTCCACACCATCCTTTTCCTCTGGATTTTTAAATTCTGATTTATTTCAGTCAGTTCAGGCATTAAAAGGTGTAGTATAAATGCACTATCATCTCAAAAGCTTTTATTGTTGGGGCGTCTGGGTGGCTCAGTGGGTTAAGCCTCTGCCTTTGGCTCAGGTCATGATCCCGGGGTCCTGGGATCGAGCCCCACATCGGGCTCTCTGCTCAGCAGGGAGCCTGCTTCCCCCTCTCTCTCTGCCTGCCTCTCTGCCTACTTGTAATCTCTGTCAAATAAATAAATAAAATATTTTTTAAAAAGCTTTTAATTGTTCTTGTTGCAT
Organism: Mellivora capensis; assembly: GCA_004024625.1. Classification (NCBI taxonomy): domain Eukaryota; kingdom Metazoa; phylum Chordata; class Mammalia; order Carnivora; family Mustelidae; genus Mellivora; species Mellivora capensis. Next base: position 126,889 of record PISX010000494.1, on the reverse strand, counting down.
GCTCTGAAGCAAAGGCAACCCAAAATTGGAATTGTGTAGTGTCTGAAAAAATACGGCATATCACAAAGGATGCTATAGTGTTATTATTTCAAGGGCTCTGTAACCCCTCTATTGCGGTTTTTGGTTTTTAATCCCAAATAACTCATGTATTGATCCAAAATATTTTGGATCTGTGTAGCACTCTAAAGTAGTTCCTAAGGAGTTGTTCTGCTCTTACTGAATTCTCATGGTGACAATATAAAAAAAGGAAAAAAAATTGGAAGCATCTCCTAAAATGTTTTAAATGGAGCAAAGTTGTACCCTTACAGCCTCATACAGGTAATATGAGTTCTGAGCATTCCATCTAGAGAGAGTATGTGAAATCTGTGAATGTCCGATTAATTGTACAGTCAACTCGCTCAATTCCAGAGTCCCACTCTCCTTGAAAGGAGTTGGGAAGATTTCTTGGGACAGATGTCCTGGAAGTATAAATGCACAGACTGTTCTTCTATTATGACAATTATTCGTTGTCACTATACATAAAAGTCTAGGTCCTTTGCCATCTCTAATTCTGGAAATATAATATTTATTGAAAAAAGCTCATCCTAACTATGTCTTGGGCTCTTCAGAAATATTGACTGATTTCTTATCCTCACATGAGCCTCACATGCTTGTAAATATCACATTCTGTGTTCTTCAGCATTTTGGTGTAAATGCAAACAAGGTATTATCTAACATCCACCAGAACAGAAGGACTTCACGTGGCACTTCTGAGCTCCATACTGTTTCCAAGAAGAAGAACATTTTGGTTTGCTAAAACTTCTACCTGGTGTTTTTTAAATGACGGCATTTTTTGCAGAGGTTAGAATCACGGTGATCCAGATTTTCCCTTAGGCTTACATACATCTCCCTCCTCTGTGAGATTAGAACTGATGCGTAAGCTCCTGACTAAGTCTAGGTAAGGATTATCCAGTGGACAGGGGCTCCAAAGAGAGGGAACACAGAGAAAAAGATTTATTTGGATGATGTGGATATCAGCCAGAGCCCTAGATAAGAAGAAGCTTGTAGCCCTTTATGTAAATGTTCCCCTTAACATTGACTCTAAATGTTTTTGGATGATCTTCATCATGTATTCCTTCTTTCATTTATTCAGTCATAACTTATTAAATGCTAACTCTGAACCAAAGACATAAGGATGGGATCACTTTCTATAAAAAGCTTACAGTCAAGGCATCAAATAGCCACTTTATCAAACACATAGAGCAGACTGTTGAGTCAGCCAATTACTGTAAGGAAACAAATGGCAAATCAAATTAGGGTAATTTTAAGAGGGTTAATTTACAGTGGGACTATTTATAGAGGTACAGTTTGGGGGGGGTGGGGGGAACAATACTGATTGTTCAGCCTGCTGCAGCCAAGATAGTTCTTATCACCCAAAAAGATGAGAAGAGTAAATGACGAACAGAAACAGAAGGTAAAAATTCCACAGAAGATGGGACGCCTGGGTGGCTCAGTTGGTTAAGCAGCTGCCTTCGGCTCAGGTCATGATCCCAGCGTCCTGGGATCAAGTCATTCCACAGAAGAGGCAACCTTTAGAAAAGGCTTTGATAAAGTAAAACAAAAGAGTCCAAAATAACTTTGAAGGAAAGCCAGGGAAGAAAAAAGAGGCTATTCTTCCTCTCATCTCCTGGAGGGACTCCCATTGGCTGAAGCAAACCAGAAGAGAGAATAAGAAAGTCCTTCCAAGTGTCTGTGCAAGCCGATTGCCTAGGAAGTATGCTGAGGGTGGAGAACTGAAGAGCAGGTCTGCAGTGCAAGCGAAGACATCCTTTATAGTTTACCCATGTACTGCTTGACATCCTGTCTTTCCCCTCATCTGGAGACAAGTTTTTAATTAAAAAAAAAAAAAAATCTGTTCCAGGGAGGGAAAGTATGGTCACCCCAAATCATACCACTTTGGAATATGGATATTTTTGAGCCCAAGGCAAATATGACCCAATAGACTCAAGAAGGGTTTTTGGTGGTGGTTGCTTTGTTTTGTTTTTTGTTTTTCTTGTTTTGTTGTTGTTGTTGTGGCTTTTTTTTTTCTTTTTTAACCTCTTCTTTAACTGCCTGAAGGAATTTAGATCAGGGCCAAAGCTAGTGATCCTTTTTCTATCAGAAACTTATCTGCAGGGCATGGCAAACATTTGTTCACCAAACATATTTCTTTCCATCTTCCTGTGAATTTTCTTCCTCCCCTCTGAAACTCCAGACTCCTCCCCTCTTCTCCTTAGATAAGGATGGCAGATAAGTTCCAATGGCCTGACTGTCTTTAAGCCTCTCAGGTCTTGGTGGCTCCTATACTTATGAAATTAAATTTTCCTCTTATCAAATTGTCTTATGTCAAATTAACTATTAGATCGGCCAAAGAATCTAGAAGAGAAAAAGAGAAAAGTTTTCTGCCCCTACATCATCCTCTACATTATGAGTTGAATCAGTTTGGTTCTACTAATCCCTAGAACTTAAATCATCTACTACTGGCTTCTTGGCAAAGAGTCATGGGGATGGAAGTGGGAAAAAACTGGAATAGAAACATCAAGTAACATAAAATGCATCTGCTGTATTTAATGCACAATTCTGTAAAACGTATATTTTGTTGGGATCACATACAGTACTGTATACCAGAAACATCTGTGTCTATTGCTGCTAAAATATTAAGAGGTCCACCACATACCTCTGTCTCTTTCTTTATGGTGTACAGAGCAGGGCTTGGTAACTTATCTTTCACTTTGAAAGGAATATTCCGTCATGCTCCAGACTACTACGTCCTTAGAAATGTTACCAATATGACAGCACCCTTAACCTTCTCTAGGTCTACCGAGTCTATCAGCAATATATTGCCTGGTAATGCTACATACCAAATAACCACAAACTATCAGGGCATAATATGACAAACATTTCTTGCTAAGATAAGGACCAGCTGCAGTGGCTCTACTTTTGCCTGTGTCAGCTTGAGGGTGTCAGTATTGAAGTGCAGCCTCCGCTACACAGCTATCTCATCCTTTCCCTGGCATTTAAGGTGCCAGTAGGAGCATGTTCTGGTGATGGGAGATGAGCAAGATGCCAAGAAGAAGCACACGAGGCTTCTTAAACTGTAGGTCAGAACAAGCATTCTGTCATTTCTGCTTCCATGTCAGGATAAGGGATGTGGCTGAGTCAAAGGTCAATAGGTAGCAAAGAATATTCCACCTTTACAGAAGAAACACAAAAGTCACTGGCAAAAGGCTTAGAAAATGGGAGGGGTACAAATTGGGGACAACAATGTAATCTACAACAAGGATCCAAATGGTATATATAATGTCATCAGTAATGTGGGCCAGCATTAAATTCTATTGGAGCGCAAGAAGATTAAAGTCATGGCACACTATCTTGACATAGAAGTTAGAATGTTGAAATAGCTCTGGGACATGACAAAAATCATACACTGCTGTCTCTGCCATTAAAACTAAAATTACTGGTAAATTTCTTAAAGTAAGATCTTGTAACTTTTATGGTGGATAGGTGATTTCTTCCTATATTTTTAAATCTAGGCCATGTTAACTTTTCTTAAAAGGAGAAGAAAAAGGATGATACTGGTGACCTTATAAGGCAACTTCCCAGTTACAGATTTTAGAAGGCTCTTTTGCAAGAGAGAGCTGCTTTCTTTAAATGAGGAAATGCTTCTGCCAGCAAGGGGTTTATAGAAAAATTACAGACTCAAGCACCAGCTTTATCTATGTCTGCTGAAATATCTCCATCTCTTTTTCAGGATCTCATATTTTTCCTTGACTTAGTTTAAAAGACTTGGTGAGATTGAACTGGTACAACTTTCATCATTATTGTCTTACTGTCTGCAGCTCTTGTCCCCAGGACCCTGGACTTGATCATTTCTGTCATGTGACTGTAGAAGATAAGGGATTTTGTCAAAGGTACCATGGAGCACTAAAGTTTTCATATGTATTTTTAGTTACTCATACATTTTATTTCTCTTTGCTCTTATAGATGCTCCCTAGCATTATTAGAAAACTTACGATTCCACAAGTTTATAATTGCTATTCTTGCCATAGGAACTAATGATCACATTCAATGATCCTCCAATACCTTGCCTTCTACCAGCTTTGCATCTAACATCACTACCTCTGATATCATGATTAATCATGAGGTAATTATATGCACTAGATAATTAATATCCCATTTCCTCCTGTAAAAAGTAGAATCACTTTGTACCCTCAAATATATGATTAATTAAAATTCAAAATCTCATTTTAGAGATCCATTTCCTGAAGCCTCTTATGATACCCATTACTATATCAGTCAAGGTCTCAACAGAAAACAGATGGCATATTCAAATTAGGATATTTTTTCAAAAGTTTATTTACAAGAGGCTGTGGTAGATTTAAAAGGGTTATCAGTTCTTTGAAACTCCACTGAGAGAATTTCCACTCTCTTTGAATTTGGACTAGCCTATGATGACTTTGATCAAGAGAGTATGGCAGAAATGATGCTATTTGAGTTCTGGCCCTGGCCTTTAAGAGGATAAGCAGGTTCCATCTTACTTTAACTGAACCCCAAACCACTGTTTAAGAAGTAATGCTACCCTGCAGGAAAGACCACATAGATGCTCTGAGACACATTGAAAGAAAGAGGGTCTCAGTCAGCCCACCTTTCCAACCATCCCAGTCAAAGTGTTGGAAATGTCAGCGAAACCTTAGACATCCCAGATAAGAACAGCTACCAGGCTAATACCCAGTTAAAGGCACATGGGGCAGAAGAATTGCCCAGCTAAGCCCTGCCCAAATTCTGGACCCACAAAATTGTGCAGTATAACATAATAGTTGTTTGAATCTGCTAATTTTGTGGGTGGTTTGTTATGCAGCAACTGGAGAAGAGGAACAGATTTGATCCCAGGTCCCTGACCTGACAAAAAACAAGACCAGGTTTGAAATTGGTAAGATATGTCCCCAAAGGCAAAGGAAACAAAAGCAAAAATGAACTTTTGGGACTTCATCAAGATCAAAAGTTTCTGCATAGCAAAGGAAACAGTCAACAAAACAAAGAGGCAACCCACGGAATGGAAGAAGATATTTGCAAGTGACAGTACAGACAAAAGGTTGATATCCAGGATCTGTAAAGAACTTCTCAAACTCAACACACATAAAACCCATAATCATGTCAAAAAATGGGCAAAAGACATGAACAGACACTTCTCCAATGAAGACATACAAATGGCTATCAGACACATGAAAAAATGTTCATCATCACTAGCCATCAGGGAGATTCAAATTAAAACTACCTTGAGATACCACCTTACACCAGTTAGAATGGCCAAAATTAGCAAGACAGGAAACAACATGTGTTGGAGAGGATGTGGAGAAAGGGGAACCCTCTTACACTGTTGGTGGGAATGCAAGTTGGTGCAGCCACTTTGGAGAGCAGTGTGGAGATTCCTTCAGAAATTAAAAATAGAGCTTCCCTATGACCCTGCAATTGCACTACTGGGTATTTACTCCAAAGATACAGATGTGGTGAAAAGAAGGGCCATCTGTACCCCAATGTTTATAGCAGCAATGGCCACAGTCGCCAAATTGTGGAAAGAACCAAGATGCCCTTCAACGGACGAATGGATAAGGAAGATGTGGTCCATATATACTATGGAGTATTATGCCTCCATCAGAAAGGATAAATACCCAACTTTTTGTATCAACATGGACGGAACTGGAAGAGGTTATGCTGAGGGAAATAAGTCAAGCAGAGAGAGTCAATTATCATATGGTTTCACTTATTTGCAGAGCATAACAAATAACATGGAGGACATGGGGAGATGGAGAGGAGGAGGGAGTTGAGGGAAATTGGAGGGGGAGATGAACCATGAGAGTCTATGTACTCTGAAAAACAATCTGAGGGCATTTAAGGGGCGGGGGATGGGAGGTTGGGGGAGCCAGGTGGTGGGTATTATGGGGGGCACATATGGCATGGAGCACTGGGTGTGGTGCATAAACAATGAATTCTGTTACGCTGAAAAGAAATTAATAAAAAAAAAGAAATTGGCTTGGAGCAAATTGCAGAATGGAAGCTGTAGCTCAAGAGATTCTGTGCAAGTTGGAAGGGCTTCATGGAGCCTGTTAATGAAGGCTTAGAGGACATAGGAAAATGTTATCAAAGGCTGGAGGAAAAAGGACTATTTTTATGTTGTGACTGTAGGTAACACACTTTGCCCATAGGAGCATGGAAAATATGCAAGATATTTCACATACTTGTGGAGGTTGGAAAATCTAGAAAGTGGTAACTTGTGTTTTCTGGTTACCTATGAGAAGAGAGGAATTTAAGAAAAGAGAGAAAAAAGAGGAAATTTTAGTTTTTAGTTTTTAAGCAGGATTTAGAAAGCATATAGAAGGCAGGAATGGTCTTTCTAGCTTGCAAAAGGCTCTTGAAGTAAGGACTAGCCTCAAGGCAAAGTTCAAATCTAGGGCATTAAAGTAGGACCTCAGAGTAAAGATAAAATCAAGGTGTGACTCTGAGGCCCTTCTTAAGACCCTAAGAAGATTTAGCTTTTAAGAGCATTAAAGTTATGCCTTATAGGTGGTTTCAGTTATAAATGAAAGCTTGTAAGAATACTGAGTGGTGGGGCGCCTGGGTGGCTCAGTGGGTTAAAGCCTCTGCTTTTGGCTCAGGTCATGATCCCAGGGTCCTGGGATTGAGCCCCACATCGGGCTCTCTGCTCCGCGGAGAGCCTGCTTCCTCCTCTTTCTCCCTGCCTGCCTCTCTTGCCTACTTGTAATCTCTGTCTGTCAAATAAATAAATAAAATCTTAAAAAAAAAAAAAGAATACTGAGTGGTGTTCCAGCTATGGGTTGAAATGTGGTCCCCTCAAATTCCTATGTGGACGTCCTGACCTGCAATACTTCAGGACTGTGCCTTTATTTGGAGATACCCTCTTTACTAAGTTAAAATGAGGTCACTAGGGTGGGCCCAAATCTATTATGACTGGAGTCCTTATAAAACAGATAATTTGGAGAAAGACACACCAGACATGTGAATGTCAAGGCAGTAATTCGAGTGATGCATATATAAATCATAAACACCAAAGATTGCCTGCACACCACTGGAAAGAGGGGAGAGGCAGGGAACAGACTTTACTTTAGCTCAGAAGGAACCAACCCTACCTTGATCTTGGACTTCCATCCTCTGGAATTGCGCACAATAAGTGTTGTTCAAATTTCCTGGTCTGTGGTACTTTGTTAAAACAGTGGGAGCAAATTAATACAGTCCCACATCAACCTTACAGGGAGCCCAGGGATAGTAAAGGTTATCTGTTAAGAGATTTGTGAGTGCAGTTGTGTGTGATGAAATGAATTACAACTGGACAAGAATGGAAGCCAAAACATTTTTTAAGTGATTTAGATTGAAAGGGACAGGGACAGAACAAAATGAAAAGAGAGACCCTCACTCTATTAGGGGCAGGTAATAAGCTGAGAAACCTTCTCAGCTGCAAACACCAGCCATTTCTTATGGGAAAGGATGGATGATTCACAGGATGGAGACAAAAGCTAGAGGGAATCAACACCAGGTAGTAGGACTGGACCTTAATTAAGAGTTGACCAGATGTACTCTGCTGGGTTTTTTTTTTTTTTTTTTTAATTTTTATGGATCAGTAACTGGTGTGTGTCTTCCACTTCCCCTCTTTTAGAATAGAGGTGTTGATTATGATTATCTTTTTTGGGGGGGGTCACCCCATTGTAAGTTTTGACATGTGAGTAGAAAACCTCCATTTTCCTACTAGGAGGGACCACAATCAAAGAACTACATTCAAGGAGCTTCCTTTACCTGGGCCTAAATTAGATGATGAGAGCCTATTCTTTAAGCCAATGCCAGTATGGAATAAGACTTCAGTGCTCTAAGTGTTATAGAATTTCCTACTCCTTCAGTGCCCACGGTTCTTGGTCATGCCAAGAGGTAGACCAGACAAAGAGGGGTGGGCAGCAGAGCAAAGTTTATTGAGTGATAGTAAAGTTATAGTACAAAACTCCAAAAGAGGGAGGGGACCCGAGAGGTTTGCCACCAGAGTTTCTAAGTCTAGGGATTTCTATGTGCTTGTTGGCAGGCTGTTTTAATCTGATTAACCCTCCCTGTGTCTGTCATCCAATCAGGGTTTTTTTTGTTTGTTTGTTTATTTTATTTTATTTTATTTTATTTTATTTTATTTTATTTTATTTATTTCTTTTCAGTATTCAGTGGAGATATCCTTCCAAGGTGGGTAGAAAATCCTCTTAAGGGAGGTTTCTTCTTAGGGCAGTATCCCTGATCCCTGCCTGCCTTTCTTCCAACTATTTTTCATCATTAGAAGAACATTCTGCAGGTTGTAGAAATATGAGTAAGTTGTGGCCAGAATGTGGACTAAGGTAAGTTTGAACTGGCCACACATCCTTTGAGATAATTGCCATTGCGAGGTGAGGTCTTTTCTCCTCCCCGAACCTGTGAACCCTGTGACTGCTTTGACTGAAAAAGCTCGATAGAAATTGCACATTGCCAACTGGTAGGTGAAGGAGATATATAGGCATCTCCTTCTATAGGCACCATACATAATCTCCCTCTCTTAAGTGTGAGGAGGACTGTGAAGATGATGGGCTATCACTCCTGTGATTCTATTACATGCTGAGGGGAAGGGATTTTGTGGATGCAATTAATACACCACATTAAGTTGATTTTGAGTCAATCAAAAGGACACTATCCTGGGTGAGTCAGAGCTAATCAGGTAAATCTGAAAAGGGAAAGGTCTTTTACGAAGAAAGAGATTCAAAACATCCGAGAAATTCCCTTGCCGGTTCTTGAATTGCAGCAAGCTGCATCGTCAGTGGGCATATGACATGAAACCCATGGCACTCAGGAGCCCAAGTGATAGTCAATAGGAAAACAAGAAACTTGGCGCTATACCCACAAAGAAGCGAATTCTTCCAATAACCTTAATGAATTTCAAAGAGGATCCTGAGCTTCAAATGAGACCCCAACCCAGAAAATATCTTGATTTCAGCCTTGTGAGACCCTAAGTAGACACCCTGCCATGCTGTGCCTGGACTGACCTACAGATCTCTGAAATAATGTTTGTGTTTTTTCAGCATAAATTTATAGTAACTGATTACACAGCAATAAGAAAAAAAAAACAAATACAGAGTTTAACATCAAAATAGGTTGCTGCTATAACAGATAACCTAAAACAAGTTAGCAACTTGGCAACCAGGCAATGGGTGGAGACTGGAAGAATATTGAAGTCAATGAGAGAAATTCTCCAGTGCCTTGAACAGACTTTTAATAGAGATAAGGACATTAAGGATGTTACCTGGAAGGATGCAGAGGGCAATGAGAAAAATACTGGAAACTGAAGGAAAGAGACCTTTGTTGTATAGCATCCAAAATCTCCCAGAATTGTCCCTACAGTTATGTTGACAGAAGTCCTAAGTGATAAATGGAAATATGTAACTGGTGAGATTTCTAAGAAAATTGTGGAAGATTCTGCCTGTTTTCTTGCTGCTTATAGTAAAATATGAGAAACAAATTGAAGAAAAGCTTGTTAAACAAAAAAGAAACAGGACTTAATGATTTTGAAAAATCAGCCTCTCTAGATAACAAAAATGCTAAAAATAAAATGCTGAAAGTAAAATAGTATTACCAGAAGTATGGCATAATAGTATGGCTGAATGTTCTGTGTTCTTTCATGTGATGGTCAGTCAGGTGTGGCCCCAAGCAGAGACAAGAAGCTCAGGAAAACAAAAGTTTTATTATATTTGTGGGTTCTTAGAAAGGGGGTCACCACATGCCACACAGGGTCACAGGGGAAGTACCAGGTTTGAGTCAGGTGGCAGAACAGAAGAACAAGGGGAAAGTTTAGGCCAGAGCCTTCATTGGAATTTCTGTAGGAAAGGTAGGCAGGACAGAATCAACATCTTAGGAGTGGCTTTTTGAATAAGTCCAGCAGACTTTGGGCTATATGGGGTGGTCTCCAGTTGACTGATACCTGGCCCTGGGATGATATAGCAGAGAAATATTGTTTGCTGGGGTGTAGGAGCCAGACAGAGGAGGCAAAGCTCTGGATGGTTAGATTACATATGAAAGGCATGCTCCTTTGCTCTCTCTAAGAATTGGCAAGCCCTGGGAAGGGAAGTCTGTCCTGGGCCAGAAAGGTTTTTAAGATGTCAAAACATCATAATATATAGAAAGTGAAAATATAAACAGTACACTGAATGTGTGAATTTACAACCTTCTGCTAAATCTCAGAAAGGTAAAAAAGATTGGTGAGTATAGCTGTAGCCTAATGGAGTGAAACCCAGCAAAATCCATTGAAGACTCCAATGTTCTTGAGAATTGTTTTTTCTTTTTTTTTCTTTTTTTCTTTCTTTTCCTTTTTCTTTTTTTTTAGCAGAATACTGCTAGCTTGTATTGAACGGAACAGACAGAACTTGAAATGAAAGAAGGCTCGCAGACACCCAAAATTTTATTGGCAGTAAGCAGGCTGATAAAACTACTCCATTCCCAAATACTTGCTGCTTTTCATGGAAAAGGAAGGAGGACTCAGAATGGAAACAATAACCAAGAGGGCAGAGCCTAGTAACCCAGAGGATTATTCTGAATCTTTGAAACTGAGTCCAGAAAATCTCACCACTTGTCCAACTGTATTATAGAACTTCCAGGAACCAGGTGTCCCTTAGTACCTTGTTTTTTCCCCCCCTTTGAACTGGAATAACCGTCACTTATCAAATACTTGTCTCGCCATTGTATGATGGGAGTGTTAGGGCTACAGAATGTGTCTCTTTATTTTCACACATCCACATATAAAAAGAGAAACTTTGTCTAAGAGCTGAATTTAATGGGTTATTTATTATTAGTTTCATATTTATCTAATTTAGATGATTTGGATGATGAATTCTTGGACTCTGAGTTAATTCTATAATGAGACTTTTGAGAGCCTTTGGATAGGAGGTGAATGTATTTCTCACTTCAGAGGAATATAAATCCTTGAGAGGACTGTGATAAGCAAACTTCTAATGCAGTCCCTAAGATTCCTGCCCTTTGGTGTAAATGCTCCTTTTAATCTCATCCCCTTGAGTGTGATTGGGATGAACAAGAATAAACATGAATATAAAGGTAGATTTGTTATGTAGCAGTAGAAAACTAATGAGGCCAGATATGAACCCATTTTTAAGAGGGCTAGTAGCTTTTTCCTTGGTCCATTCAAGCTGTATAAGAGAGAATCCCTTCAATCCATGTGTAATCCACCATGTAAGAAATCTGACTGCCCTGCTGGAAACACAAGGTGGAAATACTCTGAGACCACATGGAAAGGGGAAGGGCCCATCCTATCCTGGCCCTCCAACTGGCCTTACCAATGCTCCAGGGATATTAGCGAAGTCCTTTTAGATACCCAGACTAGTCCATATTCAGCTGAACACCACCAAATGAAGCCAGTCAATGTTACATGATACAAAAGAATTGGCTGGACAAAACTTTCCAGAATTCCTAACCCAAAACATTATGAGGAAAAGTAAAATGTTTGTTGATAAAGCCGCTAAACTTGGAAGAAGTTTGTTATGTAGAATGGATATCTCGAAGAGGAGCTGTTTATGGAAATAAAAATTTGGGGACGCTGAGGTGGCTCAGTCAGTTGAGCATCTGACTCTTGATTTCAGTTCAGGTCAAGATCTCAGGGTCCTGTGATCAAGCCTCAAGTCTGGTGCCAGGCTGACTTGGAGCCTACTGAGCATGGAACCTGCATGAGGTGATTTCTTTCCCTCTTTCTTTGCCCCCCCCATCTCTTTCTAAAAAATATATATAAATAAAGGAAGAAAGAAGTAAGAATGTGGCATGATCATAAGACATAAAGCCATAACCGAAAGCTAGTAACAGCTGCCTTATAAAAGTACTCTGCTAAGAGGATAGGGGAGGAAGATTTAGTATAGACCTGTAGTGAGTGGTTGTTTATAGGAGACCACCTTGAAGGAAGTACTGGTTTGGACCTGAAGATTATGGTTAGTCCAAGAAGGAATCCATGGGGATGAAACCCCTGATCTTATTCTCTTTTCTTCCTCTGATCTCCTGCCCTGGCTTCCAATTGGTTAAATCTCCAGAAAGTACAGATTATGACAGTTCCTTGTAAGTTATACAAATCAGCCTTCTGGGGCCAAAATAAGTAGTAGACATGTTGGAGGGAGTCTAGGGAAGTATCTAGCCCACCTGTAATCCCTACTGTGATAGAGGCACACAAGATGGGTAGACACTAAAGACCAACAGATGCGTCTCAAGGATGGGAAATTCAGTGAGCTTTCTTGAGGAATTGTTGCTTGAAAGATTGGTAAGAGTTCTATAAGTGAAGAGTTAAAGAGGAGACAATTCATAAAAAGAGAATAGCAGGAAAACCCTTTGAGAAAAAAATAGATACCATATTTTATTATAGTTCTGGGTAATTAGAGCAGAACAATTAGCAATAGCATTTACCACAACACACCATTACTATTTTTGTTTATTGCTAAACCACTTGTTGATGAAATAGGTTGAGTGTCAGTTTTTCAACAATCTACCACATCCCATCTGTCATGTAATTGATGTTTTTGAAGCTGGAGCTTCAAAAATGGAACCCTTTGGGGACACTCGCTTGTTCTTGCTCTGGTACTCACACATTTATTTTCTCCTCCCTTTTATAAATGGTTTGTTGACAAATCAACATTTATAAAAAAGGAAAGAAAAAACAGGGGGATTCAATGGGACAGAAAGTTGATACTGTGATCAGAGATCCAGCTAGGGGTTGAGGAACAATTTATTATTCTGGACCTTTCCAGCAGAGCTGTACTTGTTATGAGGTTTTTGTTGGGTCTCTTTCACAGTATTCATGAGATCCACTTACTGAGCAGGATGGCAGGTCCATTGTCACAACTGCTGAGCCCATGAAGCAAAACAGATATTACATCTGTAAAATGAATGCAGCAATCACAATTTAATTAGATCCCCTTTCAAAAGATAGAAGTTAGAAAAAAAAATTGTTTTTTCTGCACCAGGGTACTGATGCAGAAGAGACGCAACAGGAGATGCCTCGCTTGTTGAGCCAAAGGTGTGAAGAAGTATATCTGTGTTTGCAAATACTTCACTTTACATGCAGCTTCCGTTATAAGCCATAAAGGTTCTACATTCTGCCAGATTTAGTAAACACTTCTGTCTAGTGTCTGTGGTCAGATGCAAAAAGGCAATGGATTGCTTATCTGCTTAGGGGCTATTTTCCATCTTCTTCTCTCAGCTGTTATGGGTCTCCATTGGCAAGAAGCCAAATATTCAGCATACATTTATTTGTAGGACAAAACAGTTACAAAAGGCCTGGCCTGTTAACACAATGACTTTGATTGCTCCTGTTAGGAGGCAAAGTGGGGTTGTTCTGGGTTTGGTCTTTTTGTTTGGTTTGGTTTGGTTTTTTTGCTGAGTGACTTTAGCTGAGAGCACTGAAAGGATTCTTTTGTAGTGCCCTGAGGAAAGTTTTTAAATTTATTCTTTATGCATTTCCTCGTACATAAGCATTTCTTATCTACCCAGACATTTAAAATATCTTTATGCTCACAGCATTGATCATTAGAAAGAAAATCATGCTTTTATCCCTCCCATCACTACAAGGCAAGAACAGTGTCTTATATTAATATTCTGGTAAACAAATTCAAACAGAGAGTACACAGAATACATAGAAAATGTAGCATATGTAATGTATGAAGCCAACTTATCTTCACATCCCGCCCCACACATCGTCCATCACCTTTCTCCAGAGATGGCCATCATTATCAGTTTGGTGTGAGTAGAGCAGATCTGGATAGGCCTGAAAGCTTGCTTCCTTCCTCCTTATGGTGTTAATTTAGCCCATCAGATCTTAGCAACCCCAAGAGAAGTAGATATTAACATCAGCTCATGAGCTCCCAAAGTTTCCTCTTTCTAAAAAGACTGTTGCTCCACTGGGAAACTTTCATTGGGATCTACTATTTGACTAGACATTCCATGCAAGGCCTTCCAACTTTCCTATAAATTTGTGCTCTAATGGGGTATAGTTCTCTCTCCTGAATTCCTTCCCATGAGGCATCAGTGCCAGGACTAACCAAACTTTCTGTGGGGTATTCTGCCTATCATTTTTCCCCAATCAACTTCACATTTATGTTTCAAGGTACTGGATATGTGTTTGCATGAAGTGTGTATTTTTTTCAAACATTCCCACACCATTTGTATCTGTCTATCTATCTATCTAAAGCTGTATCTATATCCAGCCATAAAAATGTAAAAAAGCAAATAATGTTACTATGGTTTTATTGTTTACGTACAGGGATGATATAATATAAGTTATATTCCCACTAACTATGTACTGGGGCATCCTACTATATTCACATTAATCATCATTGTGATATCTCATATTTTTTCCAGCCTGATGAGAAAAAACACATACATCAATTTTTGCATTTTCCTGGGTGCTAATGAAGTTGACCTTATAGCTTACTAGACATCTTATTTTTCCTGTGAAATTTTCTTTCATTCCCACTGGTTATTTCTTAATAAGATTTATTAACATTGGAAATAATGTGGCTAATGAATTTCCCAAAGTTTTTTATTTGCTAGAGCACTTTCCCTCAGAGATTTGAACTGTGAGTGTTGTCATATAATGCATTCTTTGGTGTCAGCAGATGGAGTTCTCTACTCCTTATTCAGTATACTCATATATTTATCCATTCTTGTGCTAGTGCAAGAATGCTAAAAATCACTCCAGCCCTTAACATTTTCACATCATAGTACTTGTCTGACCTTATTGCTTATCTTGATTTCACAGCATCTGTAGAATTTCATATATAGTATATGTATAACTATTAAGTTGCTCCCGCCGGTGATAGTAAGAAAGGCAAATGGATCCGAGAGATGAACTTTATCGCAAGCACCCTTGGGCGAGGTTCCGCGACTCACAAAAAGAGAGAGAGAGAAAGAGAGGGAGTGAGTCGGGGAAGTCGTGCTGGGAGGGAGTTGGTGAGGTCCTTTTATCGGGGTGAGGGAGGGCATAGCCTTGCGCCCATATAAGGTATGTGGTGATCAGAGGGTATGGGGCGGGGGAAGTGTATCGGACCAGAATGAGGCATGGGCTCGAGTCCAATGGCAAGGTATGTGGTGATCGGAAGGCATGGGGCGGGGGAAGTCCGTGATGGGTAGTTCCCAATTAGGAAGTTCCTGGGTGGAGAATTTCAGTTTCCTGCCAGTGACATGGAAGCTACAGTAAGGATGGCGAGTGGGAAAGTCTGCCATCTTGGAGAGGGTTGGCAGGAAGACCTGCCATTTTGGAGCCTCGGTTTCCCAGCCGGCCCATCATTCCGACCTCTTTATATATATACATGTTGGTGTCAGGAGGTGTTGACTTTGCTCTGGCTGCTTCCTGCTGGCAGTGGAGCGTTGTCATAGAGGCCCTCGGAAGTGGGTAGGCGGAATAGGGCTGTAGGAGGAGTTGGTTGACTGATACCCTGGTCATTTCTTGCAGGCGCTCCTGTAAGCAGTGTATGAGACAGGGAGTGATTGAGATCAACAGGAGGAGTATACAGAGGGACCCTGCCAAGGGGAGGAGCCTGGTTACCCAGGCTTCAGGGTTTAAGCCCCAAATAGAGTCATCTTGGCGTCTCGCCGGGATCCAGTCCTTGAGTTCCTTGACTTTGGAGGTGACTATGCCCGATTGGTTGACGAAGTAGCAATATTCTTCGTTCAAGTAAAGGCATGTTCCCCCTTTTTCAGCAGTGAGGAGATCCAGAGCGCATCGGTTTTGCAGGGTGACAGCAGTTAAGCTGGTGATTTGAGTCTGTAGGGCCATGAGGGAGTCTGCTATTCGTTCCATGTCCTCATTGAGTGCTTGGGAGAGCTTATAATAGAAGTTAATGGAGGTTCCCAGCCTTGCCGCCCCAGTTGCCACCCCAGTTGTTAGTCCTGTTCCTATTAAGAAGGGGAGGAAGGCAGCTCTCCTCTTCTGAGAGGTAGAGAACACCTGAGATAAGAGTTGCTCAGATGAATAGATGCTAGTGGTTTGAGACAGAAGGATGAGAGTACAATCCAAGGAATCATGGGCAGTTAGGCAGCGATAGATCCCTTTCGGGCAGGAGAGAAAGATTCCTGAGGGGGTGCAGTAGAGGAGAGTGGAGATGTTGTGGGTGGTATGAGGTGTGGAGGAGGTGAGGTTCAGGATCAGTATGGGAGCGCCAATGGGTCCGATGTGAACTGTCTTAGTGGAGGAACTGGGTATAGGCCAGGAGTTAGGAATCAGTATCCCAATGATGTTAGTGAGGGAGGAAAAAGGAAAACAGATCCAGCAGTCTTGTCCCCCAGAGACATTCTTCCAGAGTTTGTAGCTGGAATTTAGGAGGGTTAGGGTGAGTGATTCGGTGGAGGGTGTCCCCCATAAGGAGTCGAGGTTGATGTTGATCCCTTTATATTCGGGTTGTGCTTGTACCCGATTTAGAAGTTGTTGTACTTTCTTGAGGGAGTTGTTGTGGGTGGCCTGGTCCTGGACGCCCCCCCCCCCCCATCAGAGAGTCCTATTTGGGCCAAATAGGTCCAGCAGACTTTTCCAGATTTGGGGTAATTAGTGCAGGGGGAACGGTAGGTCTGAGAAAGTTCATAGGTCCAAAAGGTTCTTCCCGGGGCATGGGGTGATGTGCAGAGTGTCAGTGTTTTTCCCTGGTAGCAGGATTTGGGCATAGAGGTATAAGATGAGAAATAGTGTGAGGTACCTGAGCCCCTCATGCAGTCACATGACTCTGCCTGGATCTGGGGACTCAGGAGGAGTAAGAGAAGGAGCCCTAACCACACAGAGTTTGGTGGGGCCTACCGTCTGGGAGGCCCACTTACTGTCAACGGGGGCCCATTTAAGGTTGTTGATGTGCACCCACGGCTGGTAGCCCAGTAACTTTTCTGCTGTTGGGGTGGTGAGGATGACAGTGTGGGGTCCTGTCCACTGTGTCTGTAAGGGACCGGGATTGCTACTCCTGAGGAGAATCTGGTTACCCAGGAGTAGTTTCCAGGGAGGAGTCCCATCATCCTCAGGGTCGTTCGGGGCCGGGGTGACGGAGTCAGCATGAGCTCTCAGGAGGGCCTGAAGGAGGGTAAGGTAAGGTAGATACGAGAGGAGGGTTGGGGGAACAGCCGGAAGATTGTGGTCTATAAGGAAGGGACGACCATAGAGGAGTTCGAATGGTCTTAGTCCCGAGGGCCCACAGGGGGCCACCCTAAGCTTGGTGAGGGCTAGGGGCAAGAGAGTGGGCCAAGAAAGACGGGTTTCCAAGGTAAGTTTGGTGAGTTGGGCTTTAAGGAGGCTGTTGGCCTTTTCTACTTTACCTGATGACTGAGGATGGTAAGGGAATTGTAGTTTCCAGGAGATGTTGAGACTTTCAGCCACTTGTTGGGTTATGCTGGATATGAAGGCAGGCCCATTGTCCAACTGGAGGGTTCAGGGAAGCCCGAAATGGGGGATGATGTGTTCAATAAGGATTGAGGCCATGATGTCTGCCGTCTCGCGGGTCGTGGGAAAGGCCTCTATACAGCCTGTAAATGTGTCAACCAAGGTTAGTAGGTAGCGAAGGGTTTTGTGGTGGGGCATCTGGGTGAAGTCCAGTTGCCAGTCTTCTCCCGGCTGGTGGCCCCACAATTGGTGGTTAGGTCCTGGCCTGTGGATCCCACCTTTTGCATTAACAGCTGAACAGACAGTGCATGCCCTGTGAACGGTTTCAATGACCTTGGACAGGGAAGGGTGATAGAAGAGAGGTTATAAGAACTGAAGCAATGCCTCGGGGCCGATATGGAGTGACTGGTGAATCTCTGTGACCAAGGTGTGAGCCAGGTTTTCAGGTATGGCAATGCGGTTCTGGATGTGGATCCACCCTTTGTCCCCCCGTTTACCCCCCAGCTTTTGGAGTGCTAGTGTCTCCTCCTCAGTGTAGCAGGGTTGGTGTGCAGTGTTGAGGAAGAGTACAGGGGCAGGAGTGGCGCTAAGGGCCATCTGCCTGCCCACCGTATCAGCCTTGTTGTTGCCTAGGGAGATGGGGTCAGGGGTAGTTTGGTGTCCCCGGCAGTGGACAGTGGCGCCCTCGGTGGGTAGGTGTAGGGCCTCGAGGAGCCTGGCGATGAGTGGCCCATTCATAATAGGGGTACCTTTGGTAGTCAGGAATCCCCTTTCTTGCCAAATAATTGAGTGAGTATGGGATATGAGGTAAGCATATTTGGAATCAGTGTAAATAGTGACTCGCTGTCTCTTGGACAGGTGGAGCGCCCGGGTTAGGGCTATCAGTTCTGCCTTCTGGGAGGTAGTCCCAAGAGGAAGAGGGGCTGCCTCGACAACTGCCTCAGAGGTAACTATGGCATAGGCGGCATGGCACAGGCCATCGGGCCAGAAGGGAGCTGCCATCCATGAACAGGATGCAGTCGGGGTCAGTCAGGGGCTGATCGGAGAGTCCAGGGTAAGAGGGGGTGAAGTCCTCCAGAAGTTGAGGACAAGAGTGAGAAGGGTCAGAGGTAGGCGAGGCTGTAGGCAATAAAGTCACAGGGTTTAAGTGGGGGGAGACAGACAAAGATGTTTGAGGGTTTTCGACGAATAACAAATGGAACAGCTGCACCCGGGAGGGAGTCAACTGGGCCAGAGACCAATGGCCAAGGAGGTCCGTGAGTCGGTGGGGGGAGTAGACTGTAAGGGGCTGTCCTAGGGTCAGTTTTAGGGCCTCCTTAGTGAGGGAGGCGACAGCAGCCAGCGCCCTGAGACAGGGTTGCCAACCCCGGGTGGTGGGGTCTAACTGCTTAGACAAGTAGGCCACTGCCCTATACGTGGGCCTGGTGGGCTGAGCCAGAAGGCCAGTGGCTGACCCAGAGCGTTCATTCGTGAAGAGATGAAACTGTTTAGTAGGATCTGGGAGGTCCAGAACTGGCCCTCTGATGAGGCGGTCTCGGAGTCTCGAAAATCCATGCTAGATTGAGGTAGGATCAGTTAAGGGACCCTGGGGGGTTTCCTTGGCCACTTGGTATAAAGGCCGGGCCAGGATAGAGAAATTCGGAATCCAGTGTCTAAAAAACCCCATGAGTCCCAGGAAGGAGAGTATCTCATCTGCGTTCTGGGGGGGTTGCAGTTCTCGGAGGAGGTGAATACGGTCCTCAGTAAGGGATTTAGAGATAGGAGTCAGAGAGATCCCTAGATATGTGACTGATGTGGTACATAGCTGGGGTGACTCTATATCCCCTAGCTCTCAGGAAGTTCAGTAGGGTAGATGTATCTTCCTGGGAAGTGAGGAGGGAAAGGCTACAGAGAAGTAGGTCATCCACATACTGCAGCAGGGTACTGGTTTCCAGGAGGCATTCCCGGAGGTCAGCCACCAGGGCCTGGCCGAAAATTTGGGGGCTGTCTCGAAACCCTTGTGGTAGGACCGCCCGGGTAAGTTGCCCAGAAACATGGGTGTCAGGGTCTTCCCAGATAAAGGCAAACAGGAAATAGGAGTCAGGATGCAGGGGAATAGTAAAGAATGTGTCCTTCAGGTCAAGTACCGTGAAATGAGAGGTGCCAGGAGGGATGTGAGACAGCAGGGTATAGGGGTTGGGGACAATGGGGTGGAGAGGGACGATGGCTTCATTAAGGAGCCGTAGGTCCTGTACCAGCTGATAAGCCCCTGATGGCTTTCGTACAGGCAGGATGGGGGTATTTCAGGGGGATTTGACGGGGCTGAGGAGGCCCTGCTGCTTTAGGCGGTATTTATAGGTTTGAGGCCTTGGCGATGGATCAGAGAAATGGGGAACTGAGCCCTAGAAGGGTATGTGGAGCTATCTTTTAACCGGATCTGAACGGGACTGTGGTGGGAGGCGACAATGGGTTTAGAGATGTCCCAAACCTAGGGATTAATGGCGGGTAGGCTTGTTGGGATGGGAGCGGGAGGAGAGGGGAGGAGTGGCAGTAGGAGACACTCCGAGGCTGAAGGGGAGGGAGAGAGGCAGATGGTGGCCCACAGTTTTTGGAGGATATCTCTTCCCAAGAGGGGCACTGGGCAGGTGGGGATTACGAGGAATGAATGAGAGAAAGGGAAACCATCCAGGCTGCAAGTAAGAGGTTGGGTCATCCTAGGGGAAGAGGAGGTGCCGTCGATCCCCATCACCGCGACTGGTGAGGCATGTGTGAGTCCCGAGTAGGATGGCAGGACTGAGTAGGTAGCCCCCATGTCCAGCAGGAAGGAGATGGACTTACCCGCTACCTGAAGCATTACCCTGGGCTCGGCTTGGGTGAGAGGGGTATCCGAGTCCGGGCTCCATCAGTCGTCCTCCAGCCCTAGTAGCTGGAAAGCAGGACTTGCCAGTTCAGGGTTTCCCCGGTGTAGAGGCGCCGAGGATCATCCGAGGCTAGGACAGTTCAACTTCCAATGTCCCATAAGGCGACACTGAGGGCACGGCTTCGTGGGTGACTTTGGGTTAGGACATTGATGGGCCCAGTGCCCTTCAGCACCACATTTGAAGCATGCCCCCGGAGGGGTGCATCCGGTTACCCCTCGTTGCTGATTCCTGGAACCAGCTGGCCGCAGGGCCGCCACCAGGGCCTGGGTTTGTAATTGGATCTTCTGCTGGAGTCTGGCTTGCCGTTTGAGTTCGGCTGCCTCCTCTCAGGAGTTAAAAACCTTAAAGGCGGGGCGCCTGGGTGGCTCAGCGGGTTAGGGCCTCTGCCTTCGGCTCAGGTTATGATCTCGGGGTCCTGGGATCGAGCCCCGCATAGGGCTCTCTGCTCAGCGGGGAGCCTGCTTCCTCCCTTCTCTCTCTCTGCCTGCCTCTCTGCCTACTTGTGATCTGTCAAATAAACAAATAAAATCTTAAAAAAAAAAAAAACAAAAAAACCCTTAAAGGCCATTTTCACCAAGTCAGAGAGTGGGGTCTGGGGGCCCTCCTCTGCCTTTTTTAGTTTTTTCCTGACGTCGGGCACTGATTGAGAAATAAAGTGGGTCTCCAGGACTGTGGCTCCTGCCCGGGAGGCTGGGTCTAATCTGGTGTACTGTGTTAAGGCCTCAGTGAGCAGGTTAAGGAACAGGGCAGGGTTTTCATCTGGAGCTTGGATAACCTCCCTTATCTTATCATAGTTGACTGCTTTAATGGAGGCTGCCCTCATGCCAGCGATAAGGCATTGAACCATGCAGTCTCCCCGCCAGCGGCATCTTGGCCATTCTGATAGTCCCATCCCGGCTCTACAGCGGAACCGCCTGAGCGCCTACAGGCATGGTGGCCTCCGTGAGATGGACTTGATCGGCATGTTCTCGGGCTGTGGCCTGGATACGTTCCCTCTCCTCCGTCATGAGGGTAGTGCCACGTGTAAGTCATGCCAGGTGAGATCATAGGCTTGGGCTAAATATTGGAATTCTTTTATGGAATTGTCTGGGTTGGCCGAGAAGGAACCCAGGCATTTCTCAATTTGGGAGAGGTCCTGCAGGGAGAAGGGCGCATGTACTCGGACCACCCCTTCAGCTCCAGCCACCTCCCTTAAGGGGCAGATTAAGCTGGATGGCGCATCTCGGGAGCGTGTCTGGGCGGAAATGGGAGGGGAGGATGGGAAATCTGACAGAGACTGGGTTAGTGCTGGGGGTGGGGGCTCGACCCCGGAAAAGGCCGCCACAGCTGCCGCCTCCTCCTCGCTCTTGCGGAAGGGTGTCGGGGCCTGTGGGGGTGCTGGGGTCGCCGTTTACCCCGAGGGTTCAAGGGGCGCCGGAGGTTGAGGAGGGAGCTGATAAGGAGGAGGAGGGGGTAAGGTGAGGGCTCGAGTGGGAGGTCCAGAAAGGTCTTCGGGCAGTTCAGAGAGGGGGGACTGAAGAGGAGGGTCTGGTTCCGCAGGTGCGGTAGGGGGTATGCGCTGAGTGGGGGGAGGGGCGTGAGCCAGAAGGACCTGAGAGGTCGAAAAGTGGGAGCACAGAGACGGCGGAGACTGTAAGGTCCAGAAAGCTTGGACATAGGGAATTTCGGACCATTTGCCCTGAAGGCTGCATAGGTTGTTGAGATCTGTGAGCACCTGATAGTCAAATGTGCCCTCGGGAGGCCATTGCAATTGGTTGTCTAATTTGTATTGAGGCCAGGCAACGGTACAATAATGTATAAGGTGTCGCCTGTGTAAGATGTGGTCTAACTCCAATGTACGGAGGTTGGCCAGAAGGCAGCCCAGGTGCGTTTTGGGGTCGAATTTGGATAGGGAGGCTCCCATGGTCCCCTTCACCCACCGACTCAGATTACGGAGGAGGGTGTCCCCTCGTCCGTGCACTGGGTCACCGGAGGGACAGCAGTTCCCGCGGAATGAGGACGTCTCCTGATTCCTTGGGACTGGCAGGCCCACCAGGTGGCTGGAGGTCTGCCCAGGCATGGCGATGGCTAGGACAGGGTGACCTGGAAGTGGATCAGGGGTCAGGGGCCAGGGAACACTCACCACAACAGGTTCCGAAGTAAGAAAGAAAAATGGTACAGACATTTTGGAAGACGGTAAACAGTTTCTTACAAAGCTAAACATTGCCTTGCTACATGATTTGACAATTTTATTCCTGGAAATTTACTCAATTGATTGAAAACATGCAGATACTTGACTGCACATGTTTATGGCAGCTTTATTCACAATCACCAAAAAAATGGACATATCCAGTATGACCTCCTACAAGTTAATAACAAGCAAACTGAGGGTTATCCACATAAGATGAATATTTTTCATCTTGCTTGCAAGCTACTAAGCTAGACTGCCACATGTTCATGGATGCTGACAGAGGATCTAAGATTCTTGGTTCAAAAACCGAGAATTTCATTGGTCATGGCATTGGTCATTGGTCATCATGAGCATCATACTCAACTTGGTTCCTCTTGATCTTGGGCGTTATCCCGGCAACACAGAGCTACTCAGACAGATGCTATGCATGTAATGAGTTTATATCACAAAGACTCTTAAGCTCGGGAAATTCAGTCTTGTATAACGAGATGTAAATCAAATGGCCCAACCTTTGCCCTAGCTGGAGACTATGTTTTAATATGGTGGATAGCAAACGAATCTACTGGTAGATACTATATGTCTATTTGATCTCTATATTGGCACAGTTGAGAAGGTGTTCAGGTAAAAGCTCTCTGTGTCTCTACTCATAAGGTTGCAGAAACGAGAGATTCATGGAGAACTGACTCAAAGAAAACAATAATTAAGCTTTAAAAATATGTAACCTCTTCAATTACTTGGGCTTACAGTTACAGCCTAATACTAACCCATTCCTTCATTCCTGGGTTAACTTTAACTCTTACTTTTCATTTCTAAGAAAACTTGCACAATGCAATTTTTTTATTTCCTGTATATGATATACACATTTACAATAATAATTTTATTCTTTTATTAATGCATTTAACTCATTATTTTAACTCCACTTTCTCAGATATCAGTATTGATTGCTAAGTTTGTCACCTTTCTTTCATTTTACAATTTTTTTTAAAGATTTTATTTATTTGTCAGAGAGAGAGAGAGCGAGAGAGCGAGCACAGGCAGACAGAGTGGCAGGCAGAGGAAGAGGGAGAAGCAGGCTCCCTGCTGAGCAAGGAGCCCGATGTGGGACTGGATCCCAGGACGCCGGGATCATGACCTGAGCCGAAGGCAGCCGCTCAACCAACTGAGCCACCCAGGCGTCGCTCATTTTACAATTTTTTAAAATATTTTGTGACTGTTTTTGTGGTGTGTTTATCTTTTATTTGATATTCCCTATTTCCTTATATAATATTTTCAAATTATATATTTTTTCTAACCCTGACCACAGTAACCTTAAAGAATCAGTATGTGGCTTATACTGATTAACTTCTACTATCTTACTTATTTGCAGTGAAAAATCCCCATTCTATTTGTGTGTCATTGTCTGCCGTTATAGTCTGGTGCTCACAAACTAGTTTTTTGTCCTAATGCAACAATCTCTGCTGTTTCCTGCTTACTACAAATTGAAGAGGAAAAGAAATTCACACTTCTAGTTTCTTTGCATTAATATTTTAAACCACAGTTTTAGATATTTCTACTCCTAAATATTCTTAACATATATATTTTCATATATGTACACACATATACACACACCTATGTATTTACTACAGATTGGGTAGCTTAAAAAAAACAGGATCTTTTATCTCACAGATCTGGAGGTTGGAATTCCAAGGCCAGGGGGCCAGAGTGGTCAGGTTCAGGTCAAGGCCCCCTTCTGAGTTGCAGACTGACTTCACATGGTAGAAGATCCAGGGAGCTCGGTGGGGTCTCCTTTATAAGAGCATTAATCCTATCCACGAGGGCTTCACCCTCCTGACATAAAAGCTTCCCAATGGCCCCACCTCTTGATACCATCATATTGAGCATTAGGATTTCAACAATAAATTTTGAGGAAACATAAATATTCAAACCATAGCAGAAAAAAAAAGACAAAATCAGAAATATGATTAATGAATAAAACACTATCAACTCTGAAAAAGGTACATCTTTTAAAGAAATATACATTTCCTTAGAGTGAAAAAAGATTGTTAAATTTGTAATTATAGACTCAATGAAACATAGGGAGAGAGAAATTAAAAATCCAGAAAACTGGCTTGATTATCCAGAATGCAATAAGAAAAACTTATGAATCTGAAATAGAAATTAGGATATATAAATGGGTGGATGATAAATTCACACTTTAATACTAATTTGATTTCAAAAAGAGAAAATAGAAAGAACAGAGGATATATACATAACGATTTGAAAATGACATGAATGAAAATTTTCTTCTTTCAAGATTTTATTTATTTATTTGACAGAGAGAGAGATAGAGTACAGCAGGGGAAGCAGCAGGCAAAGGGTGAGGGAGAAGCAGGTTCACTGAGCAGGGAGCCTGATGCAGTACCTGATCCCAGGAATCCAGGATCATGACCTGAGCTGAAGACAGATGCTTAACCGGCTGAGCCACCCAGGCATCCCGAAATTTTCTTTATTGAAAGTTGCCAATGATTACTAGGCAAAATAAATGAAAATAAATACATAAAAGTGAATAAGTAAGTGGGTATATTATGATAAAGCTGTAGAACTCTGAAGAAAAGGTTGTTAAAGCAATTATAGGGAAATGAATTTTGTACAAACTGAGCTTCTCAATAGCCTCATTAGAAACCAATATATGAAAATAATAGCTTGAAACTACTAAGAGAAGCAGTTATTTTTTAGAGATTTGGGATCCTTTTTTGTGTGTGTCTACGCATTAAAGCAGATATTTGATTACAAGTAACAAAAGCACACATGCTCCATCCTAAGCAAACAATGACCATTTATTGCAAGGATGTTGGGGTGTTTCATGAAAACTCAAGAGCCAGCATGTACAGCAGGCCTCCAGAGGAAACAGAACCAAAAACAAAGAGGGAACTATAGCAGCTTGTTTTCATTCTCTCATCTTTCTTTTGCTTACTGGCTCTCTCTGCTCTGCATGCCTATGGATGATCTCAAATGCTCTGTGAATATTGGTTTGTGTTTTAACAAATAAATTTTAGCAAGTAGATGAATTCACAAATATGGAATTCATAAATAATGAGGGTCGATTGTATAATTCAGTCTCAGTATTTCCTGTCCCATGTTGCCTTGTATATTCTCTTGAACAATGTCAAAGAAAACCGTAAGTCCTCAGTCAAGATCTATGACAGTTTTTCTCCCTTAGCTATGCTCTTCTAAATGTCGATCATTATGTTGACCTTGTTAGTGTTGGATGGACCAATATTCTGTATTGTGAATTTCTTTCTGTCAAAAAGAAGAGAATCAGCTGTGTATGATTCTTATATCCTCACTGTGAAGTTCAGTTTAAATCTGTTTGATTTAATATTAATCACCTTAGTTATGTATATGTTAAAGAAGACATGACTTAATATGAAATTGAACCATTTATCTAAAAGAGTATAACAACTTAATTCCATGTTACATTTATTTAGTATATTTTCAGTTGCGGTGACTTTTCCTATAGCTGTTTTTACTGACTACAGTCTCCAAACTTTGATGCAGCACTTTAAAGTTTAATTTCATCTTAATTATGATGAACAAATCGTCCCTTAATGATTTTCAAGCCCCCAAATTTGCACTAAAAAAATCTCATTGACCATTGGAAAGTAATGTGCAGTGTGCTCTCATTAATTCTTAATTGTGGCTTTGCAAAAAGAGTAATGGCACACAGATGATTTCTGCCTTTACAAAAACGTGTATGTCACCATTAAAGAATAAATACAGGGGTGCCTGGGTGACTCAGTTGGTTGAGTGTCTGCCTTTGGCTCAGTCATGATCCAGAGTCCCGGGATTGAACTCCCCACTGAGCGGGGATCCTGCTTCTCCCTCTGTCCTTCGCCTACCCACATATCCCCCACCCTTATTCTCTCTTGTGCACACTCTCTGTCAAATAAATAAATAAAATCTTTTTTAAAAAGAATAAATACAAAAATTATCCATTCACTATACTCAGGTTTTCCCCAATTTAATTTGCTTACACTTGTATTTTTAAAAATAATATTATAGTAAGTTTACAAAAGAAAGGAAAAAGTTACCCATGAAGACATAATTGGGGACACGTGACTAGCTCAGTTGGAAGAGCAGGCAACTCTGGATTTTGGGATCATGAGTTCCAGCCACACATTGGGTAAGAAAAGTAAGAAAGTTATAGTTAACCCAGGAATGAAGGAATGGATTACTTACATAAAAACAAAATAAAGCAAAAAATGAAGACATAGTTACACTTAACATTTAAGAATATCACAAAAAATATATAATTTCAAAAGGGAATATAAATGAATATAAAAAATAATATGCCATCAACAAAGAAAGGTTTTTTGTTTTTTTCCAAAATCATCAGTTGCTTATTTTATATTAAAATTAGGAATAGTCAACTGGGAAAATGCCCATTAAAATTGCTAATAAAATAAATTATCAAAATCTGTAGAACTTAATATTAATCAAAACTTGCCTAATCAGCTAGATGAAAAGGAAACAAAGTTATATCTAAATAGATAATGAATTCATTATTTATTGGTTATATGGGAATATGACCAATAATTTCATTATTCACTGATGATATGGTTATATACCTAAAAAGAAACAACAAAGAGATTGTTTAAGAACATTAGTGTATTAAAAGGAGTTAGTGTCTGGTTAGAAGATAATCACGTGGAATCATGATTGTATAATACATGTGCCAGGAATAACCAGCTTCAAAATAAATGAAAGAAATTATAATAGCTCTGCTACCAACTAAAAGTATTTTGAGATACCCATACTGAGAAATAAGTCTTACTGAAAAGAAAAATCCACACACATTCATTAAGACAGTAAATCAGGGTCATGAAAATGGGAAAGCACAAGTATAATGGTGAGATCAGACATACAGTCATATTTCCTTGGTGAATAATGCCAGATGTATTTATTTGCTTATTTTTAGAGAAAGAGATCACAAGTAAAGAGAGGGGCGGAGGGAGGGAGAGAATCTCAGGCAGACTCCCTAATGATGGGAGCCTGGCCTGGGTCCCGACTGGGTCCCGGGCCCCTGAGATCATGACCTGGGCCAAATCAAGAGTCAGATACTTAGCCCACTGAGCCACCACTTAGCCCACTGAGCCACTCAGGCACCTGTTAAAACCCGTCTTACAGTTTCTCTTAAGAGATCTGTGAGCAAACACATCAGAGAACAAAATCAGAGAACATCTTGAGCCTCTTCTTTCCACGTTCCCTTCCTTCACTCATCTTTTTCCTGTCAAAGCTCTGATGACCACACCTTCTCCGCACCTTCCTTTTTTTCTCCCGAACACCACTGTGCTCCATACATTTCCAATATCTGGAGACGCACTCTCATGCCTGATCTGATAGTATCTCTAGATATAATGGGCAATCCCTCCCTTCTGTTTCCCCAATATCAATCCCTAAGTCTGGTAAGTAATTATATTTCTTTTCATCATGTACTCTCTCCTCTTTTTTTAAAATAAAAATCATAAGCATATTTCAAAGTCAATATTAATCATCTGTCACATAATATTTTAATGGCATAGGGACCCTCCGTTGTATGAATATTTACTATTACATCTAACCCAAGTCTCAGTTGTTGAAAAATTTGGTTAAGTGTTTCACTACTACAAACAACTGTAAAACAAACAGCCTTGCTGTTAATTATGCTAAAAGTTTGACCATACGCTTAATTACTTCCTTAGGATAAATTTCTAGTAATTGAATTTTTGGTTCATTGTTTATACATATTGTTAAGGCTTTTGATACACACTATCAAATTACCCTGAAGATAGCTTGTATACATTTAAATTCACTCCAACAGAGGCTGATAGTTAAAAAAAAAAAGTATCTCATTGTTATTTTAATTTGCATTTCACATAAGGTATGAAATTGTTTGGTAAGTTTACTTTTGCCAAAAATTGTGGCCAATTATCTTCATAGCATTTGTTGATTAAACCAGTTGAAATTGAAACTATTAACAACATAGTATAATATACACAAATACACATGCACCCCAAACACATATATTTCCTCTGCACTGAATAAACACACAAGTACAATAAACGCATGTATGGAGCATAGTGATTTACTTTACTTTCACATCACTGGCTGATCACTTAACAAATCAAATAGACAGATGCCTAACTCCCAAATAATAGTATCAGCCACATAAAGCAATATTTTTCCGTCTGTTTTCTAGCCCATGAGTGGTTTGTATAATGATTGTGGGAGTTCAAGATCAACGTTTTCCCAACCACCATAGAATAGAACAAGATACATCTGTGAGTGTATGTTTCCTTACTAGTATATAAAATGTGTTTCTTGCTGTGAGCTGTGATCAGAAAAGTTTGAAAGCCACTGATACAATCTGTAGCATTAAATGCGCTAATTGATGTAGTGAGCTTTTTATAACACCTGGCATATGAAAAGCACTCAGTACCTATTTTTTTTAAGTATTATGATCATTACACACAGACATTTATTTAAGGCTTTTTGAATGAAAATATGCATTCTGATATATGCATAACAAACCTCTTTTTAGAGCTTCAGCACTGATGACTTCTACAAATAGGTGGTCCCTCTTGAACTTAAGGCTTCACTACATGCTCTTTGAAAAAAATCTAGTTTCTGTTAATTGAGTCCTGCTTGACATAAGGGTTGTGAGCATAGGCTTATGCAGATCATGACATCCAACTACTTATAGGCAGGAACTAAAGCTGGAAAGTCTTCTGTGTCTTCCAGATGGGACATAACTATTCACAAGAGCCAAACAAGCAGAATTCTCCTCACTTAAGTCCAAGGCTTTTACCTTGTTTGTAGGAAGAAACAGAGATCAAAGAACAGGTGTCTCAAAAATTTCAGGTTGCTTGAGTAGATGTAAATCATAAATATTCATATTTTTAAGATAATTTCTCAACTCATTTTTCTAATTAACACTATTCTTTAAAAATACATATTCTTAATCAATTTAGGAGTTAGAATTGTGAGGATTTTGCCCTTGGAAAGGATGTGTCTTCCTATTGATCTTCCTAATTTAGATTTAAACGAGACCATTCATTTTTCAATGATTTGATGCTAATAATCCTTCTTTGCCTACGAACAGTCTTAAAATACATTAATTCTTCATTCTTAAATTGAGCATCCACTATGTGATAAATGGATTACAAAAGGTATCCTTATTAATTAAAGGCCCAAGGCATAACCAAAGCAGGAAGAGTGGTGATGGGCACATTGAGAACCACTGGAAAAATGGGGCTCCCTCTTCTAGTCCAAACCATGTTCTTAACCAGAATGGTGTTGATCCTCAAGAGGTATCAGAATATAACTTAGAAACCCCTGCATGATCAGATCACTTTTTACATCTCTATTGGTAATTCTGACATTTTATTCTCCCACAATCGTGCTCCAGTTATAATCTATTATTCCAAGCTTTCAAATATTTCTTTTTCCTATCCTGCCTTTGGACCCTAACCTCTGCATTTCCCCTATGCTAAGTCTATGTCTCTGCATATGTGAGACATGTACCATAAGTGGTATGAGAAACCATTTTAGACTGATGCTCTGGGCTTTGGCTATCACTGTATCATAGTATAAGAAAGGTCCTATATCTTCCGATTAGATTGCATCATTGAGAAAGTCTCATTTTTATACTAAGTGAATTTATTTGTTTCCTTAACATGAAGATTGCTAATATCCCCTTTTTAGTGGGAGGGAAAGTCTTAGGATCAGAACTTTCTGCAGGAGGCAGTACTTAGCTAAGATTTAAATACATGTTTTGTATCAATGTATTTGTTTTCAGAGCAATCTTCTGTCTATAATACATGATCTTGATTTTCTTCTTGTGAAGTTCATATAAACTTGTCCTTTAAAGCAAGTTTAATTTAAATTATAAAAATAATTGATAAAAATAAGTATCCAGTAGATAACATTAATGGATATATATTAATATGGCAAAAGTCATGAGCTTGGTAGGTATACAAGTAAAGTTTTAGAAATCCTGACAGAATATTCTTCCCCACACTCTTTCTGTATCTTTGGTTCTCATCTGAAATATCACTTTTATCAGAAAGACATCACTGACTCTAAAATCTGATTCCATTACCTCTTTTTGGCCGGAAGTTCTCTCTCTCTTTCTCTCTCATCTATCAAATGATTCATTCCTTTATTCCTTAAAGTTGCTGATTTACTTACCTTTATCCCTTGTATCAAATTCTGTGAAGGTAGATGATTTCAAAATGTCACATGATAAGTATTTGTTGTCTCATTAAATATGGAACTTAGATGAGCAAGCACCTAGGCTGTTAAAAGGGTGATGTTGTCACGATTGGTTTTCTAAAACATGGACACTTTTGCTTTTTTTTCAAGGCTTAGTTCTTCCTTTTAGGAAAAAAAATTACTTACAATTAATCTTGAGAAAGAGAGGTTGTAACTCTAGACCCACTAAAAAGTGGGTATAAAAGAAGGAGGCTAATTCCAGGCTTAACTCACTAGCTAGAAAGGAATTCACAATATTCCATCAGCCTGAGTTCACAAACTCAATGTTTGGTTGAGCTGAGTCACCAAGAACCCTGTCATACTAAACATGTGGTTGGAACTGGGGCAGAAAAACAACCACCCTGTTGATAATTAGTCTCAGAGTCTTTGCAATTGTTGTTGGTATCTTGCTGACATTCCAGGCATGTTAGACATCCATGAAAAGAAGCTGATCTAGGGTGGGTGTGACTGTGAACAGAAACTTATAAACCAGGGCTATGAATAGAAATGAATGGCAGAGATTTAAGAAATCCCTAATTCGTACGGGAGTATGATGGATGCTGAGGGAGTCAGTTAGCCTGGGTAATTGCATTCAGAGAATATCTGTTATTGGAGAGATGACAACTTATCAGTTAGTCAGTAATTGAGAATTTGATTAGCCAATCAATAATTTACTGCCTTAACTGTCCATAAAATATTTCATTGCAAGATCTTAAATGAATTTTGAAATTACTGGCACTAATTAAATTTCTTTCTTAGGCAGTGCCTATGAAATCATAATATTCCTTTATTACAGCAAACTAAGAACTATTTAAAGAGAAAGACCACTGCACAGAGGGAAAAAAATATATGATACATTTCATGTGCTTAATATATATAATATTGCAACATATAAATCAAATTATTATTATATTTTGCAATATAGCGTATCTCTTAATGAACAAACAGATTATCCCCACAAATTTTTTTTTTAATTCTTAGGCTATTTGAAGTTAAAAAAAGGTAAGGTGTTTTAAGAAGCCTAATTTGTCACCCATGGGAACCACTTCATTGATGAATATGCTGAATTTGCAACTGATAAGAATTTGTGGACACTTCATCTAATTACAAATATTAAATTACTTATTTCAAAACTAAAACTAAAAATAGAGCAAACATAGGAATGATGTATGATCCCGTATCATTTTAGAGATAGGTAGAAAGTTGTATTCTCTCATTCACTCAACAAATATTTTATTGGGGCACCTGGGTGGCTCAGTTGATTAAGTGACTGACTCATGGTTTTAGCTCAGGTCATGATCGGGGAGTCTTGAGATCCAGCCCCATTTTGGGCAGTGTGCTCAGCAGGGAGTCTGCTTGAGATTCTCTTTCCCTCTCCCTCCACCCTTCCCCCTGCTTGTGCATGTTTTCTCTCTCTCTCAAATAAATAAATCTTAAAAAACAAACAAATATTGATCAATACATGTAACATGTACTGTACTATTCTTTGCTACTGTACTGTTCTCTGCTTCCTTGGAAATTGTGTTTTCTATTTTTATTTTTTGTTGGCAGAGTTTAATATTTCTGTATTTATTTTGGAACATATGGGGTCTCAGGAATTACTGTGATAGAGACTGGTAACTGTCTCTCTTCTCAGCACACACTTCTACATGAATTCTCCATTCTCCCTTGTAGTTAGATGTGACCTAGACACTGAGATGTGGACAGTGGAGTATGAGTAGCAGTGATTATGCCCGGCCCATGAAAACTTCATATTCTTTCCCTTCTACCAACTGGATATAGATTAATAGATCCTGGGAGATGAAGGATACTAGATCCTTAATCATTGAAAACTGGACATCTCATCAACAAGAAGAACGCAACTCTTGTTATATGGAAAAAGAAAAAAACAAAAACCAAAAACCCTGACCTCTACTTGTGCTTTCTGTCACTTTGGACAGTTGTGTAGTTTCTTTTCATTTAATTTGCCTCATCAGAATATGAGGCTAATAATTATAGCCACCATGTAATGGTTACTGAGAAGAAAGGGGTTTATACATGTACAGGGATTAAAACAGGCCCTGGTAAGTAAAGAGGGTTGGCTATTTTTATTACTATTTCTCAGAAGATCCTTAAGAATCTAAGAAGAAAGCTAAAATGAACTCATGATGATACACAATGAGAAGTAAAATCTCCGACAATCTTGGGCAGTTGACTAGAGGAGGTGTGATATATAAAAAAGTTATAGGATCAAGAACATGCTTTCTGGTGAGAAAGTTGAGAATATACCAACCTCCTCACAAGATGTTGTAAAATTCTCAATTCACCATGGATTTCTGTATTTCAAAGATTGTCTTATATGGTTATACCTTTCTGTAGGGAATAAATTCCCCACAATACCTGTAGAGTCACACATTGCTGTGAAGGAGGTAATACAAATAGCAGCTGAGAAAAAAAGAAGAACAAGGGAAGGAGTTCAAGGGGAAGAAGGAAAAATTGTCTCAGCAGTGGCAAAGCCATGAAAAGAAAACTTGAAATCCTGAATCCTTCAGGGAAGGGGCAGAATTGAGGTGTCATGGGAATCCAGGAGGTTCTGCAACAACCCATGCTATTTCTTCCCTTACCTTATCAGGGTAAAATGAACTGGAGATATATTTTTCAGGGGGACCAACATGTATGAACATTATACCCATGTCCACTAGTCAGAGAGTTGTGCATTCATGATGTGTCTATGACATTACCCACTATTGCTATGGTAGGTATAAGAAAGGGGAACATTTAACATCCATTTTGAGATAAATGCTAGACTGCCTTATAATAGTTACCTAGATTTATTTAACATGTATTCCCTGAAGATGGTAACCTTAGGTCCACAAAATAGAAATGTTCTTATTGTGTTCTCACTTATTAATTTTTATATAAGGAAGCAAGGCAATTTAAGAAATTTTCTATTAACTACTTTGACAGCATTTATCTGAGTGATCCTGGTTATGAGAAGCCCAAGAAATTTTTATATTTCTCCTTTTCATTTGACTGAAATCATTCTAAGTATTTCTAAGGAATATCCTCCTGGCTTTTTAGATCTTGCTATGACAAGTTTTCCTTGTAAGAACTGGGAACTTTTGCAATTCTTATTAGAGAAGAATTAGAAGAACAGGAGGTAAATGGGGAGTGGTAAGAAGTGCTGGGCTAGAAGGGAGTCACCTTGGATTCAGTGTTTAGCTCTGGCACTAACACAAGTGGTTATAAGGTTATTGCCCCTCACGTTGACTTTGAAGTTCTCATTTTCAAAGTGGATGAGAGAGGCTAGCTGCGTTACTTATTACCCAACAGCGTTCAATGTCTTTCTGAAATACTGCTCCTCTTTCATCTGATGGGGATCTCAATCACATGAGGTAAACATGTGATCTGAATGGAACAAATCAGAATCAGCCCTGGGATTTTGCCTAAACAATCAGAAAGGAGTCCTCCTTCTCTGAGATGGAGTTGCTCTGGCAATTAAATAAGCTAAGAGGTGCTTCTGGTGATCTGTGTCTGAAAATGAGTTCACCACAGATGAAAGCAGAGCCAAAGATGAATCAAGTGAAATTATGTCTTCATGAAAATACTTGACCTCCTAGAGCCAGCTGTCCTTGTGTTTAACTCATCTACAGACCATCTGGTTACATCAGTGATTCTCAGCATGGTCCCCAGAGCTATAGCAGCAGCAGCACCTGGGAGCTTGTTAGAAATGCAAACTCTCAGGCCCTAACCAAAAATCTAGTGATTCAGACTCTCTGAGACTGGGGCCCAACAATCTGTGTTCAAACAAGCCTTCCAGGGGATTCGATGCATGCTAAAGTTTGAACACCCAGGGTTATGTGAATTGCTGTACTTCATTTGCTTTTTAAAGCACATATATGCACAATATCTATATGTAATCCATCCATCTATTTAAACAGAGAGTCTATTCCCAATTTAGCGTGCTATTCATATATTCACCGGTTCATTTGACAAAATTGACTAAGCTCTTGGCACCTACAGTTTGTCTCCAGAGGATGAGAATGAGAAATGAGAAGTTTTCTCATTGCAGAATATAAGATAACTGGGACTAATAAATACTTGAGCTGTCACTCTTCTACACCCATGACAGTCACTCTTAAATAAATGATTCTCATGGTTCTTCCCAATAAAGTACTTCGGTCAGGCAATACCAACCTAACAGAATTGGCTCAAGATGATACATGAGCCATCTCTGGGAATGAGAGGAAAAGAAACAATTTTATTATTAATTTTTAATATAACGTATAAATAGTGTATTGATAGAAAGTGGTTTGGGTCACAGATATATATAAAGAATCTTTTCAGGGTGAGTCAATAAATTGTTGATTAATCTTCTTGGAACAAGATGCTTTATATTATATTACCATTATACATATATATCTTTATAGCATTGAGATGTTCTTTATTTGGAATTGTATTTCATTTACTCAAGGACCTTTTGTGATGTAGAATAAAATACCAATTTTACAGATGTGGGTATTGATGCCAAAGAGAATGCTTCTTGCATCTATATCCTCTGCAAACTCACTGCACTCCAGGTTACTGATGGTACATGATATGATACAAATTCTAATATAAATGCACTTACAAGTACCAGAATGAGGGCACAGAAGTCAGGTCTTGTGGATCAGGTTAAGAAGATAGTCATTATCAAGGAAGTGGAGAACGTGGATGGGACACAATGAATATAACATGACCCAATTTGTATTTGGATAAGAACATTCTGGCTAAGCAAATTGAAAGACAATAGTAACAGTTAAGGACAATGGAATAGTTAAGTGCCTCCAGCTGCTAATATATAAATATATAAATGAGTGAAGAACTAAATGAAGAGAGTGTGCTCCGCTTTTTGTTAGACATTTTTTGGGCAAGAGGAGTAGGCAGTTTGAGCTTTAATTTTTTAAACTTGTAGCATCTAAATTCTCTCCCCATTACAGGGTCAGAGTGGTATCAGAAGGTACTTTTGATTCAGTGGTTCTTGAAAGACCAGGATAAAGGTTAGGGGTGCTAAAGATGCAAGGAACAACCATCAGAATTGTCAAAGAGGACTCTTAGTTCCCTTCATAATTTTCTAATCCAGCTTCTCAGAACTAAAACAGTCAAGAAAAGGAAATTAAAAAAAAAAAAAAATCCTACCCTGTCCAGGAAGAAAGCTGTGTTTTGAGTGTTAGGTACCCATGGGAGATTAGAAGTCAATATAATATAATGGTAAAAGAGTTAAAGAAGATGGCCACAGGAGTTAAACAGGGAAATTACAGAGTGAATTTGGTTTGTGTTTCCTCTGGAAATAATAGGATATAACACTGATGGCATGATCTAATCTCAGATCGCCAGCCAATCTTTAAGCATTCTGTTTGACTCTATGAGCTTTCTGCCCCAGGATTATCAATCTCTTCTTTGGTGTAGGGATTCTGCTTCAGGAAATTGGAGAAAACAGACAAAAGTGGAGAGAAAACATGGAGATAAAGAAAACCCGCAAAGGGTCATCCAGTTCTGTTTCATACCTTGGATTTGCCAAGTTTCTAAAATATGATGCCAAAAGCACAAACAACAAAAAATAGATAAGTTGGATTTCATAAAGATGAAAAAATGTATTCATTAAAGGACACTCTAAAGAAAGCAAAAAGATAACCCGCAGAATGGGAGAAAGTTGTGTATATCATAGATCTGATAAGGCTTTAGTATTAAGAATATTAAAGAACTCCAACAACTCAACAGCAAAAGACAAACCAATAGAAAAAAATGGGCTTATAACTTCAATAGCTATTTCTCCAAAGAATATATAAAAATGACCAACAATCACATGAAAAGATGGGAACATCATTAGTCACTTGAGAAATGCAAATCAAACCACAGTGTGATGCCGCTTCAAATTTCCTAGGATGCCTATATTAATAATTTTAAAACTATTTAACAAGTATCGGATAGCATGTAGAGTAATTGGAAGCCTCATAAATTGCTGGTGGGAATGTAAAATGGGAATGTAAAAAACAGTTTGGCAATTCCTCAAAAAGATAAATATAGAATTACCATATGACATAGCAAATTCACTCTTGGGTATTTACCCTCAAAAACTGAAAACAGGTGTTCAAGCCAAAACTTTATATTAACGTTCATAGCAGGACTATTACCTAAGGAAAGATGGAAGCAACCCAACTGTCTGTCATTTGATGAATGGATAATCAAAATGTGGTATATCCATACACTGAAATTGTAACCATAAAAAGGAATGAAGTAATCATAGATGCCACAATGTGAAAGAATCTTTAAATCATTATGCTAAGCAAAAGAAGGCAGCCACAAAAGGCCACATCTTATATGATTCTACTTATATGAAATATCCAGAATAGATAAGTCCATAGAGACAGAAATCAGGTTAGTGGTTTCCAAGGGTTGCAGTAAGTGACTGCTTAATGGGTGTGGGGTTTACTTTGGGGGTGATCAAAATGTTCTGAAACTAGAGAAAGTTGATGTTTGCATTCACATTGTGAATTACTAAATGTCACTGAAGTGTACACTTTAAATGGTAAATTTTGTCATCTGTATTTTATCACACATACACACACATACACAAATTATGAAAAAGAAAGTCATCTGGTTTTTAAGACCAAAACTGTGAAGGATTGGAGATCTCCCCCCAAAACACCCCCCCGCCCACTAACAAGTCAGACTTCCAGGGGTTTATATATATTCACACACACAGAAGATCTCTACAGAAGGGAACAGATATTTTTATTTACAGAGTAAAAATAAAACAATTGCCTGACTCCTCAAATTCCCATGACATGATGCAATGAGAGCGAAATGTCACCTGAACATGTGGCAGGATTTTCACCACAGGAGAAAGATTCTAAAATTTAAAAACTCAGAGTATATACAGAGCTGTTGGCATACCTACCCTTCTATTCTCATCTCTGGAGATATAGACAGAAACCTTATCTTCTACTCTGGAATATAAACAAATTCTCTGGGAGAGCAGAGAAAGGTCTCTACCCTAGAATGTAAACAATTATCTCAGGGGAGATTTCAAAAATAAATAAATAAATAAATAAATAAATAAATAAAATTAATAAAAAGGCATCTATAGACTCTATTACCCTTAGAATGGAAGCAAAATAGCTCTGGAGGAAAAAACAAAAAACAAAATACAAAAAAACAAAACAAAACAAGTGTCCTGAGTCTATCCCCCTCGGAATGTGAGCAGATGACATTCTTTGTCTTTCTATCCCATCAATTTCCATAATCCAGAAGTCTGGACTATTTTGGAACACAGGGAAGAACTAGTTAGGACTGTCTTTCAACTCTGGTCAAAAAAAAGCTATCTGATCTAAAGTTCCATTTCAGTTTCTCACTATGTGTCCCTCTTTCCTCTTTGAATACTTCTAAGAAACTCATTACCTTCTGGAGCCGCTTACTGTATCTTTGAAACAAATTCATCTTTTAGGCAGATTATGTGCTGGGTTTTGAATATACTAGGGTCATTGAGAGAAAAGTATTTGTTATACATGGAATATAGATATATAATAGTATAATCTATAAATTAATAAGATTTAATAACTTCTCAACATTTAATATGTAGACAAGTAGTATTTAGCAGCTTATGGAAACCACTACTATAATATGACTAGTACTATACAAATTTAATTCCTAGTATTATACAAACTTTTACACTACCTTCCAGTTTCATTTTATAATCAGTCAATTATTTGATGAACTGTAATGGGTATTTTTCTTCATATTTTTGTTTCCATGCTATAAAGAGTAACACGGAGTCTATACAATTTTGCTCTGAAATCTGGTCAAATAATAATTGGCTCTGAAAAGTCTGGCCCAAAATGAACATTTCCACAAATTTCTATATTAATCGGCCTATTTTTAATTGTAAAGAATGAAGAGTGGTACTGTACCTGAAAACAAAACAAAACAAGACAAAACAAAACCAGTTAATAAACAGACCCCTTGGAGCATAAGAATTTTTAATAATTCAGGCACCTCTCTTTAATAATCCATTAAAATGGAGGTAGCATCTGCCCCCATAAATTGAGAATAGAATTGCATGATAAATGTTTAGAATTCAGAATTAAGATTGAAGAGTATTTACACAGCCTTTTCTTGCCTCTGTGATATTTCCCTCACCCTAAAGAGAGAACAGAATGTATTAGGAGCTCTGTGTGTCGTAAGTTAGGACACCCTTAAATGATGATGCATCACATAGCTGAACCCCATTTGTTCTATCCCAATCTTAAACTTCTTCAACATGGGAAGGAGAGAGATCTCTTTTCAGGATGCAGAGCAACAAAGTACCATTGAGGTAGGCCCAACTGGTGACCCAGACTCTCTTTTTCTTCAAGTAAGTCAGTAACCTTATTAAGGTAATGGAAAGGGGACAGAGATTATCGGGGATAAGGGGAAGCTTGCACATGACAAGAGAGCAAACCAATTAGAATGATTTAGTCTAGATCAAAAGAGGTGAGAAGGGCCTTGACTGAAGTATGCAGAATCATGATGTGCATAATAAGAACGGCTCACACTCTCTGCTCACTGGCCTATAATCACAGAGTAATAATAGTCTCAGCGATCTGTGATCACAAAGTGCTTATAGTTCACTTATCAGCTCTTCTCATAACATTAACCTATTCCCTACCTTATTGGCATAAGACATGATAGTAAATGTTCCAGTTATCTTCAAAATAAGAATGGACAGGTTTAGTGGGACAGGGAGTTGGACTGTTTTTAGGGGGAGAAGATAACTTTTATAATATGAATACATATTTTATGCCCAGTGTCCCAGATCAGAGACTACACAGTCATTTGAAGATGGAAATATGCTCCTTCAATAAGTAAGGTGCAACCGTTCTTGAGAGATTGGGGGATGAACTTGTTTATGATTTCAGCTAAGTGGGGCAAAAGCTATACGCATAAATCCCACCTCCTTCCTATGCAGTCACATGCCAAAATTCCAGAGGAAGGATTCAAAGTAGGACTTGTAACCTTGAATAGCCAATTGACTTTGACCAATCATTTACACTCTGATTATTCACCTGCAAAATGGGATAATTACACCTGACTTGCAGATGCATTATGCAAATGCAATAAGAAAAGTGCCTAAGATAATAAATCAGTATTTTTTTCCACTGTGTTGAAGTGTATTGCTTTTCTTATGGCACTCTTTATCATCCTATATTATCTTGGCTTTAAAGAAATGCCTTGAAGGAAATTTTCCTGAACCCCTCACTCAGAATTCTCCACCATATTAGGCGCTAATATTACACCATATGTTTTCCTTATGGACCAGATCAAAAGACATGACTATATAATTTTGTGATTACTTATGTTTTGATCTCTCCTTTACTAGACTAAAAGGTCCACGAAGGACAAAGACTACATCTGCTGGCTTACCTATTGCATTTCTAGCATCTATCACATTTCTTTTATATTTACGTGCCCAGTAAATATTTATTGCACGAATGAAAAAGTTTATTAATTATAAGTAAATGGCCTTTTAGAGGAGAAAACACAAAGACATTCAACTGAGCTGCTGGCAAAATGAGCATTTTTAATAATCATAGGAGGAAAGGGACAAAGTTAAAGACATAAATCAAGTCTTAGGGAAAAAGGTAGTCCTTGTGTATAGTGTTCTTTTTATTCAACCTAAAAGGCATTGAAAAAATAATGTTGACCCCCAAATTGGTTATTTTATATGTAGTTACTCCACTAGAAAAGGTGGTATGGAGACCTTCCATATCAGTCAATGCAATTAATTAACTTATTGTCTGTATGTGTGAGACCGTCTGAGGAAGAGGAAGTTTAAGTTTATAATCCATTTACTCCCTTGACCAGGGGAAATTCCCAGGAGAAGGAAAAGAAAGACAGGTGACACAGTCTAATATCTGCAACAGCCCAATGACTGGACTGTGAGCAAATAGACTAAAGATATTTGTTAGGAAAGAGGGTCTTTTCTATTGAATAAGGAAATCTCTTTTTAAAGACTGCTTGTAATGGAAGAACAGGAAGGAAGAGGAGGAAGAAGAAGAAGAAGCCAGGGTATGAAATGGGGATGATTCATAGACAAAGTGCTTTCTACTTTTGTAACTAATTAAGAGACCTTATATTTTCTGGACCAGTGAGTGTGCTGTCCAGTGTAGAAATTTTTAAAAAGAGCACAAGAGAGATTACTAAAAAGGTTGTGTATGGAGTAACATTCCTCATTCATATGAGTCTTATTTGTTATCACGTGCTTTATGTTACCTCACTATCTATGACCCATTTCTACCAAACCACAATCCAATCAGAGATGTCCATGTGCAATATTGACTCTGGCCCAGGAGGCACTAAAACAAACCTCTCTGGGCTTTCCTGAGGAAATGACGCATACTAAGAAAGTGTATTTGACTCTTGCATTTTCCTCTTCCAGGAATGTAGATATGATTCCTATAGAAGCCGATGCTGTTTTGTGACCACAAGGACAAAAAATTTAATAAAACCCAAGAGTTTAAAATAAGTACTAATCTTGATATATAGAAGGTGTTAGAATAATGTCATCAGCCAGAAAACTATGGAATTATTATTATTTTTAAAGATTTTATTTATTTATTTGACAGACAGAGATCACAAGTAGGCAGAGAGGCAGGCAGAGAGAGAGGAGGAAGCAGGCTCCCCGCGGAGCAGAGAGCCTGATGTGGGGCTCAATCCCAGGACCCTGAGATCATGACCTGAGCCGAAGGCAGAGGCTTAAGCCCACTGAGCCACCCAGGTGCCCCAACTATGAAATTATTATTAAAGATAAACAAATCTCTATTTAAGCTACTGTAGCCATTTTTGGTTACTTACAGTGAATAGAGAAGTATTTCTAAATTATAGAGTACCTATTAAAATGACAGAATCATCCCAGTTAATGTTTTGGAAGATCAAATGAATTTTAAGGTGTTATAGAGAAAAATCTCAATAAATCCACATGACTATCCAGAAACCCTTAAAATAGTTCAGAAGTCTGTAATAAAAGACATACCCACAAAGGAAATAGTAGTTTTCCTTTAACTCTGTATTAAGCATACATAATACATAGTTAATACATACATAACTATGTATTTCAAACGTTTTTATCCACAGAATAAGCTACTTTATGCAATCTATCTACATAGAATTTATACTATATATTGCCTATTCTATATATACATATATATAATTTTTTATTTTATTTATTTATTTATTTATTTATTTTTTAGTTTCTGTGAGCTTTCTCAACAAGCTCAAGAAATGAAAAATCTCTCAGATGGAGCTTTTATTAACTCTTGATTTTCATATTAATCGCACTTGACAGGACAAGGCCATGTTTTTCATTTAAAATTTACTTTTTGTTCCACAACTACTTGAAAATTCCAGATTGTATCAGATAACTATTTCTTTCCCCCCTCCTCTTGTCACCCCACTTCATTTCATTATGTGAGTTTGGAATCAGAAAAATTAAATCTGATTCAAAGTTGATTTGATACATAGTCTTTTAACCCTTGTTCCATAGTTTACTTATGTCTAAAATGATGGGAAAGATTCCTACCTCACTGCTATTTTAATGATTAAAAGAGAACATCCATTCACAGAGTATCATTTTCCCTTTTGTACTGGTAGAAATAAATGCAAAGTTGGTAGCTGAACTCATGAATTTTGAACTGTGATTAGTACTTAAGTTTTCCATTGTTCACTCAAATGGGAATAGGGGAAAGGTCAAAGAATCAGAGAAGCATCAGCTGAACTCCATTAATTTGTAACTGAATCAAAAGAGAAACATAAATGACATCCCCAAATGACTTCATCATTATCTTCTTAGAGTATAAAAGTCACATTGTC
Organism: Mellivora capensis; assembly: GCA_004024625.1. NCBI lineage: Eukaryota > Metazoa > Chordata > Mammalia > Carnivora > Mustelidae > Mellivora > Mellivora capensis. Next base: position 84,252 of record PISX010000494.1, on the reverse strand, counting down.
TTTTGTAGTAGGCAACATTTATATGGAAATGAGGGTGGCTCAAGAAGGAAGTATAATATGGCTTTCTGCCTGGATGCATTGACTCTAAGATCTCTGTGTAGGGAGCCCTGTGCATGTGCTCATTGAAACTTCAGATAAGACCATGGTTATGTAATCACAGAAGAAGTGGTCTCTGGGACTCTTACCTGGGGATCATGATCAGACATAGGATTTATTCATACATGCTCAGAACTGCAGTCTTCCCACATAAGGGAGTAGAATACAAGGGAGTATAAAGAATAGGATCTCATTTTTTTTTTTTTTTTAAAGAACTCAAAATGGATTTTCTGGCTTTGGGAATACCTAGATTTATGGAAGGTTCAAATGAGAAGAGATATTAGAAGTCATAAATTCAAAAGTCTTCATTTTACAAATGAAAAATATAGAGTCCAATGAGAAGAAGTAATAACATAAATCACATAGAAAGTAGTTAATGGTTAGCAGGAGAACCTGGGTATTTTAACATCTGGCTCTATACTGGTTTTATTTTCTTTCTTACAGTTATGTTAGAATAGTTTCCCTTTCTAGGTGAATGTTAAGCCATGGATAAATGCTGTAGGCAAGAAAACACCATATATGCTTCTGGACCAAATAAATAATATTGTAAATAATATTACCACTGTGAGATGGCTTTGTAAGAAGGATAGAGAATAGAGGACTCGAATTTTCTTCGTAGTATAAATGGAATATGGGGTCTTTGAGTGGCAAGCCACTAGAAATGTTTAATATCACTGAGCTGATGACCTACTGCCACTCTCACTTTGTGTTCCCCTGGCTTACGTTCAGGTTTGATGTTCTGAGCCTATCCCAGCTTATCTGCAGGCACGTTAGTCTGCCTGATTGATCATGGTGTTAACCCTAGTTCAATCTTTGTCAATCTTCACTCAACATTTCTGAATCTCTGGGTGATTTCAATGATAAATCTTCAGAACCACTTAGAAACTGGTAGCCCTACTTGAATTAATATGAGCCTACTCCAAGTGAAACATAGTCACAAAAATACATAATGATTACAACTCATCTGGGTTAAACTCAGATTTATCAACATACATTAGACATTATAATTTGGTCCATGTTGGACCCACAACTTGAATCCCCACTTGAACATTTGTTACCAATCTCTAACCTAATTCTCTTTTTTCCTTAAGAATGCCACTGAAGTTTTACCATGGTCCACACACACACTAGGGTGACAAGTAGTGATGATATTGTATGGTATTTGGCACTCTCATAATAGCTTTATAATTCTTCCAAATCCAATTTGTTCAGGGGGGGGAGTGGTGGTGGATAATTCCAACTACACTGATTGTTTTCATCAACTTTCTGTTGTAGGCACAGCATTCCATCACATTCCATTTATACTTATTAAGGACTTTTGATGGTATCATGAGCTGTACAGCAATGATTATTTCCTAATACCTAGTCTTTTCTTAGTAAGTTTTTTCCTTTATAATAGGGTTTTGTTTTTTTAAAAAGATTTTATTTTTTTACTGGACAGCACAACCAGGGGGAGCAGCAGGCAGAAGGAGAGGGAGAAGCAGGCTCCCCACTGAACAGGGAGCCCGATGTGGAGCTCTACCCCAGGATCCTGAACAATGACCTGAGCTAAAAGCAAACACTTAAACAACTGGGCACCCCATGCTCCCCAGGGTTTTGATTTAAAGGCAGTGATATGCCTAACTAAAAGTTTACATTTCCTAGCCCCCATTGCAGGCAGGCATATGCATGCACGTAAATTCTGGCCACTGAGAGGTAAGAGGATATGAGATGGTTCTGACTTGAAAGAGGCTTCTTAAATGGGAAGAGAAACTGGGATGGAGAGTTACTATTCTCGGAGGATAATGGATATGCATGATACATAAATGCATGCATACATACCGACTTCCAGAAAGCAAACATAGAGGAATCAAGGAATGATTAGCAAGAGTATCTTAAGAGACTAGAGCATGAGGCCACACTTTGGGTTAGCCCAGGCAGTGTCTGGCTTTGGGAATTAGTGGATTGTGATTAGTGGATGACAGGGCTGTGATTAGTGGATGACTAGTGAACAAAACTGTTTCAAATCTCTCTTTTCTTGAGGTCATTTTCTAATATGATCTAGGCACCACCCCCTATCACTGTATATTGAGTGTATTGGACAGGGATAATTTGTATCTTAGCTTATAGGTCACTGGGCCACTTGAAATGATGAAGACATCACAGATACTGAAGAGATAAAATTTTGAAGTTGCTATGTATGAAGAAAAAATTTCCCCAAAGCACTGATTATGGCAGACTTTGCTTTAGTTTACAATATACGTTATTTCCTGTTACCTCATTACCAAAACTCTGACTCTATCTTACCATCACTGGGTCTACCCAACATCAGGCAATTTTTCATATGTAGAAAAAAGCCACTTTAAAAAAAATTTTTATTTTATTTTTTTTCAGTGATCCAAAATTCATTGTTTATGCACCACACCAGTGCTGCATGCAATGCATGCCTTCCTTAATACCCATCACCAGGCTCACCCAAACCTCACCTCCCTCCCCCCCAAAACCCTCAGTTTGTTTCTCAGAGTCCACAGTCTCTCATGGTTTGCCTCCTCCTCTGATTTCCCCCAACTCACTTCTCCTCTCCATCTCCCAATGTCCTCTGTGTTATTCCTTATGCTCCACAAGTAGGTGAAACCATACGATAATTGACTCTCTGTGCTTGACTTATTTCACTCAGCATAATCTCTTCCAGTCATGTCTATGCTGATACAAAAGTTGGGTATTCATCCTTTCTGATGGAGGCATAATACTCCATAGTGTATATGGACCACATCTTTATCCATTCATCCATTGAAGGACATCTTGGTTCTTTCCACAGTTTGGCGACTGTGGCCATTGCTGCTATGATCATTGGGGTACAGATGGCCCTTCTTTTCACCACATCTGTATCTTTGGGGTAAATACTCAGTAGTACAATTGCAGGGTCATAAGGAAGCTCTATTTTTAATTTCTGAAGGAATCTCCACACTCTTTTCCAAAGTAGCTGCAACAACTTGCATTCCCACCAACAGTGTAAGAGGGTTCCCCTTTCTCCACATCCTCTCCAACACTTGTCTTTTAGATTTTGGCCATTCTAACTGGTGTAGGGCAGTATCTCAATGTGGTTTTGATTTGAATCTCCCTGATGGCTAATGATGGTGAACATTTTGTCATGTGTCTTTTAGCCATTTGTATGTCTTCTTGGGAGAAGTGTCTGTTCATGCTTAAAAAAAAAAAAAAACACTTGTAACTTTCTTTTCTGTTACTAACAATTTCAATTATTTTCTTAGTCTGTATCCAGCATTCCTTTAATCTAGAGTAAGTTCTCATCTTCAACCATCTTTATAGGCATATGAAATTAACTACTTAAAGATCATAATTCCTTGTGCAGTTTTTTTCTTTTTTAAGTTTTAACATCCAGATATACACCTGTCCCTACTTTGGTAAGTATTGCAACAAGTATACTAATTAACCTATTAAGTTATTATTCTATTAGTAAAAATACGGATTGTTCTTGAGGATGAAATGAAGTAAGTCAGTCAGAGAAAGACAAATGCCATATGATTTCACTCATATGTGGAATTTAAGAAACAAAACAAACAAGCAAAGGAAAAAAGGAAGAGAGAGAGAGAAACCAAGGAATAAGTAAATTTGGATAAAATGTTTTGCATATGGTACTATGAATTCAAACTTTCATTTCATCCTATAAAGAGCAAAGAACATATTATCAAGTAACTGGTGTAAAACAATCCTAAGTGTTCATGTGATTTTTTTTTCTAGTTTTGCTTTATACCTAGGTAAAACCTTCACCATATACAGAAGATGGCAAATTAGTAAAAGGGCATATCGTCATCTGTGGTTGACTGCATGCCATGTGCTAAATGTTCTTATTGCATTAACACATCTTTATGAGTTAGTGGTTATTTTCTTCTCTATATAGATTATTATATCAAAACCAGGATATCAAATCACTTCTAAATTTTTACACATCCTATAGTGTTGAAACCGGAATGGGAAAGCTATTTTTTTCTAATTTAACATTAGAATTAGTTATTTTCCCTATTTCAGTTTTATTATATAGGAGAGAGATTGTGATGTATTGCTAGGAATAAGAGTAGATGGGCATTTTTTGGAGGGACTGAGACCAAGAACTAGATCTGCACCCTGAGGTGGGGCGGGAAGCAGGAGAGGAGCCACAGTTGCTGTGAGGAAAGTGATTTGATCAGATGAGTCAAAAATGTGGAAGATGTTATTGGAGGAGATTTAGTGTGGCAGGCAAAGTTCTCAGATGACCACCATGTTAACCACCCTCTTGTATTACAGCCTGGCTAACCTCCTCCCCTTGAGGTTCTAAGAAGAACCTGTTGTTTTCTTCTAACCACAGACTATGGCAGAGATGATGGGATGCCACTGCCTTGGCTAGGTTACATTATATAGCTAAGGTGAGGGGATTTCATTCCCATGATTAAGCTGAGTTACATAAGACTCTGTCTTGAGAGACAAGAGCAAAAGATACTCCTTCTTTCCTTAAAGAAGCCTGTTGCTATTCTCTGAAATGCTTATGGAGGAGGCCATGTAGGAGGTAACTATAGGTTGCTTCTAAGGTCTGAGGGCCTTAGTACGATAGCCACAAAAAAATGAATTCTTCCTACAACCTCCATGAGCTTGGAAGCAGATATTTTATGCAGTCAAGCCTCCAGTGGAGAACACAGCCCAACCTACGTCTTGATTGCAGCTTTGTGAAATCTTGAACAGAGCATCTAACTAAGGCATGCCCAGACTCCAGCCCCAAAAGCACTGTGAGATAATAAATACGGATTGTTTGAAGCCACTGAATTTGTGGTGACTTATTACAAAGCAACAGAAAGCTAATACATCTAGCAGGTGGCACTGGGAGGCCCAGTTCACTGTTTCTGGGTAACATGACAGGAAGATAGTACCAGAAAGGACCTCTTTTCTGGAAGGGATAGGGTACTAGATTTTAAATAAATGACTCTAAATGAGTGACTCAAGAACAATGTAGGGTAAAGTTATCTGCACAAGGGCACAGTACATGAGTATAGATTAATAATAAAGCAGGCCCAAATGGGCACATTTGTTCATGCATTCAGAAATATCTACTAATAACATAAGTAACTGATAAGGAATAAATGAACTAGAAGAGAGATCTGAAGAAATGACCCAGAATGAGGCAGGCAAAGGGAAGAAGATGGAAAATATTGAAGACAGGTGAAAGTATACGTCTCCCTCTAGATCTATGAATCATTAACTCTGGGGTAGGGTGTGGCAATCTGCTTTCCTTGCAACTGATTCTGATGTACACTACAGTTTACAAAACATTCATAAATATGAAGAAAGGTAAAAGAAATACATTCTGACTTTAAAAAGTGATAGATTATTAAAACAATGGTCTTAATTTTATTATTCTCTTATCTTTGGCAACAATATAAAAAAGAAAATAATATATGCTCAATAAGTTTAACATAGAAAATATCAGCATACTTAAAACTTTGTTAGGAATTATGGACTAGGGCACCTGGGTGGCTCAGTAAGGTAAGCATCTGCCTTTGGCTCATGTGATGTGACCAGGGTTCTAGGATGGAGTTTGCCTTTACCTTTCCCTCTGCCTCTCTGCCCACTCATTCTCTCTCTCTCTCTCTCTCTTCCAAATAAATAAGTACATTTTTTTTATAAAAGTTATGGACTAAATGTTCATATCCCTCCAAAATTCACATATTGAAGCCCTAATGTGATGTTATTTGGAGATGGGTCTTTGAAAGGTAACTAGGCCATGGTAATAGAAGTAAAAGAGAGCTAGCCCTTTCCCCAGTATGTGAGCATACAGCAGAAAGATAGTATACAGGACAAAAAATGTAAACCCTCACCAAGAACCTGACTGAGCCGGCTCCCTGATTTTGGACTTCCAGCCTCTAGATTTGGGAGAAATAAAGATTTGTTGTTAAATTAGGCAGGTTGTTAACTCTATTGTAGTGGTCCAAATTGACTAAGGCAGAAGTAAAGAGAACTGGTTTGTAAGTGAATCTGAAAAAAACAATAAAGGATATGGGGAAGTATTGAATTTCTACTTTGTTTTAATGTCACATGGCCATAAAGTCATTAGATATTATATCTAGAGCACCCATTTTTCTTTTTATCTGAGTAGCATAATGGGCATTTCATTTTATAACAAATCTTTCTGTTTCAAAATATCACTGTTCTCTTGGGACCTGATTTTTTTATTCTGGGGATTTTTATTTGACACTAGTTAAATTGTATATTCTTTGATGTGTGCCAGAATGACAATGGGTTGGAAACTTCCCAAACTGTAGGCATAATTAATGAATCCAACTGATACAATATGTAAAGTCAAAAGAGTGGATACTTCTTCCACACATGCCTGTCCAACAAAATGTCAGATTCACTTTGTTTCAGTGGTTGCTTAATATCAAAGATTACAAGTACATGACCTCTCAAATAACTTTTAAGTGCTGATTTTTACTTTTTAATATTTTGAATACTTCTTGCATTTTGAAGGCATTCAGTTTTGAAGATACATTCTAAAATCTTGAAATTAGGAATCAAATCCTGGCAATAAAGTTAATCAGGTAGAAAGTAAAAACTGGAAAAACTTTGCAACATTAAGTTCATAAAACTACTTTTATAGAACTTACATAAATACTTTTTGAGCATCTAGATGGCTCAGTTGGTTAAATATCCGATTTCAGCTCGGATCATGATCTTGGGGTCCTGAGATCAAAGTCCAGTTGCAGGATCCCCACACAAAGGGGAGACAGCTTGTCCTTCAGCCCCTCCCCCTACTCTCTTTCTCTCTCTCTCTCAAATAAATAAGTAAAAACTTGAAATAAAGAATTTATATAAATATTTTTATTGTTAAAAATTAGAAGTCCTGCCTTTAAAATTCTTTCTATAGCACTGAGTATTTTAAATATTAGAAACTGCTCTTCCTAGACTTGCTTCATCTGGAAAACAAATATTTTCAAGTTTCCTGAGTATAGACTCCTTTTGAGGAAATACAGCTCTTTGATAACATTGCTTGTATGGGTTTATGGACTGAATTGTATTCCTCTCCCAAATTCATATGTTGGAGGCTTAACCCCCATGTGACTATTTGGAGGTAGGGCTTGTAAGGAGGTGATAATAATTAAGTGAGATCATAGGGTGGGGCCCTAATTTGATAGGATTGGTGGGATTGGTGTCCTTTTAAGAAGGGGAAGAAACACCAGAGTTCCCTCTTTCTGAAAGCACCAAGAGATTGTGAAAGGACACAGTGAGAAGGCCTTATCTGCAAGCTGAGAAGAAAGGTCTCACCAGAAACAAACCTTGCTTATACCCAGATCTTGACCCTGCAACCTCAGAACTTTGAGAGGAAAGAAAAATCTGTTGTTTAAGCCACCCAGTCTGGGTCATGACAGCTCAAGCCAACTAATACACGTGGGCATGCATTGATGTATCCAGAACAATGCTTGGGATAAAGAAGGTGCTGAAAAGATATTTGTTGAATAAAGGAATAAAAGCAGAGAGTTTTCAATACTCGATACAACCGTAGAAGTCTCTACTTCACATCTTGAGGCTATCTTTATCCTCATATCCATATCCTCATATCCACAGTAGCCAATCCATAAACATCTAAGGAATGCCACTTCAGGCTTTGTGCGTGTGTGTTTTATTTTAATGTGTAACTATGCTTACATAATTATAAAGAGTAAATTCTTACAGTATGAAATGTATTTGTATTGCATTTAAAATATAAGTAAGATAAAATAAGAGTAAAAGAATTACCCTTGACCCACATTGGGTTCTGACAACAGAGCCTCACTGCAATATTCTTTCAGTACTAGAGCAGGTAGACAACGGACCCCTGAGTCCAAAGCCCTGTTTTGCCTACAGGAACATAGGAACTAGGGAAAAAAAAATGATTCAATGTCTTTTTAATATTCTGGTTTCCATACCAAAAGCAGTTTAATCAGTGACTTCCTCTCAAAGCCCATTAGAGCCCTTAGTTGAAAGAAAGCTGGGGGGGCACCTGGGTGGCTCAGTGAGTTAAGCCCCTGCCTTCAGCGCAGGTCATGATCCCAGGGTCCTGGGATCGAGGCCCACATCAGGCTCTCTGCTCAGCAGGGAGCCTGCTTCCCCCTCCCCCTCTACCTTCTTCTCTGCTTACTTGTGATCTCTCTCTCTGTGTCAAATAAATAAATACAATCTTAAAAAAAAAAAAAAGAAGAAGCTATGTGCTATGTAGGACCGCATGGATAGTAGTTGAACAGTAAATGTATCTGCCACATAATCCATCTTCAGTACCAAGTTTTGGGTGGCTGCTTATCAGAACTATTCTGGGATCAAATACTCATGAGTCATGGTTTGCTCAAGAAAACATTTCAAGGGTTTAATACAAGAAATTAGGTACTTAGGGGCACCTGGGTGGCTCAGTGGGTTAAGCCTCTGCCTTCAGAGCTCAGGTCATGATCTCGGGGTACAGGGATCGAGCCCCGCATTGGGCTCTCTGCTTAGCAGGGAGCTTGCTTCTCCCCTTTCTCTGCCCGCCTCTCTGCCTACTTGTGATCTCACTCTCTCTGTTAAATAAATAAATAAATAAAAATCTTAAAAAAAAAAAAAAAGAAATTAGGTACTTAAAGTATACTTGTATGGGATGATATAAAGGATCTGGATCAGGAAAAGTCATACTGTTCACTTTCAAGTTGGCTGTCCCCCTCCCCCATATGTACAGACAATAATAGGGTGTGGAATGTCGTCAGTGACAAACATTTCACAGATTTTTATTTTGTTTCTGTCTTCAACATTTTTGACACTGTGCTAATAGTTATATTCAGTACATGAAAAGATACTACTGTGTTGAAAGCTTTTTAGGAAATTTTGACAGTATTTTTGTACAAAACATTTTTTTGAAAAAATACTTGTTAATTTATTCTATTTTAATTTGCCAATGTCAATAAAAAGTTAAGAAATAAAAAAACAAACAAACAAACACAAAAAAACAACAACAACAATGAGGGGTGCGTGGGTGGCTCCGTGGGTTGGGCCTCTGCCTTCGGCTTGGGTCATGGTCCCGGGGTCCTGGGATCGAGCCCTGCATCGGGCTCTCTGCCCCCCCCTTCTCTGCCTGCCTCTCTGTCTACATGTGATCTCTGTCAGGTAAATGAATAAAATCTTTAAAAAACAAAACAAACAAAACAAAAAACAAAAAACAAAAAAAAAACAACAATGATCTCAGGGAAGCAAGAAGTTTACAGATTTTTCTTTGTGAGCTTATGTTTTGATTTAATATTTCTTTTAAAACTTCCAGCTGACTTTATGAATTTACCTGGATAAATTATTTTTCTCTTTCACCTTGCAGTGTAATCCCTATGATGTTGCTTCTCCCCTTCTCTGTTAGTGCTACCTGGCAGTTTTCTACAAGAAGATTGGTATGTCATTTTCCCCTTCAGTAAATGCCAAGTTGTCCTCAGTCTCTCCTGGCTATTTCCTTTCCTCTTTCCTCTACAATTTCCCCTTCCCACTGTATACCTTTACTTATCTCCCCTTAGTATTTCCAGATGTTGTTACAGTATAAAACATTCTCACCTTGCAGTCACTTAACATGCTCGTATCATGGTTACTGTCTGAATAAAGTCACAATTAGCAAAATATATGAGAAGAAAAGTCAGGTTACAGTCAATGGACAATTGGGGCAGAGCGGTGTTTATGAGACTATGCACTCTAGAGCGTGTGGTCACAGCAGCTGTGGTGTGATTCCCACGGTAGGCTGTGCATGTTTCTCAGGCTGCTAAGCGCTTCTGCCCTGACTTCATTTCCCTCTCCATTTGATGCTTACAATCTTCCTGCACAGTGGGAAGCACAACTATTACTTTGGTCAATTTACAAGTGAGAAAACAATACATTACTTCATTACGATGGGAAAATTGTGAATCACTCTCAGATGTATTGACTCCAAATTAAGTAAGTTTCATATAGACATATTTCTGTTAGCTATAATACCACATATTAAATATATATGTATATATATAGTGGAAATATATATGTCTATGTACATATTCTAACTTGAAGAAATGGACAGTGCAAGAGACACTGAAGATGGAATACAAAGACTGCCATTTACAATGACACAAAAACTCACTAATGCTCTCTTAGGCAGTTAGAACTTAAAATTGTTTTGATTCAGTTTTACAATTGAAGAAGTATCCAAACAGAATATGAGTTTCCTTTGTTAAAACAACTCTCAGACAACCCAAATCATTAAATCCTTTAACTATAATCCACAATAGACAAGATTCTAAAATCAAGAGATTAAATGATTTGTTAAGACTATAAAAAATTTGGGGTGCCTGGGTGGCTCAGTTGGTTAAGTATCTGCCGTCAGCTGGGGTCATGGTGATGCTGGATTGAGCCCTGCATCGGGCTCCCTGCTGAGCCCAACGCCTCTCCCCTTGCTTGTGTTCCCTCCCTTTCTCTCAAATAAATAAAACCTTTAAAAAAGAATTGATGGAGAAAGCTAGACTAGAACCTGCCTTTAAAATACAGATCTTTGACAATTTCACTGTAATGTATTTCCTTGACCAGGGGAAAAGTTACTCTTTTTCAACAATCAGTAAACTCTTAATGATGTGCAAAACAAACTCAATGAGCCATTGGTAGGAAGTGGTACCATTAACTGAAGTGGAAAAAATCTGGAAGAGAAACAGGCATGGGGTAAAAATGTAAGCTTTTTTATGAACATATGGGAATACATAAGAAAACTGAGGTTATTGTGTATTCCTATTAATACATTCATCTATGCAATTGTTTTCTTTTAATGTGTTGAAGAGCTATCTTCCTGAATGAAGATATACAAACCTACTTTCTTTATAATATTTGCATGTTATTCCATTATAAGAATGTGCCATACTAAATTTAAATAGTTTCCTATTTATGGAAAGTTAGGTTTTATTCAGGTTTTTGTTACTATAAATAATACTGCAGTGAAAAATCCACGTTCCAATAACTCAGCATACTTTTGTAAATATATCTAGCACATTACTATTGGCAGCTTTATTTACATACCATAAAATTCCCTGTATAATGTGCACAATTGAGTGAGTTTTGACAGATATACTTTGTCATGTAACCACTGCCACAGTCTTGGTAAAGCTCATTTCTATCATTCCAAAAGTTCCCTTGTGTACTTCACAGTCATTCCCTTATCATTTCCTCTGGTCCCTGGCAACCACAGATCTGACTCCCATCACTACAATTTTACCATTTCTCTAATTTCATAGGAATGGGGTCATAGAGTATATATTCTTTGATGTCTTTACTTAGAATTCTGCTTCTGAGACTCAACTGTTTTTCCTGTATTACAGTAGCTTGTGTGTATGTATGTATGAATCTATTCTATTTTATATATAATACATAGTAATACAGTCTATTATATATAACATAGCCTATTTTTCTGTGGGTCCTCATAACTTTTGGTCAATCAAAACCTGAGCAGAGGTTGTGCTCAAATACCTTGAGCCTGTAAGGTTTCCAATCTTTGTTGATTGATCTGTGGTGTTTGCTAGAAAGTGAATGCAAATGTGAAAGAGTGCTCCAGCTTTTACTTTCCACCAGTGTCTCTCACTTTTTGTCTACATAGGCATATGGAGTTTGTCAGCAAGGATGTGTTGGTGCCCTGGGCCCTGTCTGATCTCTGTTACACATGCATACTGCCCTTGGTCAGCCTGGGGTGTCTACTGGAGCTTGGCAAGCCACTATGGCCATCTCAGCCCCCAAAGCTCCCTGTTAAATCCCCAGCTCCTCCTTTGTTATGTTACTTTCCGCCAATTAAGCTTGCAAGCCTTTGGCTCCCCTTGTCCACCTGCCTGTTTGCCACTTGCTTTGTTACATTGTTATTGTTTAGTTAGTTATTATTTCTTTAAAGAGAGACAGAAATGAACATAGAACTTTCCAAGTAAGTTTTCTTTATGACCAGTGGCATGTTAAAATCTCCTTCATATAGGTTTAATGCATTTTTAGTAAGTGAATTTCCAATCATTTTATGGTTTTGGTTACCACATAAAGGGAGCCACTTTTTTCCCCTCATAAATGTCATATTGTATATTAATTGATCAAGAAAATTCCAAATATAAAAGGGTAACATTTCAACAATAGAAAGATTACTTTCACAACCAAATCCTATTACTTCTTGCTCATAAAATTTAATTATAAGTCAAAATCAAACAGAAGTTAAGAATAAGGGTAATATAAACTCTAGTCAAATGTTACAAATATTTTATTAGGCATTTAATTTACTATTTATGTTTTTATAACATTGACGTCAGAGATATGGGGATCAGGACTTGCCTTGCAAAGGGAATGGTTTTCTTTAGCATATACTGGAGTCTGTCAATGCAGACTAACCACGAAACTATACCTGAAAATTGAATCTTTGCATTTTACAGATAAGAATTTTAAATACTGACAAACAAGGATATAGGATCACAAAGATAGCATTTTAGTTATACAGTAATTTAAAGACCACAATTCTCCTGTCTTTCAAGGCACAGTTTTATTAATAATCATAGAACATAAGAAATAAGATTAAGAATCAAAAGAAGAAATTTCTGAATTTCCTGGAAGCCAAAGCCAAAATGCAACCACAAACAATTATGTATCAGTCACACATGCATGCATGTCTGCATACACTTATTTTCAATTTCATACCAGGAATGTTCTCCGCTTGCTTCTATCCTCTTGCGTGTGTATTTCAGTGACTGGTATGATAGTCTGAGAAGTACATTTCCTGGAATTTATTACCAGTGCTTTCTAGTTTGCATTCTGTCATTGAGAGTTAACTGCCATGAGATTTGGAAATAGGACGTAGCAGAATCCGCATACCTGTAATGTCACTGCCAGGCATGGACTTGGACGTGTGCACATGTGAGGCTTTGCAGCAACTTCCCCAAATTTTTAAGGCAATCACCTGCCTCAGGACTGCAGGCTCTGGTATCTTTGAAGAATCACACAAGTTCTTGCTGCCCTGAAACCGAAACCTGGGCAGTGAGTGTGCTCATCATTGCTGGGGCGCATCTACTCCCAGGCCCACGGCTCAATTTATTTTTATTTCTACTTAGATTGAAAACTGGGCGTTCACATAGGTACTTCGATTTCCTATTCTACACAGCAGAATTGATTCTAGTTTTCTCTGTTTTTGTGTTTGTACCTCGTCTCCCAAATAGTGAGGAATGAGGCTCCCAATATCCTGAAATCTTTGTTTCATCAGTCCCCTTTGTACGTAATGAGTCTGCTGTTAGCAGCTGAGTGTCTTCTCTCACATATCCCTCAGGCTCTGACACCGTGCCCTGAATTACTCCCACACCACCTCACATAGAGTTGCCCTTCTGCCCACTCCTGGGCTCCACCCCTCTCTGTCCCCTCTATGGAGGGTCCTCAGCACCTCACTCATGCTCTACCTCCCCTCCTAGGGCCACACCTGGGCAGCCGGCCAAGCGGGAGGACACAGGATTCCCTTAAGAAATGCTTTGGGGATTAGTTTCTCCTTCCCATAAAGAGGACCTTCTCAAATTTTGGTGGAACAAATTCTCCTTTTCTAACGTCTGTATTTTCCCATGGCTGACATCCCCTCTGATGGAAGGCTATATTTGTGTCTTTTTCATGTTTTACCCTGTCATTCTTCTCAGACTCGTTAAAAGTGGAATGTCTTAGTTGTCTGCCATAGAAAGCCAATGGATAAAATAAAAAAATAAAATACTAGGGGCGGGGGAAAACTGCTGCTAATATTTAAAGGTATAGTTTGCCACCCATTTTTAAGATCGCTTAGTCTTTACACCAACTCTATAATATAGAAATTTATAGTATTAATTTGATAAAGGAGGAAGCTGGCAGCACTTCCAAGGTCTTACAGTGTATCTGTGGTAGAGTTTTGATTGACAGGTCGGCCTGATAACAAAGGGCTTGCTCCTTGCATTACACTATGCTCCCCAGATCTGGGTTTCTTCAGCCTGCATATTAGAGGGTCCAAATTAATTCCGCAGAGTTCACTTCTTAATCAACTCAATATTGATTTGTTCTCTATCTACATAATAGGGCTAAGGTCATATAAAATGTATTCTTGTAAGCCATCCTATGGAAGGATTTCTACAAAAGAGAATGTTATGTAAATCCTCACTAAGATTACTAATGTCCAGAATTCATGCTCTGTGAAGGGTAAAATTATTCATGGAGATGAGTGGTTATCAACCCAGGACCAGAGAAGATTTCTGAAACATTTAAGACATACATGTTTTTCCTGGGACATATCTGTCAGATCAGACATTTAAATTATGGCAATTAATGATACTTGCACTATTTAAGAATGGACATATAAAACAACTTTTACTCCCCCCCCCCCGTAACGTGAGTTCAGGGTCCCCACTGAGCCTCCTGAATGCCCTCCAGCAGATATTTTTAAATCTATTTAGATATCATTTTTTTAAGTAATGTTCTTCCCATAGTCCATCACCCAGCTACCCAATCCCTCCCATCCCACCTCCCAGCAACCCTCAGTTTTTTTATTTTTTTTTCTTCCAGAGATTAAGAGTCCCTTATGGTTTGTCTCCCTCCCTGCTCCCATCTTGTTTCATTTTTTCCCCTCCCTTCCCCCCAAGACCGCCCACCCTGCCTCTCAAATTCCTCATATCAGAGGCATCATATGATAATTGTCTTTCTGAGATTGACTTATTTCACTTACCTTAATATCCTCTAGTTCCATCCACATCATTGCAAATGGAAAGATTTCAGGGTTTTTTGATGGCTGCATAGTATTCCATTGTGTATATACACCACATCTTCTTTATCCATTCATCTGTTGATGGACGTCTAGGTTCTTTCCATAGTTTGGCTATTGTGGACATTGCTGCTATAAACATTCAGGTGCATGTGCCCCTTCGGATCACTACGTTTGTATCTTCGGGGTAAATACCCAGTAGTGTGATTGCTGAGTCCTAGGGTAGCTAGGTTTGGTTTGGTTATTGGGGATCTTTTGTGGTCCCATACAAATTTTAGGGTTTTTCTAGCTCTGTGAAAAATGCTTTTGGTGTTTGATAGGGATTGCATTAAATGTGTAGATTGCTTTGGGTAGTATAGACATTTTAACAATATTTATTCTTCTAAATCATGAGTGTGGAATGTCTTTCCATTTCTTTGTGTCATCATGAATTTCTTTCATCAGTGTGCTATAGCTTTCAGAGTACCTATCTTGCACATCTTTGGCTAGGTTTATTCCTAGATATCTTACTATTTTTGGTGCAGTTGTAAATAGGATGGATTCCTTAATTTCTCTTTCTGCTGCTTCGTTATTGGTATTTGAAAATGCCACAGATTTTTGTACATTGATATTTTTATCCTGTGACTTTACTAAATTGGATTAGCACTTCTAGCAGTTTCTTGGTGGGGTTTCTCAGGTTTTCTATATATAGAGAGTATCATGTCATCTGCAAGTAGTACAAGTTTTAATTCTTCGTTCCTGATTTGGATGCCTTTTCTTTCTTCCTATTGTCCTATTGCTTTGGCTAGGACTTATAGTACTATGTTAAATAAAAATGGTGAGGGACCCCTGGGTGGCACAATCTGTTAAGCATCAGGCTCAGGTCGTGATCTCAAGAGCATGAGATCAAGCCTGCGCTGGGCTCTGCCCTCAGTGTGGAGTCTGTTAAAAATTCTCTTTCCCTCTCCCTTGGCCCCTCCCTCCTACTCAAACTCTCTCTCTCAAATAAATAAATACAATCTTTTTTAAAATTGTGCAAGTGGACATCCCTGTTTAGTTCCTGACTGTAGAGGAAAAGCTCTCAATATTTCCCCATTTAGGATATTAACTATTGGTCTTATATATGGTCTTTACTATGTTGAGGTGTGTTCCCTCCAAACCTACTTTGTTGAGGGTTTTTATCATGAATGAATGTTCTACTTTGTCAAATGCTTTTTCTGCACCTATTGAAATGATCATAGGGTATTTATCCTATTTTTTATTAATGTGATGTATCATGTTGATTGTTTTGCTAATACCGAACCACCCTTGCAAACCAGGAATCAATCCCACTTGATCTAATATTCTCTTATAATTGTTCGCATTTCTGTGGTGTTCCCCTGTGTGCTCCTCTCTCTCAAACACACTTCTCTTCAATCACACTTCCCTCCTCTCCACAGCACCTGGGATCTGTTTCTCCCTAAAACACTTCTCTGCACTTCCTACCTTCTTCATGGTGGTCTCTTCTCTCCCTTTAGTTGTGGTATTTGTTCCACCCGTCTTCAGGTTGATTTCTGGGGTACTGAGGATGATTTGATAGTTATGTAATTGTATCTGTGGGATGAGGTGAGCCTAGGGTCTTCCTATTCTGCTGCCATCTTTCTGTCTCTGACTTCATTTAAATTCAATTACCTCTTTAAAGACCTAGCATCTGAAATGGTCACATTCTGAAGTGCTGGGGATTAGGAATTCAACATATGAATTTTGTGGGGATGCATTTCAACCCATAACACTAGGTTTTATTTCATCAACATACCCCTTTAATCTCAACTCTTCCATGACATTTTGTCTCCCCTCCCCCACCCACTGCACCTCCCAGCTTATTGGTTTTGGGAAAGAATGTGATAGAGGTGAAGTACCTTTCTCATCACATTCTTGGGGTGGGGGCACGTGACTTCGGGCATAGACCCTGATTGTTAAGGCAATATCTGTCAGATGTCTCACTCTAAAATGAGTATTTCTCCCTTTCTATAATCAATTCATTAGAAATGTGTCGCTAAGTCTAGCACCTGCACTAAAGAGAAGATAATTAAGTTCTACCTCCTAGAGGGAGAGTGTCAAATAATGTGTAAAAGTATGATAAAGCCACCAAAGTAATTAATAAATATTATGGGAAACGAACCTTAAAGTTCTTCTTCAAGAACTGCAAATATTGTTTCTCTTAACATTTCACATTTATTCATAAATTTTGATACTAGTGGGTGACAGTCTCTTGAAAAAAAAAAGGAACCCAATCTATTCCAGGGATGCAAGTCCCTGAAGATCTGTTGTCAGCAGCCCTACTGAAGCTTTTGTAATTTAAGGAGATCTCTTTAAGAAAGAGAATTCAAAATTGTAAGTACCTAATTTAGTATTAAATGAAATTCATTTTCAACAAGAAAAAAAACTTGCAAACATTTACTGGATTTTCAGATATCCACATTTCTTTCTTTTTGGGATTTCTTTAAACAATATTTCAGAAATACATTCGTAGAAATGCAACCTAATTTCTTTTTTCCCAAATACTATACTGCTCTTAGGAACTGGCTGTCCTTACTAGAGCCCTTGCATGTAAGGGGTCTTGAAACTTAAGGTTTAGGCCCCTCTGCCAATGGTGCTTTATGGGATAGAGATCTTAAAGTGACAAAAGCAAAGCAAACCTAGAAACAAGATACAATTCCAAGTCAGATTTGTGCAAGGACATAATTTAAGTCATCAAAGCTACATATACATGAAGTAAAAGTGAAGTTCTGAATGAGAAGAGGTCAGAAGTGGGGTAAATACCAGGAATCATAACTGGGAAGGAGGCAATGGGGTAACTGAGTCTGGATTAAAATATATAAAAAAAAATGGGTCATGAGAGCATGCCACAGAGGCAAGGAAAAGGAAACAAAGACACATATACCTGGTATGTCCTTGAATTTCAAAGCGTACTTCTGTGTTTGGTTCTGAACCTGGCATCTTAAAACATTCGAATGACCTAATGGCTTGGCATCAGTCAGAAGATGAAGTAGTGAAGGAGATGATTCACATGATTTTTTTTCCTTCCCTGATTTAATATGATTTTAGCATGACTCACAAATAAGAAAAGATTCCCCCTTGCCATAAGGGAGATGCTATAGTGTCCATTCTAGAAATGTAGTAAAATTCCAAAATGTCCTTCATGCTCTTTTCACTTACTATTGTTGGACACCTGCAGAAGAGTGGACAAGTACACAGATCTTATTCTGTAAACTGAGAGAAATCTCAGTTTCCTGAGAAAATCTACATCTCCATTAAGTGAGGAAATTACATTCTCCTTTGGGGAATATATTTTTCAATTGGACCCAAGAAATATCCTCTATAATCAACACATTGATTCCAAAATGTGGTGGGAAGGAAAATGCTTCTTAATATAAACATTGACTACTAAGCTTTGGTCTTTTAGGAGAGTGGAATAATTCATATTGAAGTCAGGTGGGTTTATTGTTTTGGGAAAATATATTATTTAGGTATAGAAAGTAAAGATTCTAGGGGAGGGATAAATTTCTCTGCTTAATGAAGAAACAAAATTTGTCTTGTTTTGTCTGGGTTTGTTTGTCTGAATCTCTGATTCAGAGATCACAAAACAAGACAAATTTTGAGTTTTGAAGGGACAGACTTGGAGAAAGAGAAGTTTTTGTAAAAGAGGATAAAAAAAGAAGTATGAGAAGAATTGACAGAGCAGAGCAAAGAGACAGAAAAAGGGGAAACAGGGAAAGTGAGACAGTAGGAGACTGACAGTATGTGAGCCAAGAAGTGTTTTAGTCACTTGGAGACATTCTTATAGCAGCAAAACTTTAATATGTTCTTAGAATAGAGGTATCTGAGACTAATCCAAATTTCCATCCTGTTCTTTGTTGTAATAATTGTTCATTGTTACCCTCAAACTATAAGTAGAGGTGACCCATACATACATACATAAGCACTTTGTGTTCCAAATATGCCGGGGGAATGTAACTTGGGTGAAGCCTTGCCCAGAAAGACAGGATCATCAAATGTCAGGAAGAGAATAATAATAGAAAAGCTCACTAGAGTAAACAGCTGTCCTAATTTTCATAGGACTGAGGGGATTTCTTAGGACATGGGGCTTCAGTTTAATACTAGGACAGTCATGGGCAATTTTGACAGTTGATTACTCTAATAGTGTATCCCTTTAAGCAAAATGTATTTACTTGCCTTAAGAGAATAACAGAGATATCTATCCTTGTATATGGATAGAGAAGAAGAAAGCCATATATTGAGAAAGATAAAGGGAAAAAATGAGAGAGAATTATAGAGAGAGAGAGGAAGGGTCCCACATATGTAAATATTATAGATGTTTGTATGTTTATATGTATGTATCTTTCTTTTTTTTAAGATTTTATTTATTTATTTGACAGACAGAGATCACAAGTAGGCAGAGAGGCAGACAGAGAGAGAGAGAGCAGGATGCAGGCTCCCCGCAGAGCAGAGAGCCCAATCCCAGGGTCCTGGGATCCTGGGAACATGACCTGAGCTGAAGGCAGAGGCTTTAACCCACTGAGCCACCCAGGTGCCCCTATATGTATGTATCTTTCTATGGATATATTTAAACAGATATTTCTCTATGTATATGTAGATGTTTTTAGAAGAGGAAAGAGAAGAGAGAATGATCTTAGTTTCAGTCCTCACTTTGACACTTTATATTTAATCTTTGGTAAATCATAAATTATATCTGAGCCTTGGTTTCCACTCTATATAGTTTCTTTGTAGGATTGTAGTAAATATTTAATATAATATGTATATATTAGCTATTAAGTATATAACACACAGAACACGAAATTTTTATAATATGTACTTTTATTATCTATATATATATATATACATGTGTATGTATATATATTTAAATACCAAATCCACCCCATATCATTTGCTGCCAAGGTCAAACAGAAGTCTATCCATACCAGTTCTTCAGTGCTTTCCTTCTCTTATTTGGATTATACATGAAATCTGCTGTGTATCAAATCTATGAAATCGTGAGAAAGACCTAGGCTTTAGTCCTCTGAAATTACAGTTGCTTCTTGTTACATGATTTCATGGAGAATGTCATACCAGATCTTCGGGTGTTCTCAGAGCACTGAGCACCAAGGACCTCTTTGCTGACCTTATGTGAAGTACTGGACAGCCAGGTTACGAGTTGAAACCTCATAGATAGCCAAGCAGCTTTCACCCAGCCAAGATCCTGGCTTCTGTGGGGTGTTCTGTGGCAGAAAAGTACACTGCTGCCCCTTGTGGCACCCACAAAATCCTGTCCTCCTTCTTGTTCAGAGAACCTTTTACCACCTTGGCTGCCCCCCCTCGCCTCCCATCCAACAGCAAAGCTTTCAACATTTGCCTACTCACTGCTGGAATTTGTCCTAATCCCTTCAGGAGCCAGGATTCTGAAGATTCTACTCAAGTGAAAAAGGAAGCCCAGAACTCAAAGGCAAAATATCTGATGGTCTCTTGACAGGGCAATTTTGTCTGCTATAAACACATATTTTGCTGATGAATTTATAGCAGCTCCCCCAAGAGTGACACAAATTTGTGAATAATTTATCCTCTACTTTTAGTACTGTTATAAATCAGATATTCAACACAATTTTAGTAGCTTTTTCTTTCCAAACCCTACACATAAAACATATCCAGAACTATTTCTGCTTCCTCTGAGAACTGACTAATGAGGAGATACCTAGGAAAGAAAAAATGCTCCCTCTATATCCATTAGTGAGAACAAATTTTTAGTTACCTTAATGGTACTGATGATATGTAATAATTAATGCAGCCACTTATAGTGATTCTTTATTTAAAAGACTTTTCAATTCCATTTGAACTTACCACCCATTCTAACATGGTGTATAAACAATTCCCAGGTAGTTGAGATGTTGTCATAATTTAGAACTATAAAAGTAATTTTAGAAACAGAAGATCTAGAAAGTTATAATATCAATTCTAACTTTTCCGAGATTCTTGAGTATGTTCATTTTAGTTTCCTGGTACACGCCAGTTTATTTTGTTAATTTTCTGTCTTTGAGTTATTTTGCAAGAACACCCTCGCAGAAATATAAGAGGCAGTAGACTGGGAATATGGAGAGACAAATTTTTACTAAAATCAGAGCTTAGAAATTAGAAGGATATTTCTTCAAGATAATAAGCATAGACCCACAGTAAGAAGGGCAACTGAGGGTTATCTGTTAATTTTCTTTTCTGAAAAAACTGTTTCTCTCATCACCACTGCATCCTTTATAGCAAACATTTTGTACAGAATAATCTTATGGTGAGCATCTAACTCCCAGTTACTCCCTTTTCCAAGAATTTGGGAAATTCAATTTCAAGAGAGGGCAGTGCACCCATGGAGCAGATGGACAATTTCAGGAATGGAGGCAAACCATTTTTTGCTGTTGTACTCCTCAGAGCAGATGAAGTTTTTGGCAGAGAGTAAAGGGAGGGGCAACATTCAAGATGGCTTGGTAGCCCTAGTGGTTTTCCTGCCCCTTGTTCTAGGCTTTCCTATAGCCAGTTGCATTAATGCCCTTGGGTTCATGAGACATCTCTGCATGATTATAAGAAAATCTTATTTGTTCAACAATGTTTGAGTTAGACTCTGTTAAGCTAAAAGCAAAAAAGTCCTGCCTGATACATATAATTCTTTTGCAGCGAAGTGAGAACTAGCACCTCTATAACTGCTTATCAAGTAAACTTCACCTCTTTTCAACTTTAGTTACATGCATCTTTAATCTAGGCATTAGCATCAACACTTTAAGTTATGAAGTTTTGACCTCCAGTGTCTTACCATCAGACCACAACCTCCTACCTGTCCAAATGTTTTGCACCCATTTCTACAGCTTTTGATTTCTTAGAAAATTCCACTCTTGAGAAGTCTTAGACATGGGAATCAGACAGATCTGGGATTTAATCTTAGGTGTAAGTGAAATGATTTTGGAAATAAAATTATTCAATCTTTTAAGGCTACATTGATCCAGCTGGACAAGGGGAATAATAACAATAATTTCTGGGTTTGGGAAGCATATTCAGTGAGATGATGCTTTATTCAGCAGAGCACCTGGCACATTGTAGATACTCTATAGATGTCACCTATGCAATTTCCTTGTTGTTATTGCTCTCTCCATTTTTCTTCAGTCTTCCTGGTTTTTCTCCCTTCCCTAGTCAATTGTGGATGCACCAGTTTTGTTCATACAACTCATATTCTCAACATCAACTCATATAGTCTAGTCCTTCTGTCTTGATTAGGAGAGGAAACTCAAACACAGGATGTATTTTCCAACTACCTTGTTTCCCTTCTACTGCTCTCCCATGAAGGTTCAGATTATAGTCACTCCATGTTCGTGGTCTACAAACTCAGCTTAGTTTCTAGAATTGCCTTTAAATCATTTTCGTTGATCAGCATCTCCCACCATTCCTCTCAATTTCTAAGTGAAACATTTCCTTCATTCCTTTGGGCCTCTGGCCAAGAAAGCTACCTTACTTTCCACAAATTGATGCATTTAGATTCACTATGAATGTGATTTTACCACCACGTCACATTCTAGCATCTACATTCACAACCCTTCTCTTTTTTATCAACCATGGAGGATGATGTGTCTATTCTCCCACTGCCCAATAAGCCCATCCTTTTACCTCCTCTGGGACTTTGCTTTGCATTAGACTTCCCTTTTATTTCCTTCATCTTCAACCTTCTCTTTACCTACAGGCTCTTCTCTCTACACTAGCAAATATCCTCAGGTAATTCTTATCCACATATACAAGCTAAATTGTTAACACACTTTTGACTTCAGTAACATAATACCAAGATAAAAGTGATTTAAAGTAATTTTGTAGAGTAGGAAGCATGAGGATAAGTGTCTCACCCTAACTTTAGAGAAGAAAGTTCTAAGGCATCTGATTTGCTGAAACTATGAATCCTCCTTTAACAGCCTTGATATAGGCAATATTTGGTGGTGGTGGGTGCATTGCTCATGTTTTGAAAATCTACATGCAATTCCTGACTGGTGCACAAATGTAAATGAGAGATTACTGGGACACAGTGTTTTCTGATAGCAGTATGTCTAACTACTGACCCAGTGGATATTCTAAAGTTAGCTGAGATAATCGCAGGTCCAAAAGAGCATTCTTGTTAGAAGCCTGTCTATACTGTTGGAGAAGAACAAACAAAATTAAGAATATGCAAATGCAAACATCAATTGATGATAATCATTTCAGGCCAATAATTGTCCACGACCAATCTCTCACCAATGAACATAAGAACTCAAAATTGACTGAGATGAAATTTTCACCTTTGACTTTACTAGTGGAAAGGTGGCTCATAACAAAAATTAAATTTGGCTTATAAGACAGAAATACTTATAAGACAAATTTCTGTGACTATCTGAGGTTTGAATTGAAAAATATCCCTACTATTTCTTAAAATGGAAATCTAGTAACTCTACCTTTTGAAATATTTTAAAGCTTTCTCATTCTTGTGGAACACAGTTCAGATTCCTGATATGGCCAACATAGGTAGTATAGCTAAGGGTGTACCATATAAGCTCTGAGTTTAAATGCTGGCCTCCCTGTTAACATGTGCGTCCTTTAACCTATCTAAACCAGATATCCATTAACACCTCTAAATTTTAGTTTCTTGTACGATGGGGATGAAGTGTATTAACCTCACAGCATTATGAAAAGATTAAATAAGATAATCAAATTAAAACATGGGGGTAGACAAATAGTCATTAATGTTATTCACCAAACATTTTCAGTTCCCCTGAGAACATGACTGGCATATCCTTCCTCAGTACCCTATCATTATGTGCAGTCATGTGACCTGATGAGGTCAATAAAAGTAGTTGAGGTCATATGTATTAACTTTCTGACAAAAGTTTTAGGAACTAGGGTACAATTTGTCATACCCTCTTGTCCACTGCTATGATGACTGACAATGCCCCCAATGGCTGCTGCTCTGTCATCAAGGGTCTCAGAGGGAGACAAGAACAAACGAAGCCCCCAGTTGATCTAAAGCATGAGTGAGAAATACTTCAGTGCTGTTCTGAGCCTTTGATATTTTGGGGACTTTATCACTAGTGCTCAACCAGCACGTGCAACTAGTGTAAAATGGCTAAAAAATATTCTAGATATTGTTGCTGTTATAGTTGTCATCATCATCCCTGCCAATGTCATCATCACCATCATCATCATCGTATCCATCATCCTCATCCTCATCTACATCCTCCTCTTCCCGATGCCCTCTTTCTGTTGTTTTCTTCTTTTAAACTTTTACCTTTTGTCTCCCTTGCCTCTTCTCCCTGCCTCAGCCACAGCAGTCTGTCTATTTTCTTGATTGATGCTTTACATTTAAGGTTTTAATATTGGATATGTTATTTTTTTCTTCCTGCTTGGATCCCTCTTCTTACCATCTTTAGCTAACAAGAAGAAGTCCTTAAGTTAAACTTAATTTTATCTTAATAGCATTCAATAACACTTTGGAATTGTTGGTCTAAGCTCTTTTACAATAAAGCACTGTTGATTTTTCCCAACAGATCTTTTCTCTCAGGTTTTATTTTCTTGTAAAGTGACACTCTTACCTACCATTCCTAAAATGAGAAGCCTAAGAGTTAGCCACATTTCCTCTTTCTATCACTTCATTTTGATAAAGAATAGTGTCTTATTAATTCTACCTGAAAAACATATCTTCAATGTATCAACTTCTCTCATATACTCCATGTTTAGTGTGAGTCAAACAACCATCACTACTCCTCAGAACACAAAGTAGTCTTTTTATTGGTCTGCACCTTTCCAACTCTTGTCTTCTCCCATCCTATTATTTATACACTAGCCAGAGTAATTGGGGGAAAACGACAACAACAACATCACATGATTTTGTCATGGTTTTTGCTTCTTTAGGCCCTCTGTGTCTTTTTCATGCCTTGAACTAAAATCCAAACTCCTTAGCATAACTGTAGATCTCTACCACGATCTAACTCCTGCCTGTTCTTCAGGTTCACTTATTTATTTGTCTGCAGCCTTACTGGCCTCCTTTCTCTTCCCTGACCTTCTGAAGTGCATTCCTATTTAAGAGCTTTTGTGTATGAAAATTTCTCTACCTGGAATGATACTCCCTCTACTCTTCATATGTTTGAAACATACATGGGCTTAAATGTGTTTTCCCTAGGGGGACTTTTCATAACAATCTTCATGAGTGGGTGGCATGTCACCTCTGCTCTGTGTCATTGTGACCTATTCATATCCTTCATGACACTTATTATCACACACACACACACACACACACACACATCAACATTTGTTTCTCTATTAATTTTGCTATCTTAGAAACTTACTGTAAGCAGTGAAGGTTGGGACCATTTCTATTTTATTAACCAATATCTTACCAAGTTGTTGAATGAATAAATGTTGGTCACAATTTCAAATATCATCATATAATTCTTGCAAAGCATTAATTGTTAGAACAATAAGGGATGAATTCTTAAACTCTGCCCCTCAATAATACCTTTATTACCCATATAACAACATGTCAGCTATCATACATAGTTTATCATCACTTTCGAGTTATCCTGGCTGAGAAGCCACCCATGCATTCTAGCTCCAGAGAGTATGGGACTGAAAACACAATTTGAACTGTAAGTTAAAACCAATGAAATCAAGTCTAAAAATTGATCTTCAGCATGTGAAACAGCAAAAATGTGTAATATGCTTCAATTTTCTGATATTTAAAATTTGAAAACAACGTCTATATATATATATATATATATATATATATGGACAGACATGGGTAGTGCAATTCTATTATCACATATGTTATGATGATTTTGGAGAATGAAAAGTTATTGTTGAATCCCCCTAAAGTCATAAGTGATTAACATCCAGATTTGGGGGTTGGAAGAGACCTTAAAGATTATTTGAGGTAAAACATGAGAAATTCCCCTGTAAACATAACCTACTAAATGAATCATTTTCTTCTCTGTCATTGTGTAATTGTTTTCCTGTGCCCCAGTCCCACCAACCACCATCTCTCATCTGTGTTACTTCATCCACCTCTCATCAAGTTCTCTTTCACCCACTCTCACCACCCAGAAGCCACGTTCTCTTTTTTTCTTTTTTCAGAAGCCATTTTCTACACAGAAGCTAGAGTCATCTCTTGAAGAAAATGTGGGTAGATTCCTCCTCTCTCCTTAAACTATAATGATGTCTCATTGCACTTAAATTTAAATCAAAACTTTATACCATGTCTTATGAGACCCTAGATGACCTGGCTGTGTCAGCCTATCCTATATAACCATCTCCTTCAACCCATCCTCGTTAACTTTTGCAGACATTCTGGTCTCCTGGTTCCTGTTCCAGTGTGCCAGCCTTCCTCCCACTGCAGGGCCTCACACTTGTCATTTCTTCCATCTGAGTTGTCCTTGTACCAGGTCTTTGACTGTGTGACTCCTTTTCATTATTCAGTCCTATTTTGTCACATGTGGAGCTCCTCAGAGGTGACTTTTCCAATTACCCTACCTAAAATAGCTCCTTTCTCTCCATTCTCACCCAGCTACTCCCCACTTCCTTAGGTTTTTCAATAGCAAGCTGAAATTATATTATTTAATTGCTTATTCATTTATTGGCTGTCTCCCTCAATGACCTCCAGCCCAAGGAAAGTAAGGAGCTCATCTGTTTTGTTTGCCGCTGCTATCTACTGTTCTTAGAACTTGATCTCACACATAGTAAGCATGCAATAGATGCCCATGGAAGGGAGGGAGACAAAGGAGGAAGAATACACATGAACATGTTTACATGTAGGGGACCTATGAGGAAGATTATGTTACCTATTGTGTCTACCCAGTCTCTGCACAGGAAAATCTTGGTCACTACAGTCTTTAAGGGAGAAGTGAGCAGGCTCATGGCAAGGCCAGTGCTCTTTCTCACTGCACAGAAAGCACCATGGTTAGCAGCACAATATTTTTTCTCCCCTGTCACATGGGCTCTGCTACTTGATGATTGATCTCCCCTTGCCTTCTCTGGAGTCAGATTTCACGTTGTCAAAGGGCATAAATACACATTTTAGCTTTGCTTCAGGGAGTAGTAATAATTAATGTCATCTTATTGATGATGAATAGAATTCTGTGAACCAGCTCTGTATCACATAAGATTTTAAAGAATTTTTTTGAACCACCCCAAATCCATTTTTAGCTACTAGATTGTCAAAAGTGTATACAGCTCTTCCGTTTGCCAGGGGCCAACAGTTTTCATGGATGGGTTGATGCTGGGGGCTATCTGTTAAGTATTAAATAACAGACAAAATATGCATCAGTTTCCTGAGTTGGAAAGTGACAAAGAAAGTTGCCATTTGCCCCTGGGTATAAAGGAAATGAGAAAGAAATTGTTACAGCAACTTGGTGCTGTTGAGCAAATATGTCTAATCTCTGGAAAATAGGAAGCCTCAGGGGAGAATATAATATTGTCCTGCTTCTTGTTGCCTCCTCTATAACAAATACTCAATTGCAATGCAGAGGAGCGGAACAGAAGCTCCAGTTAATCAAACCAAAGAGGCATGCCAAAAACTGTAAGGCAAATCCCTTCAAAGAAAACACCATAAAACAATGTACTAATTAGGATTTGTAAGGATGGGAACAAAGCCATTACTTTTAATGGGTTATTGAAATGGGTTCCCCAAATTGGACTGCTGAAAATTATAGTTAACAAATTTCCTTAATTATAAAAGTAAAACATGTCCATCATAAAAAAATAGAACATGCTGAAAATTCTATAAAATTCTCAACATCTTATTACACATAAATAACCATTGTTAATACTTTCATATTTCCTCCCAATAGCTTATATTGAGAATGTTTTCTAAAGCAATCAATATTCTCTTAAAACATGGCATTTAACAATTTAATACTAGTCCATCTTATTGCCATATTGTAATTTAATTTTTTTTCTCTGTAGTTGTGGTTTTGGCTATCTTTAAATTGCTGTTATTAGGTTTGTTTTATTATATGTATATATACACATAAGAAAAAGATGGGAAGGAACATGTGATATATAAATGTATTATTTATGCTATACAGTTGTAATTCAGTTCAATCTTATCTCTTAAATTTAGTGTAATATTGAGAACAAAATCTAAGAATATTTTAACTTCAGAGGACTTAATAGAATTTTATCATTAAATAGTTCATGATATTTTTTATAATCATTTGACTTTTTTCCTTTATAAATAAAGGCATAATAGACATTCTTATACATGAATTCTTGTGATTTTCTATATGTAATATTCCAGCCACAAATAACTATTATGTATTATTTTTAAGATCTCTTAAGACAGTAAATTTTAATGATCTATTTTATGAACATTAATCCAATTTCATTATATATATTTTTATAAATATCAACCTAAAAATTTATTCCTGTAAATATAATACAATTTTGAGGTTTCTCTTTGTTTTTTTTTTCTAAAAAGTTCTTCCAACTATATTTCTTCTGGGTATCATTTATGGTTTTATCTAGTACATTTAACTCTTTAGTTCATCAATATTTTATCATCATATGTGGTATAAGGTAGAAACCTATATTTATCTTTTTTAGGTTAGCCAATTTTCTAGAACCTTTTCTTACATAAGGTCAGAACTTATTTCATACCTTTCTTAAATAAGGTATGAGCTTAGATTATAATTTATTTTTTAAGTTATAATTTAAAATGTCTTGAATTTCTATTATGTTGTTGTTTCCTAGTGTGTTTCTGGGCTTTTGCTTATGTTTATCTTCTTTCAATACCTGCATCAACTCAGTAAGGTTTAATAATTTTAACATTATAACATCTTTGATTATATACTAAACTCTCCCTCATTTTTTCCATAGTTTTATTTTTCAAACTGGTTTTGACAGTTCTTATCCATGTATTCTCTGAAATATTCTTAGTATGTCTTTCATTTGGATGCATTATATTTATGAATGAAACCACAGACCCTTGACAATTTAAAATGTGGAATTTTACCACTAAGAGGAAAATTATATTCTTCTTTATTTAAATCTTCATTAATTTTATTTCATTTGCCTCTCCTTAGGTTTATTTCAAGGTAATGCATGATAATACTACAAATTAAATCATATTAACATGTTTTCTAGCCATTTATTCTGTTCATAGGCTTACTGCTGAAATCATTTACAGTACCATTCTGTTGACTTGTGAATTCTCTTTTGGATCATTATGATTTAGTTTTATCTATTTTCTCATTCTTTTCTTATCCCTAGATATTGCCCATTTTGTTAATTTAGTTAATAGTATTAATAGTGAAAGACTGGCTTTGTTCTTTACTCAAAGGGAGATGAATCTAATGTTTAATTGCTATGGTCTAATACTGATGATTGACTTTATGATGTTAAGGAAGTAAGTTTTTTCTTCTGTTTAACTAAATGTTCATTCCAGATTGGAAATTGAATCATATCTGATTTTTGCTGTTTATGGAGATAAATCATGTTACTAAATACACTAATATTAAAATACCCTTAAATTGCTGGGATAAAACCTATGTTGCCATGGTGATTTCTTTTTTATTAATATTAGTATAATTCATTTGCACATATTTCACTTAGACGTTTTCATACATAATTATAAGTGACTTTGGACAATATGATTTTTCCCAAAGACAGTTTTGCCAAATAATAGTGAATACTATAAATGTTTATTGATTGATAAAAGGCTTTGTGATCCAAATATTTATGAGAAATAGAGCTAGATGTCTAAAGGGAGAGATTGGCTGAACTCCCTCTTCTTTCCTCATCTTTCCCACTTGCTGTTTATGGTATCTGACCCAACAGTTAAAACCAGGTGGTGAGGAAATAAGAGAAAGAAGAAGAAAATGATCAAGCATAGTTTCCACCCTTTGAATGAGGCAGATGAAAAGTTTTCTTTCATGGAACCATTTTTTGGGTATTGCTGGAAATCCTCCACTTGAAGAGCTGATGGCTCCTCCTGGCTACGACCTCTCCTTAGCCCTGTACAACCTCCACAAACTGTGTTGGGTCACATTGCTGCCTTCTTGCTATAGACCATCACAAGGTGGAGGAAACGTGTATTTTTACTTTGAGACAAACAAATCGACTGTCTCTCCTCATGCCTCTGTGTCTCCTCAATCTAGAAATTGGCAGCAAGCTTCAGCCAGAATTTTGTTCTCCTAGTTACTAAGGCTAGGACTTCCAGGGGCCATATACCATGAGATCACAGGAGGCTCTCTGAATGCTCTCTCACTTGACTTGATGTGAGAGGAATCCATCCTTTCTCCATTTTGAAAATTAGAACAGCACAGAATTCTGACAATTCTCCCAGAAGGAACTATCTCTCCTTCAAAGCACACATTTTTATGGGTGAAGTGTGTGATGGCTAACAACAGAAATGGCTTTAACATTTAGGGGCATATCATTCTGAGGTGATCTAAAGATTACTGAAGGAAGTAGAGGCATAAGGCCCCTACTACACTTGTCTCAGTCAAATTGGAGAGAGAGAATCCCATTTTAGCATATTGTGTGTGTGTATAAATAATATACTAATTACATAATATGTAATTAACATATTTTATATATGTGTATGCACTTATACATGATATAGATAGATATCAGTATATAGATTGAATAACTCACATATAAATCTATCTGGACCTGGAAACTCATTATAAGTGGTTAAGTAGAATTCCTGGAAGGAAAAAAAAAAAATCATCTATTTATTTTCCCATGAATATTTCTATAACTTAAATTTTCTGTTTTTAAGTCATTTGGTACATTTTATTTTCCATGAAAAATCCTAATTTTCATAGCAATGAACAGAGTTATGCTGGTCAACAGTAATTTTAAAAATATTTTCCATATTTGTGATTTATATGTTTTCTGTATTTATTTTTTATTTCTCATTTAAAAATTATTCTTTTCCTAACTTTGCATATTTATTTTTCAAAGTGTTATTATTTCTACTTTTTCTTATTCCAAATATCTAATTTTCTGCCTTTACACCATTTCTCTTATTTTAAAAAATGGATTATCTCTAACTTTCTCAGTCGAATTCTCAATTCAACACTTCTCTCTTCTTTTCATGTTAAATTTATTTAAGATGCTCAGGGTTCCACTGACTATAGCTTTAGCTGGTTCAAATATTTTTTATGTCTTCCTTTTCATTTTCTAAGTTTTCTTTAACTGAATTTTTAATTTCCTCTTTAGAACCATAGGATTATTTTTGTTTGCCTTTTTAACATTTAAAAAATGTTCTATTATTATTTTTAAATTCTGAAACAACATATCTTAGGGAGGAAGAGTAAGAAATTAAACACCTATGTTTCTAACTCCAGTCCTATTGGAGCATAAATTTACATTTATCCAATTCTCCTGTTTACTAGTTCTGTCAGATTTTAGTTCTGCTTTCATTATTTCTTCTTCTGTAGAAAAAAAAATTCTTCACTTTGATTCTTTATATAATGTTTGCTTTTTTAGTGAGTCTTACCCATTGCCCTTGGTCTTTTACTTCATTTCTGAAGTATCGTTTTCTTGATATAATAGTTGATAATTTCTAAGGGGCAGCAGTAGAGCAAATCTCATTTTGAAAGGAGTCATGACTTCTACATATTGAATGCAGTATGTTTGGCCTTTGTTCTTGCCTGTAAATGACTTCACTATTCTCCTGTTGGGATATTTTATAATCTCTTTGCCTTGACTGTGCAGAGATTCCTCTAGGTCTTGTGTCTGTCTAATAACGGTGAGTGTAGGAGAGATTGAGTTAATCTTTATTTCTTCTATTGACCATGTGCACACACATACAAAATCCTTCTTTCAGATCTTAGGTTTGAGGGATGATTGGTATCAATTCATACTAACATTTCAGTGATGTGGCAACTTGCAGTGAATGAACAGGGAAGTAGAGTCATGAACAAAGCACCAACTCTTGCTTTGTTGAAGCAGGATGACCTGAGGACCACCGTTGTGTACTCATTCCTCACTTAATGGAAACTGGAGGTAGCCAAAGCCATAGGTATGGTCCCTCTGGTCTTCTTCCTGCCACTTCTACCTGTCATATTTGGGAGGGGGAATAGTATATTTCATATGTGAGAATTTAAAATAACCCACAATATTGGATGTATAGTGTCCCACTCATTAATTCTGTGCTCTGCCCTTATTTTTAGCACTTGTTATATTCACTTGCTGGATTTAGTGAACTGAAGTAAGGATCATCTTCCCTTAGCCTTGGAGATTTTACCCTATTGTGGACATTTGAACTATAAGAAATTCCTCAAGATAATGAACAAGATTGGAAAATAAAGGTAAGCCTGCATTCTGGCTTGAAATCCAGCCCCTTACAATTTGTTATCTGTGAAATCTCAGGCAAGTTTATCTTCTCTATGCCTCAGTCTCCTTCTCCTTATCTTTAAAATGGGAGTGATGTGCATACCTACTTCATAGGGTTATTACGAAGACTAAGTAAGTTAACATATGTAAAACATTGAACGCTGGGCATATTCTCAGTTCTTTACAATGGTTTGCTTTTTTGGTAATGTCACTCCTCCCAGGTTCCAAAGCTGATGGCAATTTTTAAACCATCATCTTATTTTTTAACACTAAGGGCTTTTTGTTTGTTTGTTTTTTAAAGATTTTATTTACTTATTTGAGAGAGAGAATGAGAGAGAACAAGAGCACTACAAGGGAGAAGGTCAGAGGGAGAAGCAGACTCCCTGTGGAGCTGGGAGCCCGATGTGGGATTCGATCCTAGGACTCTGGGATCATGACCTGAGCTGAAGGCAGTTGCTTAACCAGCTGCGCCACCCAGGGGCCCAACACTCAGTTTTTTAAATGCGGATTGGGAGAGGACAATGTAGTAAGCTGTACAGAGGTTTCTCTAGGGTTTATGTCTTTTTACCCACCTATCTACATTAGCAAATATGGTGATTTTGGTGATCAATATCTCTCAGGGGAGCTTCTCCAAAAGACAATTAATACTGTGAGGGAACCTACTATCTTTGTTTACCTATACTTAGGAATATGCTTATGCCAAAAAAAATTAATGCATAGGTGTACATATAATATTTAAACATTGACACAAGTCAAATGTAAATATTTAAATGTAAATATGTACATATGTAAATGTGTACAAATGTAAATATTTAAAAATCATTTGAATAACATATGTGATAAATGTTTAAAGAGCTCTTCGAAAATATGAATGTGCTTCATCCATATAATGACTTATGTTGTCATTAAAAATATGTGTACTGGGGCGCCTGGGTGGCTCAGTGGGTTAAGCCTCTGTCTTCGGCTCAGGTCATGATCTCAGGGTCCTGGGATCGAGCCCCACATGGGGCTCTCTGTTCAGTGGGGAGCCTGCTTTCTCCTCTCTCTCTGCCTGCCTCTCCACCTACTTGTGATCTCTGTCAAATAAATAAATAAAATATTAAAAAAAAATATGTGTACTACTTTACTAATTAAGGAAATTATCAGAGAGCATATGCAAATTTAATAAAGCAGTATAAAAGGTTTTAAATACAAGATGACTCCAATTTTGTAAATCATAAATGGTGTCTATATATTTATTCAATTAAAAACATTGGAAGGAAATATACTCAAATACTAATAGTTGTTATCTCCCAGTGGTGATTTTTATTTTTCTTTTTACATATTTTATGTGTAAGCATGTAACATTTGTCTAATTACAAGTTAAAATTAAGCTTCATTAAAATGATACATTTCTGATGAGACCTACACCATTGTAACTACCATGTGTTATATTGCTATGCAAAGTAACGAAAAAACATTCAAGTAACGTTAAAATTGTATATATTAGCCCCTTCTAGAAATTAATTGAGTAAGGTCTAAAATAAATTTCCAAATTGGTCATATGGAGACAGTAAAAAGACCAACGGTTGCTGAGGGTTGAGGAAGAGGGAAAATGAGTAGGTGGGCATAGAGGATTTTTAGGGCTCTGTATGATACCATAATGATGAATAAACGTCATTATACATTTGTTGAAACTTATCACATGTATAACAAAAAGAGTGAACTGTAGTGTAATAGCTATGGATTTTCGGTGACTATGCTGTGTCCAGGTAAGTTCTTCAATTGAAAGAATTGTACCACTCTGGTGGGGGATGTTGATCATGAGGAGGCTATTGTGTGTGTGTGCGGGGCGGAGAATATATGGGAAATTTCTGTACTTTCCCCTCAATTTTGCTATGAACCTAAAGCTTCTTTGAAAAAAAAAGTCTTATTTAAAACATAAAATAAATAATAAAGTAACTTTAAAAAGTTACTCATTGACCCAATCATATAAACTTCTTCAGTGTATAACTGGGAAATTACTGAAGGAGTTATTCATATCCATTGAAGTTCACAAGTTTCTTTACTAACCTTGTGAAATTTTTTGTTAGAGACCTTTCTGCCCTACCAAAAATACACACATACTAACCTATACACCAGCACAGCTTACACTTCTGAGTGTTTATAGATGCTATGAAACTTGTTTGTGGACCTGCAGTTTCTCTTTCCAAAAGAAAGAAAAAGTAATATGTATTCTATGATACTAATTGTGGAGTTACTTATGGTAATGAATAAATTGAAGCAATTTGAATTTCAATTAATAATAAAATGTCTAAATAAGTCATAACATAGGAACAAACTAGAATTTATGTAGCCTTTAAATTAAATGTTTACAAAGACAATGTATTACCATGGGACAGTATGATATATTATTTTTTAAATTATAATGCAACATAGTAGGAAAATAACAGTGAAATATGCACATATGTGGAAAATGAGAAGAAAATTTACAAAAACAACTGTTGCGTATGGTCTTAGCATTGTTGAATTCATGCTGATCATTTTCTTATTTTTCACACTTTCAGTGACATTAATTTTAAAGATGAAAATCCATTAAATCTATCTGTTGTGCAAATGTTCATGGCATCAGGTATCTGTCTCTACTTTCTAATTGAAGAAAGGCCCCCAGGGTAATGCTTCATTCATTTTTTCAGCTGGAATGAATGGAGTTTGCAAGACAAGCTACCTTATTACTGAAGGTCAAGCTACTATGGTATACCTTTCAGTGGTTTAGATTTTTGATCCAAGGAACACTGCAACTTCTTTTTTTTTAAACTTACTTGTGTTTTTACTGATGAAATTATACAATGACTGGATTTTGCTTCAAAAATAATACTGCAAGGAAAAAAAAAGTGGAAGATGACCCACAGAAACAAAGCTGGTCATATAGTGATTGAACCTGGCTTGTTTTGGGGGTAAGGGGGCTTTGTGTTAATTACTAACTTACTGCCATAGACTCATGTCAGATGCTAGGAGTACCTGGATCTCCTAAGTTCCCTAAGGCATTCCTAGGGAGCTTGTCCTTTCCTGTACTGCAGTTCCATATATATATGTCACACATTTTAATTTTCAGAATGTGTTGACATCTGTCTCCATATTTAATTCAGTAGCTTCATCTATGTTCAGCTTAAAATATGGAGCATTTGGTGAAAACTGTCAATAAGAAAATAAGAATGCATTAGTAGATAATGATTTTGTTCTACAGATCTGTATAATTTTTCCCATTTTAAACAGAGATTTTCATAAATTTTTTGTCAAGTTGGAAGAAGTTCCAAAAGTGGAGACTTTACTATATTTAAATGTTTGAGCTCAGTAGGCATAATTAATGCTCAATGGAAATTCTGAAGTATGAACTATTATTATGGAAAGAGTTTGGTCTACAGAGAATTATTTTTAAAAAGCCCCACCTTATTTTGCAAACCATTTACCTAATAATTATTTACATTATTTTAGCCTTAGATTTTATTTTTAGTTATTAGTATTTTATGTGAAGCCTTCAAAAATTTTGCTATTTGCTTATTTTTTATTCATGTTTAAAAGATGATCACTTTATTTATTGTTTTGTTCTTTTACATAAATTGATTTTTATCTTTATTTCTTACAAAATAGAAAATGTTGTAAAAAAAAAACAGTAAGAAAGTTGAAAAGTCTGTTAATAATATTTGGAAAATTAAAGAGCCCTAGGCTATGTCTGTATATGAGAAAATACTGGCTAAAGTCATGAGCCTTATCACTTACATTGGAAACAATACAAGTTTAATCCTCCACTACCAGAACTCAAAAGAACAAAGCTATTTTCCTCTACAAAATCACATTAGTCTCTCATTTTGGTTGAATATTCCCTTTAATAAACAAGAT
Source organism: Mellivora capensis (assembly GCA_004024625.1). Taxonomy (NCBI): domain Eukaryota; kingdom Metazoa; phylum Chordata; class Mammalia; order Carnivora; family Mustelidae; genus Mellivora; species Mellivora capensis. Next base: position 48,200 of record PISX010000494.1, on the reverse strand, counting down.
AAAAGCAACATTCTATAAGAACCCAACCTAAGGGATCTGTGTCCAGGTTCATCAAAGACTACTGAGAAGATGCACCAGGAAAATAGACAAGGATTCCCTCCACAGATGAAAACTTACATGAGAAAGTCAGTATTATCATTAAATTGATTAGTAATACTGTAATTTTTAATAAGAAGTTTGATATATTTCCCTGAAATGCAGTGCCACATAATGTAACCAAACTTTAGTGGGATGCCAAGGGACAAACAATATATTTCCCATAGCCTTCATATCTACTCCATGGAATAAAGAACAGCATTTTGAAATACTTTCTTGGAAGAGGAAACATATCACTCCTTAAGTTAAAATTACTATCACAGGCACAAGAGATTGTTTCTGTTTTAAAGCAAAGATTTTGGGGGGCACCTGGGTGGTTCATTGGGTTAAGCCTCTGCCTTCAGCTCAGGTCATGATCTCAGGGTCCTGGGATCAAGCCCCGCATAGGGCTCTCTGCTCAGCAGGAGCCTGCTTCCCACCCCCCCCACCCCTGCCTGCCTGCCTCTCTACTTACTTGTGATCTCTCTCTCTCTGTCCAATAAATACAATCTTTAAAAAAAATTGTTTAAATGACTGAAGATATCTGCTGACCATTTTGTATATAGTCTTCTCTGTGTGACTTCCTTTCTTTATTTAAAATATGGACAAATGAGTTAATAACATATATGAATTATGAAGAACTAGGGAATTCATTTTTCACTTAGATTTAATGTGTACAATTGCATACTTGAAAAATAAGAGGGCATCAAGGTATTTCCCTCGAATTATCTTTAAGATAGTGGCCACTGGTAAATGTGTGGAGATTTTAAGGTGAGTAGTATATTTTTCCATTTATTCCAGTTTGAACGAATGTGTCTATTCTCCAGACTTTTTTTGTTGTTGTTGTTAGACAGGATTCAAAAGAAGGCTGCATAGAACAAACCTTAGAAGAGAATCACTGTATTTTCTGCTATCTGCATTTCATATGAAACGTATCTGAATCCAAGGTCATCCACATTATGAGACTTTGGACACATTTGGGTGAGCTATAAGAGAAAATTCTAAGAAAAAGGAGGGCAACATTGAATCTTAACATGCTGTGTGTGTGGTGTGTGAGTGATTGCTTAAGACCTTCAACTTTTGGAAAGGACAGTATCGAATATCAATGTAAAGTGGAACAAGACTGTGTGAATGGTTCATCAGACCTCTAAATACAACATAAAGTTTAAAAAAATGTGCATTTTTTTCTATTTTGATTTTGTAAACAACTACATGTAATCCTTATAGCTTTAAAAACACAACACAACGTAATGAGATTTACTGTTTTGATTCACCTATTTTACCATTCTGCATTGTTATATTGAAGACTAAAGACTTCAGACTTTGGGATCTTGATGAAGAAAAATTATATGGAAGAATTAGTGCTACCCTGGATGCTACTGGAAGAGCAAATTGATATGACTTGTCAGAAACAGCAATTAAAACCAAAATTAAGTAAGTGAACTCTGCATTTTTTTGTCGATTGTGCCCCACCTCCAGGACAGGATTATTTCCAACTAAAATGTGAAAGTGTCCCCAGAGACTTTATTCATTATTAGTTGGATGGTTTGTGTTAAGGAGTTTGATATGCAAATAATTGAGACTATCAAGAAATATCCTATGTATCCAGTGAGAGTATGCCATTGCTTCTGTGAGAGAAGAACATCTTCAAGGTATCATGCCTTCTCAGAAGAACTCCCTACTCTGGCTTTGATAAAGATTCACAAAGGATACACCTAAAAAAAAAAAACCACAGCAAATTTTAATCCAAAAATCTGGGGCAAATTTTGATGCTCAAGCTTTGAAGTTAGGTATTTTCTTTGCTATCCTTTATTGTTTGTTACCTGTCCTAGGTAAATTTACTTTAAAAATGACAAAGGTCATCCTATTTCTCTATGGAAATGGAATACTGTAAGTGTAATATATAGATATATATATAGGTTGATATACAGGTTTCAATAATTGTTGAGTTTTACAAGACATAGCTACTAACTTTCCAAGGGGTCATGAAATGATTAGATGACAAATGACCAGGTAAAGTCTGAGTTAGAATGATCAGATAACAGGCTATTTATTAGTCAATTTGGAAGCAAATAGAAGATGAACTTGATCATCCTCCTTATTTGACAGATGGGGTCATGAAGCTACTAATATGTATAAGAAGGTCACGATGGTCACAAAGATGTCTCTCAACATGAATTGTTTGCTATTACACAATTAATTATTTCATAGGCAACAATACCCATGCAATCAATGTTTATGACAGAAAGTTTCCAAAATACTAGAAGCCTGTTCTCTATTTTATCAGGATGGTGTCTGGTCACCTCTACTATCATCTGTACATCTTCACTGGGGTATCAAATATTAACACGTAATATCCTCCCCTCCCCACTCTGCCTTGACCTCTGTTCCTCACTAGAGCCCATGTGCACTTGAAGCCAAAGGTACCTGTATAGGCACCTTTGGGAAAACTTGCATCTGTATTTGCAAAAAATATATTTGAGATCATCATACGCTATAGGGACAGCAATCATATCCACCCATAGTTTAACCTTTACTTCTAAGAGATAATCTAGCAGAGATTTTATTCCAGGGTCTTGTAAATTCTCCAACCCAAGGATATTTCTGCTTACCTAAGAAAAAGAAAGAACTGAAAAAAAAAAAATCCTTGTGTTATCTAAACATTGTCAGTTTGGCTGGTCTGTAAAGGATTTGATTTCACCGGCATTCACTTTAATTTTGTCAAATTAAGCAAAAATAAAGCTAACAAAATAATTAAACCCCTAAGTTTAATATGCATACACATCATATATATATATGTGTGTGTGTGTTTAGATATGTATACATGTGTATGTGTGTGTGGAGTCACAGTAGGAAACATAATTATAAGAAAACAAAATGGATCCTAAGGAATGAATTTCTTCCTTTACCCTCACTATTTCTTTAAAAGGGAAAGAAAAAATAAAAGAGGAAGAGATAAAGCTTATTTAAAGGCATCATTTCCCACAACATTCTATTCTCCATTTTAGATGCATCCTGCCCAGAAACATTGTGCTGATCTTTCCTGGATGAAGACTGAATTTCTGAAGACTAAGGTACAAACACAGTAGAGATATGCTATCATCAAATACACTGTACTGAATCTATACAATCGAATAATAATAATAAAAAAGTATTCTTTATATATAAAATGTTTCCCAGATACCAAAAGATCAAATAAAAATCCCACCCCTCTTGCTGTGTTCCTAAGTATAGTATATACTCTTTTGGGAAATGGTTCACAGCACTTGTCTCAGGGCGGTATTTTCTGGCTTACAGGGCTGGGATCAAAGGAACCAGCATCTCCCCTCACTTAGGGAGCCATGGTTTCCTATAGCACCATAGAGCAGATGGGTGTGCGTGACTGCCGCGTACATCAAACGTATTCTGGTGGAGACCTGGTTATTGACAGCCTTCGCCATGGTCGCCAGAGGCCTCACTTACATTGTAGCTGTCATTCAACCTAGAAACCAATGGGCATTCTCTCCAAGTCAGCTTGGCCCTACTTTTCTCTTTTTGGTAGGTCTGATATCTTCTTATTATCAAAAGAGATTAATTGTGAAGTCTTAAAATCAGCACTTTTCCTCCTCCAGAAGTCCTTGCTATTGTTACTTAGAAATGATGTGAAACATTGGAGATGTGATAAATTTAGAAGTATTTAGCTCATAGCAAGGTAGATATTGGATTAGAGTATAAAACATAGAGCACTTAATAGGGTACATGGGAAAACCAGAAAGAAAATTTGGTTGCCAATTCTCCAACATCATTTCTATTTTGCAGTAGCATAAAATTTGTCATATATTTTGAACAACAGTGTTCCATGGCCACTTAGAATAATATATGCCTTGTATATAAAAAAACTAATTAGAAAATGATTCAGAGCAAAAAACTCATGAATGACATTCAGTCTTCAGTAAATAACTAATATGCAACTTACTTAGTTACAAATCTCCAAATATGTATTCCCATAATAAAGACAAGGAAAATGAAACAAAATCAAAGGTGTCTTGTAGAAATAAGCACCTCTCTGTTAGGCACATGAGCTTGAAGGACAAGGTACCAATGGCTCCGGGGTTTGCCATGTTAGATCAACTTTGAAAGTCTTAACACTAGGAGCGCTTGTCAGCTGGTGCCCAAACATGTGCCTTTTGAGCTTGGGCCCTTTTCAGAGGAGAGCTTCATATTCCAAAAGGAGAAAAATGGCCACTGAAATAATCATTAATATTTTTTTCTTTATGGAAGATTTTGTCTTATCAATTAGGAAGTGCATACTGTATCTCTAAAGTTTACATCAGACCAGTGGGTGTGTCTGATATTAAGGCTCTTCATGACGCACCAGAGTGTTTATAATCACATAATATATCGTTCTACCTTAAGAAAAAAACAAAGTGGGAATTGGATTAGGACTTGTTTGATTGATAATATTTAATCTTTTCAGTGTGAATTATGTATTAAACTAATTGCTATGAATCACCTAATTATCACCTCCTAATTGGGTGAAATCTGTATGAATCCTTTAGGTATACCACAGGTAACTTTTTGATGAAAAACCCAAGAAACAAGGTGGACTTCAACAGATCTGTGAGGCCTTCCAGGTAATGTTGGATAATACTGATAAATTTCAACACAGTAGTAACATATTGGATATGCAACTCACGGGGGTCATAGATCCTAGTCCCAGAGATACAATATTTTTAAATGGGAGCCTAGATCGTTTAGACATTAAAAGTTTGTGATAATCTTTTAAGAGTCTAACAACATTATCTCTATATTCAAAATAATGTAAGTATAATAGGACAATTAATGAATACCAAAAGCCTTTTGTTAAATATAAAATGCATTTCTACCGAAGTGTTTTCAACATCTGAGACCTTAAGTTCCACTAAACAGTGCTGGTAAGAACACAGTGTTTGCCTTCCCCTGTGTGACATTATGTCTACTAAAGAATGTTCTCAAAGAGCAATCTGTAATATATTTTTAACAGAAAAAACTTAACCTCAGTAAGAATTGTATATTAAATATTTGATTCAGAAATAGTTACATTTTCTTCCATCGTAGTGAATCTTCCACAAGGAAATTTTAACCAAAGTCTTCCCAGACTGCAGTAAAAGAAATCTTTTATATACTTTCAAATACTGTGCCTTTTTATTTAAAACAGTGTAAACATAACAACTCAACACCACCAATAATTGGAAAAAGACTAGTTATGTGAACACTAATTTCCTTGAATGCCCCATGAAAATAAAGGTAAATAAAACAGACAAATCTTCAGGAGAAGTTTCAGTTCACCTTAGCAGTGGTAAAAATATTGCTTTATTCCAAATGAACATACAACACAATTTACTGTTCTTTTGGGGGCTTCCTGTGAACTGAAAAGTCTGGGCTTTGTGATTTCAACAATTTATTCTTTCCATATTAACCACAGAAGCCAATGTTTTGGTCCACAAATAGTAGACTTGCTACAAAATAAATAGTAATGAGGATGACGAGAAAGCAAAGGATAACTGTCAATTTGATAATTGGCTTGTGTAAATCATTTGAGTCTGCATAATTCAAAACAAACACACATCCTCAACTCGCCTTGTGGTACTGATATCATTAATGAGCCAATAGTTGTTCCTCTCAAAAGTATTCACACCAGAAAATGATCTTGACATTGTCAAGAGTTTTATAGGACCCCGCCATGCAAGTGACCTGGATTTAAGAACTTACTAACTGAACTTGATACTTAATGGATAAATTTAAAGTGAACAGATCTGAGAGGGAAATTTTTTTTTCTGAATAATAAATTCCCTGATGTTTCAGAACAAATTTTAGCAAGCTTAATATGCACACACATGCACACACATACACACAATGAACACATGTGCATACAGCATACCTGTGCTCGAGGGAGCAAACCCGTACCCACACACGGTTGTGCACGCGCGCGTGCACACACATACACACACACACACAGGCACACACACACACTGAGAAATGCTCCTTTGGAGCCCCTACACAATCTCAAAGAAAAACACTTCTAATCGCATGATTTTAGTGACACGACATTGTGATTTTTCTCATCTCTTTTTCTATAATAATTTCCTTCACACCTCCCTCTGAGATTCTGTGCCTTCAAATTTCAGAGGGAGTGGCACGTAAGAGTAGCTAAGATTGCCCCAGATTACGCCTTCTATCTCCCGCCCTCCCTCTTCCAGAGTCTTTGTGCCATTCCTCAAAAATGAAATAGAAAACACTACATTGGTTGACATGACATAACCTGCGAGGAGGCTGTCGAGTAAAGAGAAATTTAGGGGTTGGGACCTGCAAGCCAAATGCAAGGGGCACCTGCTCATTGGCACGCCCGCCCTCAGTATACAGCTTGTCTCTTTGAAACCGGGTAACTGCCAGCGCTTTTTTATGAGGACACTGGTGCGGTGGGGCTGAGGGTCTGAATCACCCACATCTAAGAGCCAAAAGAGGCCGGTGTTGGGACTAACTGAAATTGTATTCAGAACTCTACCCAAAGCTTTAGTTGTAAGCTTTATCCCTCCTGAAACGTTTCTTTCCCTTTAAAAAAATATTTTGTTAAAAAACAGTATGATATGAGGGCGATAGACTATTTGGTTTCTTCTAAGTAGATGCTCTTAAATTAATGCATATAAATAATTTGTATTTGATTTCCTCTCTTTTCCTGTTGAGCAAAGCATAGAACACACCGATTCCTCCATCTCCAGTCACTTGGTCAACGCGGAGTCTCTTTGTATTTCATTTCTTAAGACAAACTGTGCCTCTCGCTCTGATTTGGCCGAGGGGCTCAGGGGGAGAAAGGCTGTGTTTTCACTTGCACTGTCCTCGGTTTCTACACTGGCCAGTTCGTAGTCCTCTGACCGCCTGGCGTCGCTCAGAATTCGGATCTGCTCTTGGACAGTTTCTAGCAATATTTTCACTTCTTGTTGTTCTGCTATAAGACAATCGCTGACTGGAATACTCACATTGACAATGTCAGCAGAGTAGGAGTTTTTGTACCATTTGATGCTTTTGACTTCAGAAATCCCTGGCATTTGCATGCAGGTTTCCTCCAGACCCACTGAAGGGATGATGGGCACGGAACTGGCCCGCGTGGATGAATATCCCATCAGGTCCTTTTGATCCAAGCTACTAAAATAGGGATTTGTCTCTCTTGAAGGCAGTTGCATATTTATGGATGCATTTTGTTGGTTTTTTAAACCACTGGAGGAATACCTGAAAGAGAAACCCAGTGTTACATATCCTGCTTTCCGCCGTGCTTCCTTAGAGCAATATTCAGTCAACAAAGCACTTCCACATGCACCATCTCACTGAATTCTCACAGCAACCCCATGAGACGGATAATATGCTCCCAGTTAAACAGAGAAGTAAACTGAAGCTCAGAGAGGTAAAGTGACTTGCCCAAGGTCACACAGAAAATAAGTGACAGACTGAGACTCAAACCCAGATCTTCTTACTTGAAGTCCAGGGATCTTTCAACACACCACAGCTGTATAGGCAGGTGGGGTATAGTCTTCCTGACCTCTATCCTAGAATACAAAGTAAATGGGGATTGAGCAGGTAAGTGTGGCCTTTCCAAAGTGACAAACAGGAAACCCATAATGGCATTACTCCACTCCATCCATGTGACCACCCTCTCAGCCCGGTTTAGTCTGTAGACTCGTGGCCACACTAGCTGGGGGCGATCAGGAAGCCCGACATGGAAGCATCAAGGTACTATCGTCCTGCGTGCTTCTGCTTCACATTGAGTTTAGGGGAACCAAGTCCAATTATCATTGGCTCTCAACTCTGTAGAAACTGCCTCACCTCCAGACAGCTGAGCCTACAAATGAGAATGGAGGCATACACTTGCTTTCTGAGGATGAATGTGAAGTGAGGTCCATGGGGCCTCTACCAATATAGCAACTTTCCTCAGATGGTTTCTGGAGCCAAGTAAGGTAATTCACTGGTACATGGCAGTAGCTTGTCAAGAATGTCAACATCCCATTCCAAGTCATTTGAATATGCCAGGAACTGGCTAGCCCTCTTATTGCCTGTTCAGAGCTGGTGAATTTCCCAGTGCCAGGGAGTGGGGCAGGTATGTTGTGGATTCACAGAAATGTGGCTTGGGGTCCTGAACAGTAATCTCTATTCTCTGTTCATTTAAATGTGAAATGAAACGTTAAAATTTAAGCATAATCTAAATATAGCCACTCTCCATATAATAGGTCTTATTCCCCTTGTCTTGCATTACGATGTAAATAACAATCATGTTTATAAATGGAAAGAATAATTGCAGGGAAGTGTCTTGCATGCTAAATAGAAGTCTTTATTGTGAGGATGCAATCAGATCAATTTAGGGATCTGTCTTTCCACCACACAGGGAGAAAAGACGAGGATCCAGTGTAGGTGTCTCTGTGGCTCCATTCTCTCTTACTGTGCCTAGTACAGAGTTGCAATCAATAAATCCTGATCAAGGGGATACACGAATACAGGAACGAATCTTCAAGGTAAGTGCTCCCTTTATATCCCAGTTAATGTCCATTTCAAACATAATAACAGCTGACATTTGCAAAATGTTTTTTAAAAGCATGCTCATGTCTAATTACCTCATTTAGTTTTTTAAAAACCTGTGGCTTATTTATTATTATTACCATGCAGTGGATAAATAAGCTAGATTAAGGGGCACTCAAGTGACTTCCCTCAAATTATAACTTTGGTAAGCAGCAGAGGAACAAGTTAATCCCAAATTGTCTGACTGTAATTCTTCTTATTAAAGCCAGAAATGAGTGGGCATCCCAAGGTGCAATAGACTACCTTTTTAGGGATGTATAATCTTTTTTACAATTATAGTCTAGTTGTATGGTCATGTAAAGGGAAATTCCCTGGGGGATCATACGCCTTTCACTTAAGTGTTATATGTTTGAAAATCTGACCCTATAGTTTCTGATCACTGACTTAATTTCAACAAGAAAAAAGGGGGTAGATGTCATCCTATTAGCATCACAAATATGCATGAAGATAGAGGATGTCTGCTTATCACATTCACCAATGGCACAGAGCCAAGAAATATAATTGGGATAAAATTGTATTCCACATAGATATCTTCTGGGTGTATCAGGGGGTAGAATCTAACAGGTTGAAATGTGATGGTAACAGGTGCAAATTCTTAAAGCAGCATCTAAACATTCTTTGTAAAACTGTTGGGTAAAGGCATAAATATTTCAGGGGACTTCGTAAATTGTATCCTCCTGACTACATTGGCATGACAATGTAGTAATCAAAGGTAATTCAAACCAAACTTGGGGCAGTCTTAATGATGGACTTGAGAAAGAGGAATGCCACTTAGCTTATGAGTCACCTTGCAAGTCAGGTATGGGACACGTGGCTGGCAGTAACTGAAATCTAGAATGTTACCATCACATGGAGAGGACTTCAAACAATTAGAACTCTCCAAAATTGTGATTTTTGTTTTATATCAGACATGATTTTAAGTCCCAATGCCATTACAAGTTCTGCAGTCTTGGACAAATGGCAGCCCCGCTTACATTTTTTCACTAACTAAAACAGGTGGGAAGACTGATCTAGGTGGATTCCTCTGGGGACTGACTGGAGTCATGCCTCTCCACTGTTCAACCAGATTCCTCTCTTCCTTCTCAGAGTTGCTCCGAGGGTTCCAGCCAGCACTGGTATTTGAGTAGAAGCTCTATACTACTCTCCAGAAGTTTAAGCGAGAGCTAAATTTCTAATGTGGTTCTAGATTAGAAGACACTTCCGAGTTCTGTGTCCCGTAAGAGCTTTTTCACTCTTTCACAAGCTTGATCCATTCACAAGCTGTCATTCCTTGACTACAAAATACCAGTTTGAACTGCCCTTCCCCTGATCGCTCGCCAAAGAAATCGCAAGTGCGTCTCATTCATCACTAGGGGAGTCAAAGCATCCTTCTAAAGATGAGAAATTCCAAGTTAGCCACTTGGTTCGGTTCCTAGGGATTCAGGGGTCCAGCCAAGGAATTTGTGTCTCAGCAGGGGCCTCCAAGCCTCCGTTCCTGGTGTTTGTGGCATTGAAATCAACTGATGAAATTGAAGAGAGCCATTTTCCCCTCCGAAGCCATACACTTAGCTATTTCACTTACATATCATCGTCCATGAATGTGATTTTCTTCACATTTCTTTCCTGGTTTGGTGGTTCATTTAGTCAGAAAGGCCAGTATTCAATCTCGGTCCTTTTACATGGCATATGCCACCTCAAGTTAGCCATTTCAACTCTGCTATCCTTAGTGTGTTCATTTTTTAAATTCCTAAAGGATCACTTACGTCTGTACAGTTGCTAGCTAAGTGAGGTAGGTATCAGTATGGTTTGGATCCCTTTCTGCTTTGGAGGTGGCCCTCTACTTCCGTGATTCCATTTCTTTCTGGCTAGCATCGAATACATTAGTTTGATTTGCCTGCAAAACCTAGTTCAGAGCTCTGTGAGCCATTGCCATGGTTGTCCCAGGTCCCTCAGTCAGGGGGAAAAGCTCCTGAAGAATCTCCTCTCCATCTCATTCCTTCATCAAGACCTCACTAAGATATGTGCCGGGTTCAAGCTGGGCTAACGTAAGTGCCAAGGAGAGAAGTCACATACACCAGGAGCCTAACTAGCAGACCGTGCCCACACCCCAGATAAACAAGCAGCAGATGGCTGATAGCTCTTGTAAATTCATTCACTCCCCCTCCGGGCTAGGGCCAGATTTGAAGAGGGCCTTTAGCTGTGAAATTCTATTACCAATCCCATTTCCAGTCCAGAGAGACAGTCAGTCCTCCAGGAGTGGAAAATAGCTGTTTTCAAGAACTGAGAATGAGATTGCTCCTTGAGATTCATTGTGCTGAGCACACAGTGACTTAGAGTCACTATTTATCAACATCGGGTGCATATCACACACAGGAAAATACACGTGGCCAGCCAGCTGGAGAGAATATTCCAAACCCAATGATGATTGAACCAAAACAAAACTACCGCTATGCAGACAATAAGTTTAAGTCTCCCAGGAGGTAAATGACAAAACAGTGCCTGAACATTCATGGAAATCTCTGAGCCTCTGAAGATTTGTTTATGTAGGGTTCAAGCCTATAGGACTGGCAAGGGCTCCGAGCATCCTTATACCTGGGACATACGGGATGATAGCCTTATCAGCGCCCGGTGAACAAGCACGGGCTTGTTCTCTAACCATCCACAAAATCTCTGAACTTGATTTCCCCTCACTCGTTCTCAGCCATATATGTGTTCCCAAGTAACAGATGTTATTAGTGATTTAAGAATCACTATTTGTGCTTAGTGATTTAAGAAGAAAAGTCATGATGAAACAAGATTAATTATAATCAGGGGCCAACTGGAAGCCCCTTTTCTAGATCGAAGGCAAAGATAAATGCAAATTGCTTCCTGACTTGCATTATACATTTTGGACAACTTGGCTCTTATGTTGAATTTGCAAACTGTCACCCCAGGTCTATACTGAAGGTATTTTACAGTTCATTTGGAACTGCTTCAAAATTACAAATGTCTTTCTGAAGAAATCTGTTGCTGGGTTTTGTCAGGGTGTGGCTGTATGTATGTCTTGCCAGAAACAAAAGGAAAAGGTAAGGCTCTGTGATGGATGTCTCCTACCTGCTTTGGCTCTCAGTTTGATACAGACAGTCTGGAAAGATCATCCAGAATAAAAGCCTGGCCTGTCTTACCCTAAGTGATAGAAACCAGATTCAACAAGAACCTGGCTTGACTGAGGGAACCAATTCCTGAAATTTCTGGAATAAACCCTGATTGCATTGCTCTTGAAATTAATAGCTCTCTAACAGTTCCTGTGACAATAAGTACCAGACTACTTCTCTGCTTACTACGCATCAGGTACAAGCCCTTTTACACATGTAATTTTTAAAAATCTGCCCCAAAACCCTGAGGAAGCTGGTATTATTTTGCTCAATCTGTACATGAGAAAACTTAAGTTCAGAAGATAAAATTTTTTTCAAAGATGTGATTTAAACTCCAGTCAGTTTAAGGAAGGGCTACCATGTTTGGGCGATTTATGCCAATTAGGTGAACAGGGGCTAAAATTCATCCTACTCTACTCACCATGCCGTGAGCCCTGTGAGGGTCTGCAGCCACTCAGAGGAAAGGGCACCTTTTGAAGCCCGGTGTGCAAAGCCCATCTTTCCACACCTACACCACAAATGAACCTAGAAATCTGAGTTCAGCAAATTGTACTTTGACAATATGCTGTCTACATTGAGACAGTTTAGAGAACACTCTGGACAGAAGTAGACACTATATATAAATACATTACAGGATACTGTTGAGGGTAGTGCCCACAATATTGACTAGAGAATTGAGTAATTGTTTTTCAAACTTAAGAATGAAGGAACACGTTAGTCCTCCTAAGAAATCTCTCTTTTTCTTTTTAATCAAAGGTGTATCCCCAGTTGTTTTAGCAACTATATAATATACTGCCTAGATAACTATACACTGAACTTGCTCCCTAGTTTTATTTTTCTGTCTCACATTTCCCTAATATCTGTTTTCATCGTACCTATTCTTTTTAGTTTATCTTTTGTGGAACAAAGATTGAAGTAAGCATAAATAGACTATTAATGACAAAAATAGATGAAGAAAACCCTAAGGAACATAATAATTCAATTTAAAGTTTGAGCATTCATGACACCCTCCCTAAATTCCATTGCTTTTAAGACCTACCCTTGACAAGGTATTGTATCCTGGTCTGGGATCCTTGATTCCTCCAGTTGCTGATATGCTGGTCCCACGATGCCGCCCAGCCTACTTCTGGGTGAGGGGGGTGTTCTCCTGAAGGCATTCCTATGGAGCATACCACTCCTTTGCCCTGGGCTGCAGCAAGAGGAGAGATTCCTGCTGGGATGAAAGAAAACCAACAGATTGATCCTAGCAAGAACCTAATATATGGCCGCTCAAACTTCTCAAATGCTGGCTTTCACTCCAGACACTCACAGTTCTAGATTAGGCACTCACAGTTCTAGATTAGGCTCTCCAACCATGACTGCTAGGAGGAGACCAGAAGTTGTTGAATCCATTCACCCTTGCAAGAACTGAGACAAAGAGAAGTTCTCACATTTCTGGCTTTCTAGTTTGCAGCACAATGGACCAAAACAATCTCAGCTCTCCAGCCAAAGATAAGAGGTGGGCGTAAGGAATTCTCAACTTCCTGATTCTCAGCCACCCTCATTATCTAGGATATAGTATCTATCTAATAAAAATAAAAATGGCTTTGTTACTAGATACTTAAAAAACTAAACACAGGAACTCTGAAGGGATTCATGGGGAAAAAGTTCACTGTGTTAGTGGTAGAATAAATAAGCCTCATTTGAGTTGGCATTCTCTCCCTAACATATGTGCTAAATTCCTAGTTCACTACCTCAAATTATCATCAATCTTGAGAAACAAAATTGTTTTTCTTTTGAATTTGCTTTTAATAAACATCTGATTATATGTTTTCCTTGACTCATACATCCAAATACCCAAATAACCTTATGTATTTAGATGCCATCACAGGCAAAAGGCTTACGTGGGATGTATCTTAGGTGAGATTGAGATTCCTACATAGATCATGCTAACCAAAAGAGCTGGGCTCTTTATAAAAATCAGTTGCTAATTTCACTTGTTACCCATTCCATGTCCATTTCCATCTCCACCTCACTGAATGTACCCTGCAGCCATGAGGACTGGTAAGAACTCTGTTCCTATGTAGACATTCCATGTGATGCCAGTTTATGTGGTCAAACTTGTTCTGCAGTGTTCAGATAACAAGTGAAGTTAGAATCTTTTGCTATATTTTCATTTTACTCTAAAAATACCAATAAAGCCATATAGAGAAGGATGGAAACCACTTTCAAAATTTCAGCAAACTTACCAAGTTCTAAAAGGACCAGTCTACCAAAGTAATTTAACCCATGTCACTATATTATTTAGACTTCTGAAACTTTCCCTCCTGGCAACACTACTGTTATTTCTACTTAGTAGTTACCAAAAAACAAACAAACAAACAAACAAACAAACAAACAAACAAAAAATCCCCTCAAATATTATTTAAGATCAGAGTTTGAGAACCTGACATTTGAGTAGGCACTTTCCTGGTTTGGGCAAAGAGAATGATCAGATTTTACCTTCTTCAAACAGTAGGTCATACCTTGCAGCATAGTATCCTTCATTCTTTATCATAATATTTCTTATATGTTTACCATATGGGGCCTCTAGGTAGGTCACCAAGGCCACAAGTTTAAAGAGTTCTAATAGCTGTTTTTTCCCATCCCTTCTAGCTTCTACCTGTATTATCCAGGAGCTATTATGGAGTCTGTGGGGTACTCAGGCTTTGGTGCTAGAAGTAGCTGCATCTGGGGGTGCATCTCAGATCTGTTCATTACTTGCAGCATGATACGGGGGTAAGTATTTCTACCAGAGCCCTGAACAAAAGAGATGATGCTCTAATTTGGGTCACTGAGGAGATTTTACTATTTACAAAGGTGTCTTCATTGTTTGAGAGGGAAAAAAGCCAACATGGGGTACTACTGTATGTCCGGGCATGTAACAAGGGGAAACTGTTACTATCCTTGCCACTGAAGGGACAAGGGGTGGGGGAGATTACAGAGTGGAGAGAGAAGGGGAGTTGTAAGGAAAGGACCACCTGGCAGGCACTGTGGCCCCAGGAAGTGGGACGAGGGATATAGCTGAGGCAAGCAGGGAGGAGGGCATAGAAAGTCCAGGACTTCGGTCTCCTCCCATCCTTCCATCTCCTGCCTGTGCTTTGAATTGATAGCAGACAAGAGAGCCTGCTGCTCTTTCAGTGTACATGGCAAGACAGAGAAAAGTAAAAACTTAGTATGGGGAGGAGAGGTGCCAAAGGAAGGTATTCGCATCATGCTTCAGTATCTTCATAGGACTGCTTTAGGGCTAAAAGAGAGAGAGTAAGCATGGATCCTGGCCAGGAGTAGGGGCTCAGTGCAATGAGTTCCCCTGACTCCTCCTCCACACCTGACAACTTGAAGGCTCAACGGTAATCACTGAAAACCATGGTCTTATTCATTCTAAAAATCGCCCATATGTGCTGTCTCTAAGAGAGTTATATTGCTAAAATGTAGTAAGTATGACATAACATAATAGATTTTTTTCTTTAAAAAGCAAGACGATTGTTTTCCCTTTGAACTAAACATGAGAAATAATGGCTTTGAATTAATAGCTTTGTTGTAATGAGTTACCCAAATAAGTCATGTTTGCAGTGCACAAAAAGGAAATTAATTATTCATAGCTAGCCAAACTGTCACAACAACAGAGTCTTCTAGTATGAACTAGTGACCCATCTGCAAAAACAGTTCTACACCTACTGATCAATCAGCTATTCAAGCCTTCTAACCCCGTGGCATTCGGGAAGTTATGGAGCAGTTTGCAGGATATATAAATCAGTAACCAGGTTATCAATCATGAAAACGCTTAAGTCTATTGCATGTTTTACAAAACAATAGCCATGATATATTAAACTATAATTTCCAAAGTTCTAAAAGCACTTTGTAAATCAACTCTTGCCTATCTATCAGGACACAATATATGCCAACAAATACTGCAGTGTCATTGAACCAAACAAAAGGGAAGATCTCTGAAAAATGTTCTTGTTTAATTTGTGAGTGGTTCCCAGGAACATAGGAGAAGCCAAGTTTAAGAGGGAGGTATCTCAATGGACAAGGAATAGGGTAAGGTATTTGCAGCTCAAATACATTAGAAACTGTAATTCTTTTTTATTTTAACTTTAAAACATTGATGGTAAAAAAAAATAAAAAATAAAAAATAAAAAAAATAAAACATTGATGGTATAATATAGTCCCAGAGTAATATATATAATTGTTTTACTTGACTGGGCAGGACACCACTTCAACATGTATTATAATCAGCAGGAGAAAATGCTATTTTTGGAGAAAATATCCATCTTATAAAAGGCTGGTAATTTTGGACTTATTTCCCTAAAGAACTTCCATTAGATCCAGTGAACTCAAATGCTCTTTTAACAGGGAAATATCTATAAATGCCTCAAATGATATAACCCCAAACTGGCAGTTAATAACTAAAGCAGTAATCCAACAGCCAAGTATATTTCAATTCCAACTTGAAAATATTTAAGCCATTAAAAAAAAAAAAGAACTTATCAAACATTTGGTATCTCAATCTCTACTCATGTAGAATGAGGAAAAAAAATCCCCAACCCATAATGAGGATTAGTATACAGAGAGACTGAAAACCTCCCAGTAAACGTGGTCAGCATTAAGAAAATCCTTTTTTAGGGGACTCATTGAGCGTCAAGGAAGTTTTTCAAAACATTGCCTAGGTATATAAAAACCAAGGGTCAATGATATTTATCTGTCATTGTTGGGGACAACTGGCTGTTTTTTGTTTTTTTTTTAAAGATTTTATTTATTTATTTGACAGAGAGAGATCAGAAATAGACAGAGAGGCAGGCAGAGAGAGAGGGAAGCAGGCTCCCTGATGAGCAGGAAGCCCGATGTGGAACTCGATCCCAGGACACTGAGATCATGACCTGAGCTGAAGGCAGCGGCTTAACCCACTGAGCCACCCAGGCGCCCCCAACTGGCTGTTTTTTTAAGGTGTTTTTTTT
Organism: Mellivora capensis; assembly: GCA_004024625.1. Taxonomy (NCBI): domain Eukaryota; kingdom Metazoa; phylum Chordata; class Mammalia; order Carnivora; family Mustelidae; genus Mellivora; species Mellivora capensis. The sequence goes on along the minus strand of PISX010000494.1, from coordinate 31,453 downwards.
TTAAGTATAGATGATATGCAATGTTATATTCATTTCAGAGATACAATATAATGATTCTACGATGCTTGCCACATAAGTGACAACTATTTTGTACCTCCTCCTTTTTTGAACTTTTAATCCTTTCATATACATATATTTATTTATATTTACATTTACATATTTAGTTTTACAATATGGTACTTCTCACTAAGAAAAGGAGGCTTAAATCACCGCACAACTTCCACAAAGACTGAGGCTATTACATTCAGATGCACATAAACAGAACATCAGTCCCAAACTTTGGCACTTGGTTTGGAAAAAAGACTGCATTTTCAGAGTTTCAGATTTTTGTATATGAAACGCAGCATGTGACTAGAAGATGCTAAAAAGCCTGCTTGGCCTCAGAATGTTAGGACATTTATAAGATAACCTTAATTTTTGTCTCTCTACCCCAAAGAACCAATTTCTATGGTCAGCTTGCAAAAGAGTGCCACCCTATTCATAACAGATCTTATAAACCCAAGGAGAAGACCTGCGAAGCTTCCTCCCCCTGAAAAGTTTTCTTTGTGTAAGAACCATGTTGGAAGACCTGGACCATGTCAGATCAGCTGCCTAGGGAAGAATTAGTCATTAAATTTGCAGACGGTGATAAGGCAGGCTAGGAAAAATCATGTTTTAATGGTTTTTCAGAATGCAATTGTTTCATTCACTGGTCTGTGTCTGCAGCTTTGATGGGTGTTGTTAATAGTTCCTCAGGCTTCTTACGGGGGCATGGCTGCCTGCTGTTAGCTTTGGTTTACTTGCTGTGAGCTGCTTGAGCATACTCCTTGGAGAAATACATGGGAAGCAAAAACAATCACTTCTCCTGAATCAAGTTGCCATTCATTGGCATGTGTTGTCCAACATTAGACATAGAATGAGCGTGCCCATCCCCACCATGTGTAGCTACCTGTACCTGTGGTGTTTGACAGGCTGGCTTCCTCTGTCAGGAGAAGGGGCCTCTGGGAACGACTGAGGGCCGGCAAAACTTGACTCCATCATTTTCTCCAATGCAGTCACAGGATGCCTTTCCGCCTTTGAATACTGTGGAAAACCACATGCACAGAGTTGAGCTGGAGAATGAGTTATGAGAGGAGGGCCTATAACACTGTAGCTAGATATCAGAAGTTACTGAACTTGCCAGTATTTTGTCCAGTGGTCACCTGATCAGGAGAATGATAGAGACATCATTGGCATCCCATTTCTCACACAGTGAGTATGGTCTCCATCCTCCCCCCACACTCTCTGCTTAGATAAGGTCCATCCACAAGGGTTCTTTCACTTTAGAATTTTAAGAATGTCTTCTCCTTTCAATCTACACCCATGGCACACTGTGCCTGACAGGCAAAAACACAAGTATTTTTTATTCGATATATATCTTATATACACAAAAAATTAGTAGTTGGATTACAAATAGTAGGGGTTCAATAAATAGTGACTGAATGAACCTCAGAACATTCTCAAAATTATAAGGATATTGATTCAGAGTACCTGCTCTCAGGTATCCATCATTAGCTCCTTCAGCTTTTGCCAAGTAATTACTGGACTTAATAAGAGAAATTTGTGGGCATTTCGCTCCTTATACCTACTAAGTCTTGGTTTCATCTTTGACTGTGGTATCTTATAAGGCTCAGGAGCCTTTGGGAAAGGTCTATAGAGATGACACATTAAGAAAAACTTTGCCCCAAGAGAAATATCGTATGGCATCTCAACCAGGCAGCACATTGTCCACTTTAATCTTCCCGGGACACACAGCTCTTGAACAGGCAGCAAGTGCTAGCAGGTTTCTCTTCCAGAAACTCCAGATTAAAAACTACCCTGAGAAATGACAATTTTAGAACCAAGCCAGAGAAAATTTTGAAATATTGATATTCATACTAACATATGAACACGAATTTTACAGAACAATGAAGACAGATATGCAATATACATATGAAAAGGTATACAACTGCATTCATTGTAAAGGGATAAAAATCAGAATAGAGAAAATTAAGTTTCAAGAAGCTCTAGTAAAGTTACAGATACAAGAAAATTAGAGTTAGTACTAATATGTTGGGGTATAAATTGCCAATATGTTCCAAAATGTTAAATATACACACTCTTTGATCCAGAATGTTACTTCTAGGACTTACCATCATCAATATGATTGTAAAAATTCAAAATAATGTCATCACTAGAATTTATCAGTGATACAATTTTTCATAACAAAACAGAAGATAAAGATAAAACAAAAACAACTGGACACAATAGAAATATCCACAAATAAAGATACACAAACATTGAAAAGAAGTATGCATAATATTGCATAAATAAGGAAAATGAAGTAAAAAGATATACATATATTGCACAAGTGTGTATATACATATATTTAGCTTTATGTATGCATATACACACACACATATTTAGATTTTGTATGTACATGTACCTACACATTTCTGTGTGTGCACTTGTGTTGTGTGTTTCCCATGCAACCCCACAGGATGCAGATAAAAAACAAACTATTAACTGGATGTTATCTTTGGGGAAAAGTGTATCAATGGTTACAGGCTATTGAGATTAGGCAAAATGGCAAGGTTATGTAACTAACCTTACTCTTATCTTCTTAAGTACTTCCAAAATAAACCACATGGGGCAGTCATAACAAACACAATCTCAATTCTACAAAATGGACTCAAAGAAGCAGGTCAGACTTTTTGCAAAATGGAGTAAATTGACACAGAAAAAGAAAAAGAAGATGAGCTGATTTGGGAAAAGTGGCTATTTTTAATAATCCAAAACTACAAAGATCCAAAAAATGATACCTTCATGTGTGCTTTTTTATTGACTAATTAAAGTTAATTATTACAACCCATCCATGGGAAAAGGGCACTGAATAGACATGTAACTGGAATATAATCAACATTCTAACTTTCTATCTGAACTTCAGATCCTATTAAAAGACCAACTAGGGATTTGTTTTAGAAGACAATAAATTGTTTTAGAAGACAAACTTGGATGCCTGGAATGCTCAGCTACAGAAACAAGTGAGATGATCTGGAGACATCTGTGGCAAATGGGAGGAGGTAAGCATCTGCTCCTACAGAGAGGTCTATGGGGACAACATCAGCTAGGTTTTTCTGGGCCATCTATAATTTCTGGAGAAATCACTGAATCATTAAAAGTCAATAAGCCATTTTTTTAAGCAATGTATGTCAAACAGCCTAATTATGTGCTGGGGCCATTAGTTCAGAATCTATGTGTTTTTTTTGGGGGGGGGGATACCAATCAGTTTTTATTTTTCTTTTAATTCTAGTGTAGTTAAAATAGTGTATTATTAGTTTCAGATGTGCAATATAATGAATCAGGATATTGTGCTCTTAATCCCCATCATCTGTTTGTTCTCTATAGTTAAGAGTCTGTTGTTTGGTTTATCGCTCTCTTTTTTTTTTCTTTGTTCATTTGTTTTGTTTCTTAAATACCACATTTGAGTGAAATTATATGGTATTTATCTTCCTGTGACTTATTTCATTTAGCATTATGCTCTCTAGCTCCACCCATGTTGTTGCAAATGGCAAGAGTTAATTCTGTCTTATGACTGAATAATAATCCTGTATATGTAGGTATCTATGTCTATATCTATCTCCATATCTATCTATCTCCCATATCTTCTTTATCCACTCATCTATCAATGGATGCTTAGGGTGCTTCCATAATTTGGTTATTGTAAATAATGCTGCAATCAACATATGAGGTGCATATAGACTTTGCTTCAAATGAGAGTTTTGATCCTGAAAGCTAAAAGATTTTGTTCAAAATCTTGGATAAAAATTTTGAGTAAAATCAACCTCTGTTTTTTTTATGGTTATTCATAGTGTCTATAATAGATACTATGTTCTAAATCTTTTTTTTCTAATGTTTTCATTATTGTTATACAGTTGCTTTCAATTCTACTGTTTTGGTCAATTAACACAAATTTATTTTCAAATTGTCTTATTTTGGATTTTGCCTCTCTCTCACAGACTTTATAAGAATCATTTTCATTTCAGTGGCAGCATTTAACATGAGATTCAGGTTTAAGTTGCTGTATTCCTATCCAGGATTGACTGAGAAAAAACAGACAAACAAAAGACACTAGTAGATTTTAAAGCCTTTGGCATCTATAGTCACAGCAAATATTAAATTAAATGCATTGCTAACCAGATTAACATAAAATACACACTAAACATCTGTTTACTTTAGGATTATACAATGTATCATGTCTACCTTTTAAAAAATTATAAGGCATTCTAGAATATATATGTATATTTGAAGACATAAAGTAAGCACCAAACTGACTCAGATACCACAGAAAAGTTGGGGTGATAGACATAGAATTTAAAATAAACACGAACTTTTAGTTCCTTTATTTCTCCAGAAAGGGATTTTATTTCTCCAGAAAATTGAAATAAAAAAAGCTATTAATGAGGTGCAATAAAAAAACGAAGGCTCTTACTGCAAGGATAAATGAACCAGAAGATAGAATTAGTGACAAAGAACACCAAATGATGGAGAATAATGAAGCTGAGAAAAGGAGAGGACAGCAATTACTGGACAATGAGGGGAGAATTTGAGAGAGAAGTGATAACATAAGACAAAACAATATTAGAATTGGGATCCCAGAAGAAGAAGAGAGGGGAACAAGGTATACTGGACCAAATTATAATAGAGAAATTCCCTAATTTGGTGAAGTGAGCAAGGATCAAAATTCAGGAGGCACAGATAACCCATCTCAAAATTAAAAAAAAAAAAAAAATGAGGCCAACACCCCATCGTCTAATAGAAAAACTTACAAGTCTCAGTGACAAAGAGAAAATCCTGAGAGCAGCTCAGGACAAGAAGTCTGTAACATACAATGGTAGAAATATTAGATTGGTGGCAGATCTATCCACAGAGACCTGACAGGCCAGAGAGGAGTGGCATGATATATTCAGAGCACTAAACAAGAAAAATATGCAGCCAAGAATACTATATCCAGCTAGGCTCTTACTGAAAATAGAAGGAGACTTAAGAAGCTTCCAGGACAAACAAAAAATAAAAGAATTTGCAAACACCAGAACAGTCCTGAAGGACATATTGAAAGGGGTCCTGTAAGCAAAGAGAGAGCCTAAAAGTAACAGACTGAAAGGAACAGAGACAATATACAGTAACAGTTACCTTACAGTCAATACAATGGCACGGAATTCATATCTTTCAGTAGTTACCCTGAATGTAAATGGGCTAAATGCCCTAATCAAAGGATATAGGGTAGCAGAATGGATAAAAACAAAAAACAAGATCTGTTGATATGCTATCTACAAGAAACCCATTTTAGACCCAAAGATACCTCCAGAGTAAAAGGGGGTGGAAAATATCTTACCATGCTAATGGACATCAGAAGAAAGCTGGGGTGGCAATCCTTGTATCAAATAAGTTGATTTTAAACCAAAGACGATACTAAGTGATGAGGAAGGACACTATATCGTTTTAAAGGCTCTGTCCAACAGTAAGATCTAAATATTTTAAATATCTATGCCCCTAACGGGAGCAGCCAATTATATAAGCCAATTAATAACAAAAGGAAACACATCGACAATAATACAGTAATAGTAGGGGACTTTAACACCCCCTCTCACTGAAATAGATCATCTAAGCAAAGGATCAACAAGGAAATAAAGGCTTTCAACGGCACACTGGACCAAATGGACATATCAGATATATTCAGAACATTCCATGCCAAAACAACAGAATACACATTCTTCTCTAGTGCACATGGAACATTCTCCAGAATAGATCACATCCTGGGTCATGAATCAGGTCCCAACCAGTACCAAAAGACTGGGATCATTCCCTGCATACTTTCAGACCACAATGCTCTGAAGCTAGAACTCAACCACAAGAGAAAAGTTGGAAAGAACTCAAATACAGGGAGGCTAAAAAGCATCTTACTAAAGAATGAATGGGTCAAACCGGAAAATTAAAGAAGAATTTAAAAAATTCCTGGAAACAAATGAAAATGAAAACACAACTGTTCAAAATCTTTGGGACACAGCAAAGGTGGTCCTGAGAGTAAAGTATATAATGATACAAACCTTTCTTAAGAAACAAGAAAGGTCTCAAATACACAAACTAACCCTCCACCTAAAGAGGCTGGAGAAAGAAGAGCAAATAAAACTTAAACACAACAGGAGAAGAGAAATAATAAAGACCAGAGCAGAAGTCAATGAAATAGAAACCAAAAGAACAGTAGAACAGATCAAAGAAACTAGGAGCTGCTTCTTTGAAAGAATTAATAAGGTTAATAAGCCCCTGGCCAGACTTATCACAAAGAAAAGAGAAAGGACCCAACTTAATAAAATCATGAATGAAAGAGGAGCGGTCACAACCAACAACACATAAATACAAACAATTAGAAGAACTTATTGTGAGCAAATTTACACCAGCAAATTAGACAATCTGGAAGAAATGGATGCATTCGTAGAGAATAGTTTACCTAGAGGTAAACTACCAAAACTGAACCAGGAAGAAATAGAAAACCTGAACACACCCATAACCACTAAGGAGATTGAAGCAGTCATCAAAAATCACCCAACAAAGAAGTGCCCAGGCCCAGACAGCTTCCCAAGAGAATTCTACCAAACATTTAAAGAAGAATTAATACCTATTCTCCTGAAACGATTCCAAAGATAGAAATGAAAGGAAAACTTCCAAACTCATTTTATGAGGTCAGCATACCTTGATCCCCAAACCAGACAAAGACCCCATCAAGAAGGAGACTAATATTCTTGATGAACACGGATGCAAAAATTCTCACCAAAATGCTAGCTAATAGGATCCAACAGTACATTAAAAGGATTATTCACCAGGACCAAGTGGGATTTATTCCTGAGCCGCAAGTTTGATTCAACATCCACAAGTCAATCAATGTGATACAATACATTAATAAAAGAACAAGAACCATATGATACTCTCAACACATGCTGGAAAAGCATTTGACAACATACAGCACCCTTTCTTGATCAAAATTCTTCACAGTTGGTAGGAATAGGGGATACCTACCTCAATATCAAAGCCATCTATGAAAAACCTACAACAAATATCATTCTCAATGGGGAAAAATGGAGAGCTTTCGCCCTAAGGTCCAGAACACAGCAGGGCTCTCCACTATCACCACTGTTATTCAACCTAGTACTAGAAGTCCTAGCAATCCACAGACCACAAAAAGAAATAAAAGGCATCCGAATCAGTGAAGAAGAAGTCACTCTTCATTCTTTGCAGATGATATGATACTTTATGTGGGAAACCCAAAGACTCCACTCTAAAACTGTGAGAACTCATGCAGGAATTCAGTAAAATGTCATGATATAAAATCAATGCACAGAAATCAGTTGCATTTCTATACAACAACAGCAAGACAGAAGAAAGAGAAATTAAGGAGTTGATCCCATTTATAATTGCACCCCAGACCATAAGATACCTAGGAATAAATCCAACCAAAGAAGCAAAGAATCTATACTCAGAAAACTACAGAGTACACATGAAAGAAATTGAGGAAAACTTTACCAAGAAATGGAAAAACGTTCCATGCTCATGGATTGGAAGAACAAATATTGTGAAAATGTCTATGTTACCTACAGCAATCTATACATTTAATGCAATCCTTATCAAAATACCATCAACTTTCTTTAAAGAAATGGAACAAATAATCCTAAAATTTATATGGAACCAGAAAAGACCCCAAATAGCCAGAGAAATGTTGAAAAAGAAAACCAAAGTTGGCAGCATCACAATTCCAGACTTCAAGCTCCATTACAAACCTGTCATCATCAAGACAGTATGGTACTGGCACAAAAACAGACACATAGATCAATGGAACAGAATAGAGAGCCCAGCTCTGTGGTCAACTAATTTTTGACAAAGCAGGAAAGATCGTCCAATGGAAAAGTCTCTTCAACAAATGGTGTTGGGAAAATTGGACAGGCACATGCAGAAGAATGAAACTGGACCATTTCCTTATACCACACACAAAAATAGACTCAAATGGATGAAAGACATCAATGTGAGACAGGAATCCATCAAAATCCTTGAGAAGAACACAGGTCTTGAGAAGAACTGAGGTCATTTTGACCTCAGCCACAGCAACTCCTTCCTAGAAAGATCGCCATAGGCAAGTGAAGCAAGGGCAAAAATGAACTATTGGGACTTCATCAAGATCAAAAGCTTTTGCACAGCAAAGGAAACAGTCAACAAAACCAAAAGACAGCCAACAGAATGGGAGAAGATATTTGCAAATGACATATCAGATAAAGGGCTAGTATCCAAAATCTATAAAGAACTTATCAAACTCAACAGCCAAAAAACAAATAAGCCAATCAAGACATGAGCAGAGTACATGAGCACACATTTCTGCAAAGAAGATATCCAAATGGCCAACAGACACAGGAAAAAGTGCTCCACGTCACTCGGCATCAGGGAAATACAAATCAAAAACCACTGTGAAATATCACCTCACACCAGTCAGAATAGCTAACATTAACCAGCCAGGAAATGACAGTGTTGTGAGGATGCAGAAAAAGGGGAATTCTCCTATACTACTTGTGGGAATGCTGGCTGGTTTAGCCACTCTGGAAAATGGTATGGAGATTCCTCAAAAAGTTGAAAATAGAGATACCCTATGACCCAGCAATTGCATTACTGGATATTTACCCTAAAGATAAAAATGGAGTGATCCAAAGGGGCACGTGTACCCGAATGTTTATAGCATCAATGTCCACAATAGCCAAACTATGGAAAGAGCCTAGATGCCCATCAACAGATGAATGGATAAAAAAGATGTGAGATATATATATGTACACACACACACACACACACACACACACCCCTACACACAATGGAATACTATGCAGCCATCAAAAAACCCAAAATCTTGCCATTTGCAATGACATGGATGGAACTAGAGGGTATTATGCTAAGTGAAATAAGTCAATCAGACAAAGACAATTTTCATAAAATCTCACTGATATGAGGAATTTGAGAAACAGGACAGAGGATCATATGGGAAGGGAGGGAAAAATGAAACAAGACGAAACCAGAGAGGGAGACAAACCATAAGAGACTCTTAACTGCAGGAAACATAATGAGGTTTGCAGGAGGGGCAAGGGGTGGGAGGGTATAGGGTGGCTGGGTGTTGGACATTAGAGAGGGTATGTGCTATGGTGAAAAAATTCAATACAAAATTGCATTAGGTAATCAAAGCAATGATTAGAGATCAATTAATAACATTAAATTCTTATATTTGAAAAGAAGAAATACCTAAAATCAATCACGTAAATTTCCACCTTAGGAAACTAGAAAAAGAAGAGTAATTTAAACCTGAAATAAGCAAAAGAGAAATAATAAACTTTAGAGAATTAATAAAATTGAAAACAGGAAAAGAATAAAGAAAATCAACAAAAGCAAAGCGGATGATTTGAAATAATCAAAAAATAAATATTGATAAATCTCTAGTCAGGCTAATCCAGAATTTAAAAAAAAAAGATTATCGATAACAGAAGTGAAAGAGACCATCACTACTACTCCCATGGACAGAAAATGATTAATAAAGGAACACTGAATAACTGTATGCCCTCAAATTTGATATATTAGTTGAAATGGACCAGTTTCTTGAAAGACACATGTCATCAAAGTTCATGCAAGAGGAACTAGGTAAACATAATCACCCTATATCTATTAAAGAAACCTACCTATTGATAAAATAAATATCATTTTGGAGATGTGGAGATTGTAGGAAGGAATACAAATTCTGCTAAAAGAAACTGATTCTAATATAAATATATGAAAGAACACTAGTGGGAGGTGGGGAACAAGGCCTTGATGTTCTAAGTAACTTTGGAAATGAGTGGAATCTGTGGACTAAAGGCAAAAATACTACACATAAACACTATTTGGCTGATAGATATATCTTTGATCTGTCTGCTGAGAGGGCCTAGAAGCAACGACATACTCAACAAAAACCTCCAGAAGGCCTATCCTGAACTGACGAAGTATGTCAAAATGACACGGGGACCAACTGAAAGAGCTACCAATCGGCCATAGCTGAAAGAGGTTGCTATAGAATAAGAAGAAAGTATTTATTGAATTGTAACTTGAAGTATGAAATAAGTATCCATGAATTCATACTCTTAAATGATGGAATTAATAAATAAACGAGGAACAAGAGATAAACTCTTTGCAGTTGCATTCCAAATAACTTAGTAGATACTCTGCCTTTACAAAGGGGGATCATAACTTCCCACTACTTAAGTGTGGGTTATAGAGAGGCACTTCCTTCCAAAAGAACTCTATAGAAAGGAAGGGAAGAGTAAGGTCACAGTGGAGAAACCTAGCAATTACTACCTCAGATGACAAAGTAACCATCAATAGTGCTAAATCATATTGATACGATTCCCTTCGTTCTCTTTCTCCCCAAACCCCATTACCCCAGCCTAATCATGAGAAAAACATCAGACTAATTCCAGCAGAGGAACATCCTACATGATACTTGACCACTACTCCTAAAAACTGTCAGAGCCACTAAAACAAGGAAAATCTGAAAATCTGTCACAGCCAAGAGGACATACAACAACCAAATGTAATGTGGTATCCTGGAGGGAATCCTGGAAAAGAAACAATTAGGTAGAAACTGAGGACACCTGAATCAACTCTGGATTTGAGTTAGTAACAAGACATCACTATGGGTTCATTAATTTTAACAAATGTACCATGTTAATATACGACAGAATTAGGAAAAACTGAGTGCATATGGGAATTCATTGTACTAGTTTTGCAACTTTTCTGTAAATCTAAAACTGCCTTAAAAAATAAAGTCTGCTTTAAAAAATAAAAAAAAAGAAAGAAAAAGAAAAAAGATACAAATCCAAAAAAAGAAGCAGAAGAGAAGCAGAAGGAGGAGGAGGAAGAGCAGAGGAATTTAGAGACTAATGATAGATTTCAGTCTCTTATTTTCAGCTGTAGGCCTCAAGGTGTAGAATCCATTCAGCAAACAGTCCACAACAAAGCTCCTTAAAGGTAGCTTAACTGACCATGATTATAGCCTTTGTACATATTTATGCTCTATGCTGAAAGCATTTCTTTTTTTTGTTTGTTTGTTTTAAGATCACAAGTAGGCAGAGAGGCAGGCAGAGAGAGAGAGGAGGAAGCAGGCTCCCTGCCGAGCAGAGAGGCAGAGAGCCCGATGAGGGGCTCGATCCCAGGACCCTGAGATCATGACCCCAGCCCAAGGCAGAGGCTTTAACCCACGGAGCCACCCAGGCGCCCCTGCTGAAAGCATTTCTTATGGTTCCTTCCAAAATGTATACACTTCCATCCCTGGGAGGAGTGACGGTCTGCATGATTTTATCCATGAGATAATATCTCCAGGAAAGCTGCCCGTCTGGCCCTTCCCATAAACGTTTCTGTACACTACTACAAAGTATGGTAGTTGACTCCATGTTCTTTGGTTATACTCATACAGATCTTGACTTTTTGTGTATGTACGTTTTGTTAAAACCTCATCTAGTATAATGTACAAAATGTCACTTTAATACTTACTAAGGAGATGTCACGGGCCATTTACTGGTCCTTTCAACATGAGCTGAGCTGATTTCCTATTTAACACGCACAGAGGCCCTGGTCAGTACCGTTATCTCTTGGGGAAGCCCTCATCGCAACTGGCTTTCCCAAAAGCCCTCCTTGTGCGGGGGCTCCTGGGTGCTGAGGACCTCCACTGTGGTTTGTACCATCACCTGCCTTGCTCCTAACACATTGTTGATGGTGCACCGAAATCAAAAGACCTGTCAAAATGAAGCAGGCTCATGTTGGAAGTAGAGCGCTGACGCTGTTTCCAGGTCTGCCCGATGCACGCGGCAGGAGTCAGAAGGTTAAGTGAAAGCATGTCTGTGTTGGAAAGCAATGATGGCAGACCTGATAATCACCTGGTTTGGAACCCCAGGCAATAAAGGCAGGAAGGAGGATATTTTTAAAGGGTTTTAAATGTCTGTCTCTTTGCATTGCTCCCAGCTCCTCTGTGTCTGTGTCAAAATGTTCTTTACTGGATGTCTGACTTAGGAGCCCAGAGTGTGGTAAAAATGAGTGGTTATGGCATATTTTAAAGCATGATTTCTGATGCAAGTAATTAAAAACAATTTGACCACTGCTGCTCTTAGGAAATTCCGTACCACATTCCACACAGGATGAGCTATGCCATTTGCAGTCAAACATCAGCCCATTTTCATGGAAGCAAGATACCCTTTCTATGCATGGGCTATAGCGAACTCTCCTCTTCACTCCCAACCCCTATGACCCACTTTCTTACCTCAGCTATGTGCCCCTTTCAGCCAGGGTGACTGAGCACATGCCATCATTCCCTCTTCTGAGAGAATTCTTTGCTCTTCTTATATTGTCAGGTCAGCTTCCAGACCTGCCTTCTATAAGCTCTAACAGGACTGTTCCCTATTGACTGGAGGCCTTGGCAGATTCGTTTGTGGGGTCATTGATTAATCTCTCTCACCTACAGTAATCAGTAAGCTCCTTGAAAGTAAGGACACTGTCATTTTTGTTCATCAATATATCCCTGGTCCTTATTGCTGTGTCTGGTCCTTACCAAATATTTAGTATCTATTTGAATAGATGAATCTATGAATCTATAGTGAATCAGTAAGTTAGAACTTGATATATATAAAACAAGAGGTCAAGTTTTAAACTAGAACTATTCAAAGTTAACACTGATTCATAATTACCTCTTCTGACCAAACCCCTTACAACTATCTGGCGAACTTCGAACCGTTCCCAAGACTCAGTTCGTCTGTTACCTATTTTGGGCAGACCATCCTAGATGTCCTTTTCCATTCCCAGATAGCTCTGTGACTTCATGTATCTACATTAGAGAACAAGTGCTGTATATGCTTCCATACTTGTTTCCACCGTGAAACTGTGAGCGCCCTAAGGTCAGGCTCCATCTCTTCTGTTTGTACTTTGTCAGATCTTCTTACAGTGCCCAGCATAGAGAAGTGTTCAGGAAGTATTACAGAATAAATGGATGCCTCTCTCTACCAGTTATCAAGGTTGCGTTAGGCATTAAATTCTTCGGACTCTCCTAATGCATGCAAATATTATCTTCCAGTTCTTCCTCATTGAATGTTAACTCCCATAAACCTATCTTTCCTGAGAGAGTTCTTGAAAAAAGGGTGGGAAGGGATGTATAATTTTATTCCCTTACTTCTCACTTAGGTGTAATTTCTTTCGATTTTAAGAGAAAAGGGATCATCTCACTTTTAACACCTTCTCTTTCTGATCCCTGAATCAGGCTGAGAAGTGTCATCAGTCTGGAGGTTATAATACTCACTCCAGCTCTCTCTCTCACCTGGGACACAGTAAATGAGGTCAGTTCATCTCTCTGAGTCACAAATAGTTCATCTGTAAATGACGGCAAAGCACTAGATGCTTCCCCAGCAATGCAAGGTCTAGTTCTGGTACCTCCCAGTCAGGTGTTTCCAGGGTATCATGTTGCTTCACTGGACTAGGTGTTTCACATCTTGTTAAATGACTGTAAAGTGAAACCCTTCCCCATGAATGTTTAATGGACTTAAGGGAATGCCTTAAGACACAGACAATTCATTTGTTAAACACTGCAATTTGCAAAGAATTTCAAGTAGCTAACCTGGGCTTCAAGATAAAATAAAGAGAGATTTGCCAGATATGGTGTCGAGCAGGAAATTTTCCCTCCCAAGGATTAGGATGTAAGTGGATAACCCACCACCGTCTGTGTAGTAGAAATAATGATAGAACTCTTAGGCTGGGCATTCAGAGTTTCCTAATGGATGTACTATGCAACTTGAGCTTGGACTCTGGATTTCCTCACTACTCTGGACATTTGGGAAGGATAATTTTCTGTTGTGGGGGAGGGCTAGCCTGTACATTGTGGAATATGTACCAGCACTTCTGCCCTCCTCTGCTCATGGATGCTTCTCCAGTTAAAACATCTAAAGTCTCTCCAGACTTTGCCAAAAGTTCTCTGGGGCAACAGTGCCCCCTGTTGAAGCACTGCGATATAAAGATGTGAGTTTGGCTTTCTGCTACTCATAAGCAGTCTGTCAGAGAGAAACTTTCTCAAGCTTTGAGTCCCATTTCCCTCTTCTGCACATAGTAGGTGTAAATTAAGTCATCGTTGTTAGGACAAAATGAGGCGATGTATCTATATCATTTAGCATGATTCGGTGTATGTACTCAGTCTATGGTATTTGCTATTACGATGATCACGACATCATTCATTATTGTTAGCTTTTAACATTGATGTTGAAGAAAAAAAAATGCAGACCTACGAAGAAAAACTGCTTTACTGAATTTTCTTCAATACATTTGCTCCAATATTCACGGAGGAAATTTGAACCACACATCAGATTGCTGCTTGCCCTTAGACCAGGGCTGCCAGGCTTCCAGCAGCACAGATGTCATCTATACTCATCCTTGCATATCTTCAGCATAATATGGAAGGAGAGCAAACGCTTTTAAAAGTTTCTGTTCCTGAGGTGCCTGGGTGGCTCAGTGGGTTAAAGCCTCTGCCTTCGGCTCAGGTCATGGTCTCAGGGTCCTGGGATGGAGCCCCGCACTGGGCTCTCTGCTCAGTGGGGAGCCTGCTTCCCCCTCCCCCTCTGCCTGCCTCTCTACCTTTGATCTGTCAAATAAACAAATAAAATCTTTAAAAAAAAGTTTCTATTCCTTTCCAATGTATTCCTGATATATATTCTCCATTACTATTTTCTCCCATAATATACAACACTAAAAACTACAGTCCAATTGTTATTTGGTTCTTATAACAAAAATAGAAGCAAAAGTATCAGCAGGGACAAAGCTCACCAGATAGAATACTTGACTCAAAACAATATGGACTGAGATTGTACCACACAGTCAAATAGTTAAATGTAAATTTTAAAAAAATATTATGTTCTCCTATTAAATTAGCAAGAGAAACGTTGACAAAGGTATAACAAAGCTGGTAGTCACCCACGCTGCTTTCTAGCACTGAAATTGATATGTGCCTCTGGGAAAGCAACTTATTTATTCCAGTCCAGTCTGGTTAAAGGGACTGCTTAGGCCAGTCCCTTGGGCCCAAGCAGGCAAAGTGTAGGGTGCTACGGCCAGCAAGCCTGGGTCTCCTCAATGCACCTCACGCCCCTTCTTCAGGGTCCTTACAAGCCTTCCTTTCCTATCTATTCTCTGTCTGAACTCCCAGCCCAGCCTAAAACTGATGATTCCTTGAAATGTATTGTCCTCGGTGCCCACACCCCAACTCAGAGGAAAAAAAAAAATGTCCTATATATATTCTCTTTACCCAAGATGGGAGAAATATAAAAAGCCACTTTCCCACATCTTATCTTGGGTCCTGTGGGAATGATCCAGTTGAGACCACCCTCCACTTCCTTGGATAACATACAAAATGTGGGTATGTGTGGGCCAGAGAGTGGAGGAGAGGGAAAGAAAAAGAAAAGAAAATCCACTGTGCCCCCAAATCTTTCAAGTGTTGGAACCCTTAAATTTTGTAATTTCTTGCTATGCTAATTCTAATCATCCCAATCAAAGGAGGGGTGGGGAAACATATGCGTGAGGAGTTTATTTTCGTGTTCCTTTAATAGTAAACAATAGGAAAGAAGAGGAATGTCCACCAGAAGGGAAGGATGAGGACACTGTGAAGTGGCTACTTTGTGGACAAGTACACTATCTCCCAAATGAGTTCATGGAGAGCATAAAGCAGAGACAGAAAATGCTATTGATCATCTGTTTGGTGAAAATGAAGGATACAACATTTTATGTGTGTTTTAGCTGCAACCCTGTAAAATATATAGGGACTGACGGAGACTCTTCCCAACCAAACTCTAGATAGCCTCCTCTGAGCCCTCTTTGCTGCTGGGCCTTAACTTTGGCCTCTAAGAACTGCAGATTCCCAGCACAAATGATTTCATTCACTCATATCCACACTAAAATAGTTGAGTAGACTTCAATATAGTTTCTCTCTCTTTCTGTTTTTTCATATCCTCTAATAGCCTTCACCCCTAGAATGACCCTGACCTTCTTTAAAATGCCTGCTTGAAAACCTAAACCAAAACCCAAACCAAAAACTCTAAAGCCTCCAAAAGCATGTACTGTTTGCTCTAGCCAACACCTGAGGAATAGCCCCCACCTGCCTTTCTGGGAGCATTTACTTGAAAAAGGCTTACAACTAACTCTAAGCTGCCCTTTGTCATTTTGAGATGTATATGTATCTCCCCCAGCTCAGGAGTTTCTTTCTCAAGGAACTGAAAGCCAAATCTTTGAAATGTAATTAGGAAGGACAGGACCTCTGTCTCCCCATCTCTGTGGAAGTACAGAATCCTAAACTCCATTAATTGCCAGCTAACACACAGCTGGCAAATACACTGATTTTTCACTTCCCTGACTCTGTCAAGACCCTGAGGACTCCTCTCCTTATTCCCTCATTCTCCCTTTAAAACAACCATTCCCCTCTATGCAAATTGAAGTTGAGTTCAGCTCATACTGGAGCTTCTTCCATAATGCAGTAATACATTACTGATTAAAATCTGTGGGGGAGCCAGGTGGTGGGTATTAGGGAGGGCACGCATTGCATGGAGGACTGGGTGTGTTGTAAAACTATGGATTCTGTTACGCTGAAAAGAAATGAAATAAAATAAAATAAAAAATCTGTGCTTACTGTTTTAACTAGAGGCTGCCTTTGTTTATCTTCAGCAGGTCCAGTTACTAAGGAATTGAAACCCTCCATCACTGCATTTGTGTAGCAAGGTGGTGAGATAATACCCTGAAATCATTAGCAAAAGCATCCCTTCTGTTATAGGAAAGAACAGTCCCCACATAACTATGATTACAAGTTTAACAAAACTTTGCTGGGAAGCAATTCCGATTTAAGAATTCACACTAAACATCTAAGTACATCTGTTATGCATAGAAAATGGTGACTTTCTGGGTAATGATTTTTTAGAATCACAAATGATGTACAAATTCCCAGTGATTTATGCATTTGGAGGGGCATGAATATGTCCTGGGTGATTGCCTATTATATTCAAATACTAGGTTTAAACCAGGGCCTTTGTTCCTTCCTTTTGTGTCTCAGAATCTGGAAGTGCCATCTTATATGGGGGCAAAGAATTTGCTAACCTGAGAGGAATATTTCCGTAAGTCTTAGATGATAATTTGCTTGTCTTTAATTAAGTGTTTTCCAATCTATCGCAGAAATGATTAAAACAACTGTAGAAAGAATGTAGGATTCAAAGAGCTCATATTTCAAGTTCTGCTACCCATTTAAGGTTTGGTATTAGGACACACTGACTCTGAGAATACCACTCTCCCTTCCCACCTGTCTTACCTTTGACATCTCTCACATCCCTTAAATTGGAGTTGCTTGAATATAGTACACATTCTCAGGATTCCATGGCTTCATTTTTTCTGTTTCTCCTAGTCTCTTTTCCTTTGATCTTCTACTGGCTGATGAACTTTTCACCCATCTACCTCCTTTTGGTTTCCTCTCCAATCTACTGCCTCTACAGTAGAGGCAGTACAGAATTCCTACATTCCTATATTCCTATAGCGTCTCAGTGGGAACAGTGAGACGATTTTCAAGTTTCAGAGGCAGAACTACAGTATTGTAGTTCCTCTACAATCTACTGAGTGTCAACCATCTCAGTCCACGAACCCCTCTGGTTCTGGTGTCTTTATCTCTTACTACAGTTAAGTTCCCATAAGGTAGAGAATATTGGATCCCTGGTGCCCAGCACCATTTTCTGACACAGAGTAAGAATATAGTAAGTCATTATGGAACAAACAACCACAGCTCTTTTTGCTTCCAGAGATTAATTTATATTGCACAGTGTAATCAAAAGCTGAGATTTAATTTTTCTGTTTCAACTTGTACATGTGCACGTGCACACACCCAGAACTGCAAGATGATTTAAGGAAAAATCTATAAAGTACTGAAAAAAAAGTCTACCAAGTCTGATCCCAAGCTCCTCATCTCTTCTGAACTGGAAGCACTGAGGTGGGCTGGGGGAAGAGATATACAGACAGGTAACTTACACTTTGCAGCTGGACATGATTTTTCACCAAGTTCTCTGACTTTGCCATTGTGCTGGATGCTTTGAGGCTGTAGTTTTTACCACTTTGTGGTTCTTTCAGCTGCTCTTGAATTTGTTTAGCTTGTTTCCTGCAGGTTTAAATAAACACATAAATACTTACATCACTTTATTCTATTCATATTTGGGGGGTTCATTCATTCCCAACATCTATATTTGCATTTGTGAAACCTGGAAAACTCAGTTAACAAAGAACATCCTTCCCTCATTTTCAACCTGCCAGCCCCATCAGATAACTTCTAATCTGGAGAGAAGCTGGTTTTATCCATCAACATCCTGGGATTCACACCCAATGGTGTGCCAAAGGAAGACAGAAGCATAATATATTGTCCTGGCCCCCAGGGATGCAAGAGGTCCCTAACCCTTAGTGCTCAGTGGTAAAGAATTAGAAATGCTCTGAAGTAACCAGTGGAAAAATTTGAAGCTTGGACTTAACAGCCACATAAAACATAGTAACAAAGTTACATCTCTATTTGTTTCATTTACATTTCCAAACATGTATAGCTTGATCACATAGCCTGCATATATACCGTAAGTATATTTCTTCTTCTTCAATTTCGAATTAGCTCATTTTTATCATCATTAGATCTGAATGTGAAGATTTTTATTTCTACTTTGTAAATAACAATTAAAAATAGTTAACTCTTTAAAAAAACTAAAAAAACTCTTGAAAGAACATCTTAAAATGATGCTAAGCATCATTTTAAGTGTTTCCATGTATCAACTCACTTATTATTTGTGATAATTCTGTGTGATGGAGCATTAACCTATACTCATTTAATATGTGAGGAAACAGAGGCACAGAGAAGCTAAATAATTTTTCCAGAGTCACATTGCTAGTAAGTGGTGGAAGTGAATTACTCTCAACCACCACTTCGGACTGTCAAATCACTTGCCTACATTCCTACAGCGTCTCAGTGGGAACACTGAGACTATTTTCAAGTTTCAGATTCTCACCAAAGTACTCTTGCCTGCATACGTGGGTGACTGCTACTAACCACAAGGATGCAACAAATTACTCCCTTATTAACTGCTCTCTTCCAAGGACTTTACATTAATTATCTATCAGCAGAAGACTCAGTACCCAGAAACACATATGCACACACACACTGCAGAATCGTCCAGCCCACCCCAAACTTTTAACTCTTCCCAAGATCCCTGCCAAGGATAGAGCCTTTGGTGGAGTATGTACATGGTCTCCTGCAGAGAGCTTTTCCTGAGAATGGGCTTGGGTATCAGACAGACTGTGATTTGAATCCCAGCTCTGCCACCCACCATTTTTGCTTCATTTACTAAATCAAAATGACAGTTTTCCTAAACTTCTTTGAGCCTAAGTTTCCTCATCTGTGCACGGTGTTGTGAAAGCTAACTTCCATGGATACTGTGGAAATGAAATGTGAGAACATCTGCAAAGTGTTGATCTGATCCCCTTCTCATCATTTAGTAAGCTTAGTTGTATGGGCAGATCCTATAGAGAAATTAGAACATTGGCTCAAAGATAAAGGAAAAGATTGTATTAATTGCATCTCTCACAGGCAAGTGACAGTATTTGCTACCGGATTTGGAAGCTCTGAAAATCATTAACTCTTTTGAATTTATAACAGCGGTGATGTAGCTCTGTTTGTTTAAAAATTACTTTTATATTTTCAATTGTTTGGGGAGTTTTTATCTCCAGTACTTTTAGTTGCTTGGATTAAAGCAACTACTTTTTTTTTTTTTTAATAAATCTATTTCCTAAGACATAGTCTGTAGCCTATTGTTGAAAATAAATCTATCATATCAGCATTATAAGAAGCACATTATAGCCACAAAATTCCATCAGGGATTCACTGATAAAGGAAACGGGAGATCAGGAGGTTCTACTCGAAAAGGGGTTTGGCACAGAGTTAGGATCCAGTTACTCTCTGAAGGATTAAGTAGTAGAAACATTAACTATCTTTCTAGTAATTCTGTAATTCAGTGTCTGGGAAATACCAGCTTCTAAAGGAATTGTCCTCATAAAAATGTGTGATTGCATTTTCCTAAATCCTTTTATATTTTGCTTTCCTTTACTGGCTTCTCACTCAAGTCCTGACTCCAGAATAATTCCAAAATAAGCAGGCTTTCCTTTCTGAACCAGCCTCCTTCTCTGCACATACCTACCCTGTCCCAAACGCACATACTTTTGCTTGCTCTTCCTTCATCCAGCAAATGGGAACCAGGATATGAGAGGTGTCTGATTAAAATGCCATTACCTCTCACAAGAGTCAATGCTCTGGGAAAGACAAGATAAGGGCTTTCCACACTGGAACCCTACTAGCCTAACAATGTCAACATTAACATTTTGTAGTTCATTGAGTTTTAAGTTTCTCTGGTCCAGTTCATCAGAAAAGAAATGATATATAAATTGTGGAATATCAGGCATTACAAGTCCACTGGTAGGCATTGTTGGTAATGTTGTGGGATGGGTTCCTGGGGAAGCAGGCACTTAGAGGGAGGCAGCATGAAGGATTTTTATTAGGGGAGGTTCTTTGGATCAATAGCTGTGGAATCAAAGGAAGAGAAGCAGGACAGGGCTAAGGGAAAAAATGGAGGAATGTAATGCAGTCTCAGTGATGCAGATCCCAATCCCTTGGGATGCTCTGAAACCAGCATGGCCTTGCACCCTAAATTGGGGTAAAGATCTAAGCCTTTGGAGCCTCACATTGACCTGTCATTGGAGGTGGGCTATCTCAGGTCAGAGGAAGGCAAGTTTTATCATATTTGTTTTAGCAACTGGAGGACTAAGATCTTCATTGCTCAAGAGAATCAAAGCTGCACATCAGAGAAACCATTGCCTATTTTTAATGGGCTTTCCTTGGGCTAAAATCTTTGACTTCAGAGTATGATAACCTATGGTCAGGGTTGTTTTTTACTGGGAGCACCATTTTTCCTTTTTTCCTTCTGTTTTTCCCAGTCATGATCATTATTCGTCCTAGCTTCTGTCTCCTGGAACATCTCTCCTATCTCAATTCCATTTTTTAGAGTTGAATTGTGTCTTGCACTTCCAAAGTCTAGAAAGGACTTCTACAGGCAGCCTTACACTTCTTACCCATATGAGTTGAAAGCAAAAAGAAACCTACAAAAATTTACAGTTGCCATGTGAGCCCCATCACCCAGATTTGAATAGCTCAACTAATATTTCCAATAACTTATATTTGGGAATATACGGGCTTATTGGAAGTGATGAGAAGATAATTTTTTTCATTGTGTCCTTTAGAGTTGTGGAGGTTCAATGAACTCAGAAAATCCTCTAAATCCAATAAGGTGTTGATCGCTTCTATCTCATCATGTTATTTCCCATCAAACTTTCATCTGCTAACAATTTACTGTAATATACCATGTAGCAAGGCCATGCCTTACCGAGGGTCACAAGACGATGGGCAAAGTACCAGAGTGGCAGGATCTGAGGGATTATGGGGACTAAAATATAAATGATCCAGGGGAATGTGAGCTTTTGTGTAACTCCTGACTTTATCTGGCTAGGAACTATGTATCCCAGTATATAGAATGCTGGTTCAAGTGAATTTATTTAAAAACCAATGATGGAGAGTTCCTAGAATCCTATAAGACTTGGCACTTCCAAGACGAAGTCAAACAAATGATACACGTTATTACAACATTATGGTATGTGTGAAAGTAAGGAAAATTCGAGGTAGAGTCTGTCTATGCTATTATCCCTGAGATATGGGGATGGGGATTAGAATTCTGGGAATGAGTGGAAAGACACATGTGCCAGTGTGCTATAAAAGTTTACATTGCTTTCAGCTATATAGATTAGGTGTTTGTGTGAGGTATAGCACTCCTCTCAGGCAAAGAAAAATAAAGGAAGACCTTGCCTGGAAATTGTGCTAGAAGGAAATACACTCTAGGTCTCTAATGAGAAATATAACTCCACCTGCAAAAGGCTTCAATTTTTTATTATTACTTTGTTATTCTCACTTTTTAAAGTTATTTAATTTTTTAATAAAAATATGTCCCAGCTGGGCAGGCAGAAAGACAACATTCTGATGAGTGTTCCTCCCTCGGCTCAGTTCTTTGAGTCCCCCATGATGAATGATGTTGCACAGTGTTTCCATTAAACCCGGACACCTCACTGAGCCCCAGGAGGAGGCGTTCATCTCAGAGCCCACATCCTGCCTAGAGAGGGAAAGACTGACAACTATGAAGATGGCGGTCCTTGAGTTATCCAGCTGCTTTCCGTTCGTGTGATTGTCATAATCAGTCTTTCCTTTACATGTGGCACAACTACAAATTATACTCTAAAAATAAGTGATTAACCACCACTCGATGGTAATTTGCTTATTGTTAAATACACAATTTCGCTCCTGTACACAGCACTTGCGGGGAGACCCTTTTAACACCCTGCGGCGTGTGATTACCCCCTCATGTCCGGGTGCATGCTCCTCACTCTGCTGTTATGCAGCCTCTAAGTTCCAGTGTGGAAACCCGTAGGTGTTAACCATAGCAAGCTTTCATTATTTACTCTTTGCAACACTACGCTGTGCTCTCTACACTGTTATCCCATTAATCCCTAACAAATCTATAAAGTAAATATTATTTTTGGCCATATTTTACCAAAAAGGAAACTGAGGCTGAAGGACTGGATGCAATTTGCCTAATAATACATAACAAGCAAGGGACAGCCTGGAGATTTCAATGCAGGTATGAGTGAGGCAGGCACAATCCTGACCAGATGCCACATAAGCTCCCTAAGAGGACACACCAAGCGCTATGGGTGGCACCAGTGCACAGTATTCTGGATTCACCCTACACAGTTTCACCTTCCAGCATCTAGCGGGAGGACTGTGGGAGCCGATGTGGTAGGGTGGTTTCGAGCATACAATTTCAACTAGGGCTGTGGAAATTCAAAGACCCCATCTGTGTGGCTTTGACAAATTAATATTTTAAAATCAAATTCTGTTATTACTTGAAAAATGCAGCAATAATGAACAATTCAAATTGTTGTGAGGATTGGGGGATAATGCAAAGCCCAGTGTCCCTGACAAAGAGTTAAGTTCTCAAAAATGAACACTAATAACTGTCACAGCCAAGAGTTGCCTAGGAGACATGAGAGTTAAATATGATTTAGTATCCTAGATGGGGCCTGGAACAAAGCATATCGGGTAAAAACTAAGGATATCTGGAAGTATGAACTTCAGTTAGTAATACAGTATGACTATTAGTCGTTGTGACAAATGCAACATACTAACATAAGACATTAGTGTTAGGGGAAACTGTGTCTGGGCTATGTAGGATCTATCTGTACCATTTTCACAGTAACTCTGAATATCTAAACCTATTCTGAAATAGTTCATTAAAAAGTAATAGTTACTAATTATGGATCCATGCCCAAGTTTCTACTCTTTTTTAAAATAATAATTGCTGTTCTTTTTAAAGATCAACATATACAACATTCAGACAGGTGTCATAGGCTATATCTGGAAATGGATCCATTTTTAGAAGAGCAAATGGGTAGACAAATATAGGTCCAATGAAAAGCAATTACACATTGGCTTGCATTTCAGACAAGCTGTAGGAATAGAATCTGTGCCAACTTCTTAAGGCTTGCATGACTTAAATAAAATTTCCATAAATAAAATACCTTTATAAAAGTTCATTTGGAATAAATATATTTGTATGTATATATAGGTATGTATATAATTTATTATACATCATTAGTCAAAATTAGTACCTTTATCAGAAGAAGTTTTGGTTTCTCTTTTTAAGTTTATGTATTTATTTACTTAAGTAATTTCTATACCCAACATCGGGCTTGAACTCACAACCCCTAAGATCAAGAGCCACATACTCTTGACTGAGCAGCCAGATACCCCAGAAGTTTCTATTCCTTAGCAGGGGAAGTATATTTGACATGTATTTATCGACTGATAAACCAAAGTAGATCTTGCAGTATTCATATTTCATATTAGGCTGAAACCTTTATGGATATTAGGTAAAAATACTATGAAAGGAAAAGTATTTTTTTTCCCAGAAAAGCCTTGATATTTGTTGATAATGCTTAGATCTACAGCAATGACTTCTCTGTTCAGAAGTGTTAGCCCCTAGTGACAGGCAGACACTGAGGCTTTACTTTTGGCAGGTAATCAAAAATTGCAAAGAACATAGAATGTTCATGATCACAGAGTGGAATGATCACTGTGTATACCAAAGAGAAACCACACACACACATACACACACGTATGCACATGCTGCATATACTCCCCACAGTCTATAAGAGATTCTAAGTCATTCATAGATGTTTGATGGACCCATTTGCACAAGATCCCTCTGCCTGGAACACAGACGGTGAAATTAAAGAAAGACAAAGCGCTTTTGCTGAGAAGAACCTTTTAACACTTGAGAGAGATGGTCTTACTTGCTTTTGAAGTAGAATGCTGCACAGAACATGCCAACGATGACAATTCCAAAGATGATACATGAAATTGACAGCACCTGCCTTTGATAAACTTCTTCACTCTCTGTGAATTTGAAAAACAGAATTAGAATGGATGTTAGCAGGGCACAATTTCCAACCTTTTACTTCTGAGTTGGTAGGAGCTTTTCAAAGTAAACTTTTTTGTTCCTGTCATGAATAGGAAAAAAACGAGGAAGTTATTATGATTCAATTTCTTTGCAATCATCTACCGGCTAGCTGGTTGTTATTTTTTTTGTACATGCACAGTTAAAACATACTTATACACAGATATCACAATTATGAGTCTTATTATCAAAAGACATTCCATAAATTTAGCACATACTGGGACATATGTTTTTGAAATTATGGAGGGGCCCAAAATAATCTTCTAGAGAAACAAATATGTGTCTGCCAGGATTTTCCTGTGCCAGTGATGACTTCCAATTTATTTTATGTGATCCTGATGCCACTGTATTTTCTGGTTTGGTCCTCAGCTGTCTGTCTCCCATTCGTCCATTCCCTACTATAATTGATATTACTAATGAAAGAGAACTTCAATATGTGTGTGAATATTTATTCACCCATTCTTGAATTCCTCAATATCAGTGATCTGGCACAGTGATCTCAACCTGTATTACTAAGGTCATATCTTATAACTTCTTATAAAAAAAATAAGAATTCAAAAATAAGCATGCCACTTTTTAGCCATTACCATTTACACTCCCAGCTCATTTCTGAAATATGTCTACTGAAACAGTTCTCCCAGCTCATCAAGACCTTTTTATCTACAGATCTCAGAACTTTCTATCTGTTAATTATCCTCCTCTTGTCTTCATTTTCTTTCTTTACACAGCAGGGAAACTATGATCCATGATTAGTCATTCACTCTCTTGCAAATACCATCAACTACTGATCTCTTTCTCCTCCCTTTTTACCCATTTGGCAGAATAACTGCATACAAATCCAAGAAACTGCCTTTTTCATACCTCTACCTTGAGCAGCTCAGAATTGGGAGAGAAGATTATACAATCAGGAAGATGGGATCAATAAAATTTGACAATGGCATTACTTAACTAGACATCTAATAGTGACTAAAGACCTCAACAGTCTGCTTCTCCATTTTTCTAATGGTTACCCATACCTCCTCCAAACTACTCAAACATCTGACTTACTCTCCCTCACTTTCAGATCTCCCATAGATGTTATAAAGAAAAGGAAATCTGAATAGTATAAATCATCCCTACTTATAACACAAAATATACAAAACCAACTGCATCTGTATCTATTCATTTTGTTTCTCTCTTAACATAGTGCAGTATTTCTCAAACTGTAGGGTGCATTGGAGTCACCTTGAGAACCAAAGGAGACTGCCACCTACATTCTCTCCTAGAGTTACTGATTTAGCAGGTATGAAGTGGGGATAGGATATCTGCTTTTTTTTTTTTTTTAAGTTCCAAGGTTTCCAAGGTAATTTTGTTGCTGCTGGTCTGTGAAACAAGACCAGTTGAGAACAACTGAATAGACTAAAAATCTTCAGAACATGCATCAATCATATAAGAATAGGGGAAGTTTTTTGTTGTCGTTTATGCCAACATGGTATGGTATCCATTTTGGACCTTCTAAGTAAAAATATTTATTTAAAAGAAAGTTTCAGATATATTGCATGCACACTAAAATTAAAAAATGATTCAGTTGGGGAAAGTGTTATATTTTTGTCAAAGACTAATTCCTTTGGATGACATTGTCTTCTATCATCTTGGGGTCTTCTCATCACTTAAAATTGAAGAGAGGGAAACACATTACAATTCATTCTATGATACCAGCATTACCATTATACCAAAACCAGACAAAGGCATAAAAATGAAATGACATGTTGACATATATCCCTGGATTGACATGCAAAAAATCTTAACAAAATTTTAGAAAATCAAATCCAATAAGATGTTAAAAATAATACATCATGACCAAGTGGGGTTTATACAAGGAATACAAGGTTGGTTTGATTTTTAAAATTAATCTATGTGATTCATAATTTTAACAGTCAAGAAAAAATATTTAATTATCAGATTAGAGGGAAAAATTACTAACAAAATCTAACATTCATTCCTCATTAAGACTCTCAACAACTAAGAATAAAAGGGAACCTTCTCATCCTGATAAAGAGTATCTATAATAATCTCTACCTAGGTGTAAAAGACAGGATGATTTTCCCCTAAGATCAGGGATACAGTAAAAAAAATCTACTTTTACCACTTCTGTTCTACACTGTAATGTAGGTTTGGTCAATGGAATAAGTAAAAAATAGAAATTACAGTCATTCAGTTGAGGAAAGGTGATAGAAAATCATCTTTATTTTCAGACTATATGATCATCTATGCAAAAAAGCTGATGGAATCTATAAAGAGCTAGTGTAACTAACAAGTAAGCTTAGCAAGTTTTCAGGATATAAAGTTGCAGGATAGACAGTACAAAAATAAAAAATGCATGTCTATTTAGTAGCCACAAATAATCAGAAATTGAGATGAAGGTATCACAGAAGCATCAAAATACAGTTTGAAGAGGTACATTTGACAAAAGATACAAATAGCCTAACATTGAAGTCTACCATACATTACTGAGATAATTTAAAGAGGACCTAAATCAATGGAGAGATATATCACACTTATGAATTAAAAGACTCGATATTATTAAGATGTCACTTCTCTTCAATTTTATGGATAGATTGAGTGCAATTCTATTTAAAATCTCAGGAGGCATTTTGCTATTGTTGTAGAAATCAACAAGATGATTCTAAATGTAATATGGAAATATAAAAGATCTACAGTAGCAAAATAACTTTTTCATAACCAAGAGAACAAAACTGTAGTAGTTAAAATACTTTATTCCAAGACTTAATATAAAACTATAGTAATCAAGGGAAGATGGTATTGGCCTATTTATAGGCAGATAAATCAATGGAACAAACAAAAGAGTCCAGAAATATACGCAAACATATATGGTCAGTTCATTTTTGATACAGATGTCAAGGCATTTACTGGGGAAAGGATATTTTCAAAAAGCACAGTGTCAGGGTGCGTGGGTGGCCCAGTGGGTTAAGCCTCTGCCTTCAGCTCAGGTCATGATCTCAAGGTCCTAGGATCGAGTCCCATATTGGGCTCTCTGCTAGGCAGGGAGCCTGCTTCCTCCTCTCTCTCCCTGCCTGCCTCTCTGCCTACTCGTGATCTCTCTCTGTCAAATAAATAAAATCTTCAAAAAGCACAGTGTCACAATAGTATAGCCATATCCACTAAAATGAACCTTAACCTTAACTTCATACCTTATTCAAATATAGGTTCATGAGGAATAATAGACCTTAATATAGTATCTTATGCTATGAAACTATTAGGAAATGTAGAAGAAAATCTTAGTAATATGGGTTTGACAAAGATTACTTAACTATAACACAAAAGATAGAAGCTATAAAATTTTTTAAATCAATAAAATGAACTTTTTCCAAATTAACAATATTTAATCTTCAAGAATGTCATGAAAATGAAAACAAAACAAAACAAAACAGGGCACATTCTGGGAAAAAAATCTGCAAGATATGTAATCAACAATAGACTTGTGTCTAAAATATATAAGCATCTCTTATTCAACAATAGGAAAGACAAGCAGCCCAGTGTAAAAATGGGCAAAATATCTGAAACAATGCCTCTTTGAAGATATATATAAAAAGATACTCAACATTGTAGAGTGGAACGTTAAACTATAATGAGACAAATGGCATCACTACTACAATCAGTAATATTAAAGGCTGAGTGGAACGTTAAACCATAATGAGACAAATGGCATCACTACTACAATCAGTAATATTAAAGGCTGACCATACCAAGGGTGTGAACAATTTGTATTCTCGTATACTTCTGGTAGAAAGGAAAAATGGTATAACCACTTAAAAAATAGTTTCATAGAAAGTTAAGCATATACCTACCTTATGACACAGCCATTCTATCCCTAAGTATTTGCCCAAGACTAATGCAAGCATATATTCATTATGTACATAAATATTCATAACAGCTTTACTTGCAATATCAAAAAACAAAACAAACAAACAAACACAATCTTGGAACAACCCAAAAGCCAATTAGCAGGTAATGAATAAACAAATTGTTTCCATACAATGGAATCTCACTTAGCAATAAAAAAGAAAGAACTAGTCCCTTGGGGCTAATAATACACTATATGTTTATAAAAAATTAAAAAAAATTTATATAAAAAAGAAAGAACTAGTGATAAAAGCAATTCTATACATGAATCTCAGACTAACTAGGTTGAGTTCAGTAAGTCACAAAAGAAAAAGAGGTCTGTTGTGTTATTCTAGTTATATAAAATCCTGGAAAATGGAGGGGCACCTGAGTGGCTCAGTCAGTTAAGCGTCTGCCTTAGGCTCAGATCATGATCCCAGGGTCCTCAGATGGAGCACCCTGCTGAGCAGGGAGCCTGTTTATCCCTTTCCTTCCCACTCATTCTCTCTCTCACTTTCTCTGTTACTATGTCTGTCTTTCTCTCTCTCTCTTTCAAATAAATAAATAAAATCTTTTTAAAAAATCCTGGAAAATGGAAACTAATCCATAGTAGCAGAAAGCGTTAGTAGATACCTGGGGTCAGGAGTAGGAAGGAGTGGAGGAAAGAGACCACAAAGTGGCATGAAGAAAAGAGAGTCATAAATATGCTTATTGTCTCAAATGTGATGATGTTCTCATTATAAATACTTATGTCAAAATGTATCAAATGATAAATTTCAAATAAGTGCTTTATGTAGCAAATATAATAGCAAGTATAGTAACAAAATATTAATTCTGAGGGACAAAAGAATACAGGGAATATAGAAGTATAGACCTAATATAAAAAACACATGCTTGATACAACATTGTCGCCCATACTAACCAGTGTCTTTTTCTTCTACCATGTCTAACATTCAACTGTTTAGAGTCTCAACACATAGTCCTTTCTTTCTTGAATCTTATTTTTGTATTTCTCCCTTAAATGTCTACTCACCTCTTTGGTCTCAAATTAAGTGTCATTATCTCAAAAAAATCTTGCACTGCATTGTAAACTTCCTTGGTACAAGGGACTGTGTTTTTGTTGATCTATTTGTTTGATTCACTACTATTTCCCCATCACCTAGTACAATGCTTCTTACATAGTTGACACTGTCAGACTTATTGCCTAGGGAATAAGTAGATATTTCTGCCTTCAGAGAAATTTTCTGCTTTAAGCCATGTATGATACATCGAGTCTCACCTGGGGATATTCTTCTGGTTTATTACTTCTCTTTTATTTGCACTATGTCCTCCCTGGCTTCCCGCAAATCCTCCTTTCCTGAGCGACCACCTGCAAATAACCTTACCCATTCCTGAGATCTAGACCTGCCTCCTCTCAGTGGCGTTTGCCATCCAAACCTGACCTCCTCACTGTGACTTTGTACTCACAAAGTCCTTTTCAGAGGACTGAAAGTGTCATAAGGAAAAGTGGTGAAGCCATGGGTTTCCAGGCCTCAGAAGATACTGTAGCATGATCTATGGACGGGTAGATACACCTATGGCTCTTTTTCTTTTCCATGGCAACTAATTGCCAGCCCCTGGCTTTTTTGTTGATTTTCAGGTTGCATGGTCAAGCTCCAGGAAGACACTGTGTGTGTTGGATTTGAGTATTGTTCTCAACACTCTTCCATCCCTGCACTGGTACACTGCCTGGTTTTACATTCTGGCCTAGTTACACTCAGTGCTGATGCCAATTCATAACCAGAAAAACTAGGCTGAAGGTTGGCTCATGGACACAGAATTCCCCATACCATGGCTTTCTGGGTCATGACCCAGAAAGCTTCCAGAGCCAGCTGAAATGAGTCCATGACTTGTGATGTTCCTCTAACAGCAAAGTCAATTGCAGTAATTCATTTTTAATTAGGCAAATAGATATCAGATGCAACAGATCTGGATGAAAACCTTTATGTGCAGAGCCTCGTTTATGGGACTTATTTTCTTTCTTTTCCTTTTTTTTTTTTTTTTTTCATTTCCTGAGACCATGCACTGTATTCCCTTTAAATATGACTGTATATTTTGTAGTCCTTTATCCTGCAGAAGTATACTAGGAAACAGTGATTTAGAAGAACTATCCCCTCTTCACTCCCATCTTTGGCTCTATTTCCATTTTATTCAGACTGAAGTATCAGAAAACAGAATTTGAGCCCAATTTCTGCATAAATGGAGAGGGGCAATCATGTGGCTCTGGCAAGCCTTGGTTGATTATTTTTAATATGGCAAAATTCAAATTAAAGGAATAAAAAAGGTATTACTGAGACCTTGTTTGGGCATATTGCCATCTTAAAGAATGCCATCTTTTCAGACCTCATGTTTATTATTTTTTTTTATTTTTATTTTTTTATAAACATATTTTTATCCCCAGGGGTACATGTCTGTGAATCGCCAGGTTTACACACTTCACAGCAATAACCATAGCACATACCCTCCCCAATGTCCATTACCCCACCCACCTTTCCCAACCCCCTCCCCCCAGCAACCCTCAGTTTGTTTTGTGAGATTAAGAGTCACTTATGGTTTGTCTTCCTCCCAATCCCACCTTGTTTCTTTCCTTCTTTTTCTACCCCCCTAGTCCCCCATGTTGCATCTCCACTTCCTCATATCAGGGATATCATATGATAGTTGTCTTTCTCTGATTGACTTATTTCACTAAGCATGATACCCTCTAGTTCCATCCACGTCGTTGCAAATGGCAAGATTTCATTTCTTTTGATGGCTGCATAGTATTCCATTGTGTATATATACCACAT